>VZQC01005781.1:755237-811766 GCA_009823505.1 Rhizomys pruinosus | reverse complement strand
TGCAATGCCGCGGAGGTCAGAAGAGGGTGTCGGATTCCCCTGGAACTGGAGTTCTCCTGGAATTGGAGTTTCAGACGGTTCTGGGCCACCATGTGGGTGCTGGGGATCGAACCCGGGTCCGAACCCGGGTCCTCTGTAAGAGCGCCGTAAGAGCGGTTGGCGCTCTTAACCGCTAGGTCATCTCTCCAGCCCCATGGTTGATTTTTTTAAGACAGGAGCTCAACATAGCACTCGCTGGTCTGAAACCGTGAAACCGAAGACAGGTTTGAGTTCCTGGTCCTCTGGCCCCGCCTCCTTCCTGATTGCTAGGGTTATGGATACATGGCAGCATGCCTGGCTTATTGTTGTTTTGTAAAGACAGAGTCTCACTATGTAACCAAGACTGACCTTGAATTTGAAGTGATCCTCCTGTCTCAGCTTCTCAAGAATTGGGATTATAGGTGTGCACAATCTTCCTTAGATGAGAAACCTTCAGTTCAGAGACATTCAGAAAGCTGCCTGAAGCCTCACCCCTAGTAGGTGTCAGAGCTGCAATGCAGGTACAGAGGTGTGGCCCCTTGAACTGACTCCCTCCTGGGCCTCTGGGGTCCAAGGCCTGTGCTGGAACACTGACTCAAGAGCCCAAGAGGGAGTTGGTGATGTATATCTCGGGCTCACTGACCTCACTGACAGGTGATATTTTAGAGCAAATTCCACAGGATCTTTCCACAAACAGCTTTGAAAAGATGAGTTCAGGAGTTGGGGCTGGAGAGATGGCCTAGTAGTTAAGAATGCCGACTGCTCTTGCAGAGGACCCAGGTTCGATCCCTAGCACCCACATGGTGGCTGAGAACCGTCTTTAACTCCAGTTCCAAGGGAATCTGATGCCCTCTTCTGACCTCCGAGGCATGGCACAACACGGGTGCACCAACCTACATGCAGACAGTACATTCATACACATATGAAAATAAAAATAAAAAGTCAGGACAGTTTGTTGAATCCGAGTTTTGGGAAGTATATAGGCTTCATGCCAGCCTATGAATGACTGCCTTGCCCGTGGTATTGTCTGTCCTTGTAGGGGTTCCCTGTCATACACGGGATACAGTAAAGCCTGTGAATGGCTGCCATGCCTGTGGTATCGTCTGTCTGCCTTTGTCAGGTTCCCTATCTACACGGGATACAGTAAAGCAGAGTGGAAGCCCCGAAGGGAGCCCTCAGGGTGCATGAGCAAGGTGCAGAGCTGGAAGTTACAGAAACCCTCTTTTTTTTTTTTGGTCTTTTTGAGACAGGGGCCCCAGTTGTCCTGGAACTCACTCTGTAGACCAGGCTGTCCTTGAACTCACAAAGATCCGCCTGCCTCTGTCCCCCAAGTGCTAGGATTAAAGGCGTATGCCACCCTACCCAGCTTCAGAAACCCTCTTGCGCTAGCAGCAGCTCCTCTGTCTTCTGCTCTCTGGTAAAGCCTCCCGCCTGCAGTGGTTTGGAGGGAAGTTTCACCAAAGTACTCAAAACAAATGAGTCAGTTTTCAGATGTGCTAACGTTTGGGAGGACCAGGAGGAAATATTTTCAGTTGCATTTAGCCACTTTCAGGATTAGAGTTTGCAGAATTTTCTTTCAGTATTCATGGTACCACTACAGCCAGCACAATTGGTGATGTGGTTGTTCAGAGCACTGTGGGCTCTGTGGGGCTGATTAAAAGAGGAGGGTCCTCAGGCACCCAACCCCATCCCTTCTCTCAGCAGGACCTCCTCTGCCACTCTGAGGCCTCCTTACCAGGCTCTGCGTCTTCCTAATCCGTCCGAATCACTAGCTTGCTGAGCTGCCTGTTTCCAGCCGTGTCCTTCTGTATTGACCATTGTTGGCCATCCAGGGTCCTTTGCTCTGCCTAGAATAAAGACATTGCTTGGCAGAGAGAACATGGATGCAAAGACTGAAGCAGCTGGCAAGTAGACAGGCTCCCATGTAAATACCATTTTAGATTTCCCTGCTCTCGGTGTTTTGTGCCCATTGTGCCACACTGACCCATGAGAAGGGGAGGCTTCCCAGCTCCATGTGACTTGGAGCTCTCTCTTTAGTGTGTTAAAGTGTTCATCGTAGAGGTTTTTCACATCCTTAGTTAGGTTTATTTTAGTGTCTATATCTATTGTAGCTTTTTGTTTGTTTCTTTTGAAATTATTATGTTAAGATTTTTGCCCTGCTTTGTGTTTGTGCATGTTTATGTAAGAGACAAACAGACAGAGAGATGAGTATATGTGAGTGTGTGGACATACTGGCTGGCGTGAGCAGATGTGGCAGCCAGAAGTTGGCATCAGGTGTGCCTTCAGGGCCCTCTAGACCTGGAGCTCAGCACTTAAACCCTTAAACCTACTGGCTGGCAGTAACCCTTGGGATCTGCCTGACTCCACCCCCCAGCTCTGGGGTTACAGATGCATGCCACCATCCCCAGCTTTTACATGGATGCTGGGGATCACACAGAGCAAGCACTTCATGTACTGAGTATGGTGGTTGGGACATTTTTGTCCCCAGTTGGTGGTGGTATTTTTGGGAGGTCTTAGAAGGTGTGCACAATCTTCCTTAGATGAGAAACCTTCCGTTCAGAGACGTTCAGAAAGCTGCCTGAAGCCTCACCCCTAGTAGGTGTCAGAGCTGCAATGCAGGTACAGAGGTGTGGCCCCTGAACGGAAGTTGTCTTCCTGGGGGAAGCACTCACTGGGGGTCAACTTAGAGCTTCATAAGCCTTTCCGGATCTCCAGCCACTCTCTTCTTCCTGTGTCTGCTTGAAGAGGTGAGTGCTTGGCTTCTGCTGCAGCACCTCACCATGCCTCCTGCCACAATGAATTCTTGGCCTCTGGAACCGGAAGCTAAATAGTTCCTTGGTCATGGTATTTTATCACAGCAACAGAAAAGTAGCTGAGCTGGGCGTGGTGGCACACGCCTTTAATCCTAGTAGTTGGGAGGCAGAGGCAGGCAGATCTTTGTGCGTTCAAGGCCAGCCTGGTCTACAGAGTGAGTTCCAGGACAGCTGGGGCTATAGGGAGACCTTGTCTCAAAAAGACCAAAAAAAAAAAAAAAAAAAAAGGAGCTGATACACTAACCCTTCTACTTTCCCCCTCCTTTTTTTTTTTTTAGTGTTTTGAGACAAGTTTTTATTTTGTTATTTTTAATATTTTATCATCTTATTTTCTGTGTATGAGTGTACTGCCTTCATGAGTGTAAGATGCACATGGAGTTAGAATGTTTCAGATTCCCCTGGAACTGGAGATATGGGTGGTTGTTAGCTGCTGTGTGGGTGCTGGTAATGAACCTGGGTCCGTCTTTTGAACAGCACTGCTTTTAACTGCTGGTCCATCTCTCCAGCCTGGGGGACAAGTTTTGATGTAGCCAGGCTCTACTAGCTGGGGACCAAGGCTTCTAACACATGACTCCTGGCTGGAGAGTCCATATCTAAGCCATGCTGGCCCTCTCAGCAGTAAGTTCTACAAGTACCCAGTGAGGCCACGGGAGAGTGCTGTGCAGAGATAAGACTCTACAAGTTCTTCGGGTCAGAGTTTGGAATCTCAATCTCCAGTATCTATCTATCTACCTATATATCTATCTTTTTCTCCCCCTCCATGTCTCACTCCCTTGCCCCCCCCTCTCTCTCTTTCTTTCTATCTATATCTATCTATCTATCTATCTATCTATCTATCTATCTATCTATCTAATCTATCTATCTAATAGTATTTTTTGGTTGAGTATGAGTAGGGAAAAGCCAATACAACTATAATGTCCACCACTTGGCCAGGGCAGCACACAGTTGAGAATGAGTCTCACACCCTAAAGCCATCTGGGCTGGGCATGGTGGCACACGCCTTTAATCCTAGCACTTGGGAGGCAGAGGCAGGCAGATCTTTGTGAGTTCAAGGCCAGCCTAGTCTACAGAGTGCGTTCCAGGACAGCTGGGGCTACAGGGAGACCCTGTCTCGAAAACACCAAAAAAATAAAATAAGTAAAGCCACCTGGGATGATCCGCTTCTCAAATATTATCTTTAACCTTTCCATATCTGTTACTTTTATTCTTGCTGAGACAGAATACTGGACAGAAACAATGTGGGAGAGGAAGGCTTTCCATTGGCTTGTGGTTTAAGGGAGGCATAAGAGCTAACTTCGGGAGGTGCTGCATGTCTGAAAGTCATCCTTGTTCACCTGGGCCTGGGCTTGGTGTGGCACTCTAGGTTGGCAGTTGTTTTCCTTTACCAATTGTGAAAGTCCTCCATAGTCCCCTGGCCTCCAAGATTGCTGTCGAGAAGCCTGAGCTGTGCTGACACCTCATCCTTCATGTTTGACCTGACTTTCCCTGAATGTGTGCCGGGTCTCTTTTCCTGGCGTGCTGAGGTAGACCATGGAGGCATGCCTTGGTGAGGGCTGATTTCTGCTCTGTGTGGCACAGATGGTGCTGGACTACACAGTCCTTTTGCCCCGAAGTCGTCCCTTTGGTAGCTCCACCCCTCCACCTCCACCATCTCTTGCTGGAATTCTTCCTCCTAGCTTTTCTGCACTTTCATATCCCTCTGTGCATATGTCTGCATTTTCCTGTAAGTGTGGAGGCCAGAGGTCAACCTCCATGTTGTGCTCAGGGGCTGTCTGCCTTGTTTCCTGGGGGTCAGGGTCTCACTGGAACCTGGGATTTGCTGATTAGGCTGGGTGGCCACAAAACTCCAGTTCTGCTCCCGGCTTGACCTCCCTCTGCAGTGCTGCTCCAGGCTTGACCTCCCTCCCCAGTGCTGCCCCAGGCTTGACCTCCCTCCCCAGTGCTGCCCCAGGCTTGACCTCCCTCCCCGGTGCCGGGTCACAAGCATGCACCACCACATGTGACTTTTTACAGGGGTGCTGGGATCCAGCGCAGACTCTAGTGCCTGTACAGCAAGCACTTCTCAACCAAGCTCTCCCCTCCTCTCCTGCTTTGTGTCTTTATGCTTTTTTTCAACTTTCTAGAGGATATTCTCTACTTCCTTCCTTTTTTATTTGACCATTGCTATGAACGCATTTCCAGTTTCTGAATATCTGTTTGTCTCACAGTGGTCACCTCTCTTGAGATTGCTGTTTGTTTTGATTCTTGTTCAAACAGGGTCTCACTCTGTAGTCCAGAGTAACCTCAAACTTTAGATGTGGCAAGGCATAGTGGTGCATGCCTTTAATCCTAGCACTTGGGAGGCAGAGGCAGGCGGATTTCTGTGAGTTCAAGGCCAGCCTGGTCTACAGAGTGAGTTCCAGGACAGCCAGAGCTACAGGGAGACCCTGTCTCAAAAAAATACTTTAGATGCTTTGGGTACTAGAATTTTTTTTTTTAATTTCTGTATAAGTATGAATGTATTGTCTGAATGCAAGTTTGTGCACCCGTGACGTGCAATGCCTCGGAAGTCAGAAGAGGGTGTCGGATTCCCCTGGAATTGGAGTTTCAGACGGTTCTCGGCCGCCATGTGGGTGCTGGGGATCGAACCCGGGTCCTCTACAAGAGCGGTTGGCGCTCTTAACCGCTAGGCCATCTCTCCAGCCCCAAGGGTACTAGAATTTCAGGCCTATACTATAATGCCTGGCTCTTGCCTAGAGTGTCGTTTTAATCATGTATACACACATGTGCATGAATGTACACCTGTATGCACCTATTCACATGTGTGGAGGTCAGAGGAAGCCACATGTCCTGTTCTATCACCCTCCACTGTATTCCCTTGAGACAGAATCCCTCACTGGAACCATTTCTCAGGCTGGGCTAGAATTATGGTTACAGGCATGCGCAGCCACGCCCAGCTTTGATGTGGGTGCTGGGGATCCATCCAAATCAGGTCTTCCCACTTGTGCAGCTGCAGTGAGTGTTGTTCCACCAGGCCATGTCCCTAGACCCCAGGAATGTCTTTTTGACATGTTTTTCCTTCATGGTCATGTCAGTGTCATGTGTCCATCCTGTGTCCCCCCCCCCCCGTTTTCCTGTTTACTGTCACTCTTCTTCCCTTCCTCCTCCCTCTTTCCTCCTTTGCTGTTTTGCTGTTGGTGGTTTGTTTGTTTGTTCAATAGTTCTAGGGATTAAACCCAGCTCCCTAGGGATCTTGTCCTTCCACCTGCCACTTCCTCCTCCTCCTCTGAGGAATGTCCCTTCCTGTCTCTAGCCAGCTGGGGTCACCTTGGCCAGTGTCTATTCCAGCCCTGATGACCAGATGCTATGGGCGATCGACAGCAGATGGAATGTGCACGTCCGAACTGGAATCACTGAGGAGATGCCTGTGGGGACAGACTGGGAGCACATACCAGGTAGGGACACACCAGCAGGCACTTCACTGCCCACACACAGCCCCAGCTGTCACCAGTGAGCTTATGGCCACAGCCGGTGGTACCAGGCAGGCCAAGCACTGAAATCACAAGGGGCTGTTTTGACCTGAGGACTCTCAGTTCCATTGTCTAATGTAGTGTGTCACCACCCAGTGGCCACATGCCAGTCCTGAGATGTTCTGAAGCCCTCAGAGTCAGGCGAAGCTCTGAAGACTACTGCTTGCTGGGGGGGCAGCCAGGCCAGCCCACCAGGGCATTTGTGGAATAGTAGCTTTCTCACTCGCCAGGCCCTACTGTGAAGAAGCTTCAGACTCCGTGGCTGGGCTGGCCTTGCTCAGGTATCCTTTCTCTTGGTACCCAGCCTGGTACAACACAAGAAGCCCTAGCGGCCAGGACAGTGTTTAGAGAGGATCTTGGGGAAAGATCCCCTGTGTTCTCTGGAGCTGAGCAGATACTTGGTTTACCCACAGGGTTGCAGGCCTGCCAGCTGGCACTGAGCACCAGGACTGTGTGGGCCCGCTGTCCAAATGGTGACCTCGCTCGCCGCTATGGTGTCACAGACAAAAATCCTGCTGGGGACTACTGGAAGAAAATTCCTGGAAACGTGTTGTGTTTCACAGGCAGGTGCTGGGACATGGTGGGCCCCACCAGAAGGAACTCGAGAGGAGGCCACTCCTGTTCAGACCAAACCCTACAGCTAGAGCTGAGGTCGAGGCCTCCTGTGGGAGGGGTCCTGACACAGGTGCTGCAGTTACCTGGCTGGGACAGGGCGCTGCACTGCACTGAGCCAGCTGCCTGATGGGGCTGCTCACACCTGTAATCCCAGCACTGAGGCAGAGGCAGAGGCAGGTAGATTGATGTGAGTTCAGCTACCTTGGGCTACATAGTGAGCTCTCGGCCAACCTGGAGTACAATGTGAAACCTTGTCTCAAAAAAACCTAAAAATTGGCCAGGCGTTGTGGTGCATGCCTTTAATCCCAGCACTCAGGAGGCAGAGGCAGGTGCCTCTCTGTGAGTTGAAGGCCAGGCTGGTCTACATAGTGAGTTCCAGGCCATCTGGGGCTACAGAGAGACCCTGTCTCAAAAGGACAAAAAAATAAATAAACTAAAAGATGGAGCTGGAGCGATGGCTCCTCTTGCAGAGGACCTGGGTTCAGTCCCCTCACCACATGGTGGCTAACAAGCATCGGTAACTATCGTTCCAAGGGATCTGACACCCTTGTCATAGTTCATGGGCAGTGGATGACATGGGTGCACGTACATAGATGCAAGCAATGCATTTGTACACCTAATATAAATAAAAATAAAATTGAGTGACCCAAGCACGGTCAGGAATTAGCTCTTCCTTGACTCTGAGTCAGACTGTGATCATGTCTAGACTGGACTCAGGGCCTTGATTGCCACTTGTGTCCTTTGTCCTGGACTGTATGGTTAACAGGATTGTGACTGGCTGTTCTTGCAGTGACCTCCTCAGATGAGCTGTGGGCAGTGGGCCCCCCTGGCTACCTCCTCCAGCGGCTGACAAAGACATTCACCCACATACACAGCACCCAGAAGAATAGCCAGGTAGCCGTCTCCCACCCCGAGGACCCGGAGGACGAGTGGGAGGTCATCTGAAGGACCCCAGGCGGCCAGTCGGGAAAGAGGCAGCCAAGGCTCTGTGCTGGCCATTGCTGTCCAGCCGGCTCGCCGCTACTGTCCAGCCAGCTCACCATGATCTGCCTCGTCAGCTGGGCTGGACACCTCACACTTGCTTTTATCTCTATTTGTTTCTGTCTCATTCCGAAACTCAGACCATCAGCCACAGGCCCAGAGCTGTCACTGTAACAGCAGCACTTCTGACATCTTGTCAAGGTCACCTCCAAGTGGGAAAGTGGCTGCTGCTCAGTCACACGCACTGGTTTCCCGCGCTGCAGTGAGTTCTCACTGGCAGGTACAGGTCCTGTTGTCTGAGATGACACAGCAGCCGAGCATCATAGGCGAGCGAGTCAGAGCCAGGAGCTGCAGATAGAATGAGGCCAGGGAAGGCAGCAAGGACCTGATCGTGTCCATACTGGAGCCCCAAGCCCAGCAGAGCTGCAAGTCAGAGCCATGCAGGCATGGAATGTGCTTGGTGACAGCGTGGACTCCACCACGGGCTCCGTCATTTCTCTCTGAGAGGCGCAGGCCGAGGTGCGTGTTCCGTGCCAGGCATTCCAGCTGGAAAGACCCTCGTGTGATGGGGGCAACGGGCCAGACAGGGAGAACATGTGCAAACTCACCCTCACCTTGTCCAGGTTAGCTGCCCAACTCCTGAAACATACACCTCAGCCAACATGACAGCCAGTGGGTGCACATGGAACAGAGGTCCCATGGTCTGCGCAGCCCAGCTCAGGTTGGACACTAGGGCTGAGCCCGGCCAGCTAACCTAGACGTTTGGAGTGACGCTGACTAGCATGCTGGTGGCCGTCCTGCAGCGGCACATCCTCGGAGGATGAGTCGAATTATTGCCTTTTCTGTTTGTTGTATTATAAACCTGAGTACGATACCTCATTTTAAATCAGAGCTCACAATTTTTGAAGATAAGCGTATCTTCTGGAACTAGCAGGTCTTCTGTCCCTTCCCGTGGTTACCCTGAGCCACCCTGCCTTGGCTGCAGCCAGCAGTGGCCATCCCCCAGCATGTCCTCAGCTCACAGGATAGCCCGCATCTTCATGGGCATAGGGTTGACACCCCAACAGGTGGAAAGCAGTGCCTGCCACCCACGGGGGCTTTGGTCTCCCGGTGGTCCCTGGGGAGTGGCAGTCTTCCCTCAGGCATCTGAGCTTCGGACAGGCTGCCCTGCAGACGCTCCCTGCCACTGCTCTTGGCTAGCTGCTTTTTTAGCCCCCCTTGCCCAGGCTGTTGTCAATGCCTGTTTTCTACCAAGTGTGTGTGTCGGAGTCCCCTTGTGCCAGGTGAAGGGCCCCAGTGGTGGCTCAATGAGGACAAGATGCTGAGACCTCTGATCTGACTTGATTTTACAGAACCGTTTTTATAGGAATTCAGTGACAGCAGAGACAGCCCCGGCCACGCTGTCATCTTCTGTGAATGCTGTGCCTTGCGTAGCTCGAGATGGCAGAGCTTCTCTGAGCCCACGGACGATAGTGCAATTAAACTCAAGTTAGGTGGATGCTTTTAAACTACTTTTAGCTTCAGTGCTTGGTACCCATTTTTCTTTAGTTTAACGTTTAGTTGTGTTTTGAGAGCGTGCAATAAACTGGACTTTTTCCAACTCTGACAGGTCTAATGCTTGAGCTGGGTGAAGACCGCAGCCTGCACCCCTGCTGGCCTGCAGGGACAGCCCACCAGCCCAGCCACCACAGCAGGGCTCCACCGCCTAGTCTTGGGACCTGGTTGGTGTTGCCCAGTTGGTATAGGAGGCACTGGCACTCCTGAGCTAGACATGTCCTCTGGCAGCCCTGCAGAGAATGCCTGAAGCAGGTGGAGTGTAGGGCTGTCCCAAGACATCAGTCTGTTTTGAGACAGTCTGGTGTCTTCCAGCTTACTATGTAGCTGGCCTTGAACTCCTAATCCTCCTGCCCCAGCCTCCCAAGTGCTGAGATTGCAGTTGCACACCACCACGCCCCGCTAAGACATTAGTCTTCATACAGAAGCCCATGGGAGCGGCTCATTTTCAGAACCCCCACTGGGACAGTTCTCTTTTGGAGAGACAGAATTCTTAAAATTATGACAGTGTCCACAAACACACAATGGTAACTACTCAGCTCTCCTAGCTTCAGATTCCCTCTCTAGAGCCCAGGGAGAATATGCTTAGTCCCAAGAGATTTGCACAGGGTGGGGAATTTGTGCCAGCTGACGCCATCTCATAGAGTGGCCACAAGTGGAGGCTGGTAGGCCAGGGCCAGTGTATCCAGTGTGGCCAGACTGTGGGAGACCCTCACCTCAAAGCCAAGGCACCCCTGCAGTCAGTACTGCAGCATTCCATAGGCGCTGCAGAAGTGGGCCAGTAGCAGCTGTGCATAGCCTCCGCTGCAGCAGAGAACACCTACCTTTGCCTTCAGGAAGCCCGGGGTCCTCCAAACTCAAAAGCTGGGAAAGCCACAGAAGAAAATTCATCCGGAAATTTCATTTCCTTGAGCTGTAGAGTGTGTAGGGATGGGAGTGTGGCTCAGGGTAGATCCAGCACTAGCTCGCTCAGCACAAGAAATCCAGAAACCCTACACTGACACACATGATACCTGTAATCCCAGCACTTAGGAAGTTGAGGCAGGACTGCTCACGTTCCCAGCTACCCTGGGCTACATAGTTCCTAAACAGACTGGGCTTTAGAATGGGACCTGTCTCAAAAACTTAAAAAAGTAAACAAACCCCGATACTGAATGTTCACTGCAAGAATTTATCCAAACCAGCAGGAACACATGACACAAAGGTGGTAAAAGGACGCCTCTCAAAAACATTCCCAATACCAGTGGGGCCAGGGAGACCCCAAAAGCACAGACCACTGGGAAAACCACTTCTGAAAATCTGCCCTCAAGAACAGAACTAGGGCTGGGGTCTGTAGTGCTAGAATACTTGCTCAGCAGCACAAGTCCCTGGTTCAGGCTCCAGCACGGCAGCGAGGAACCAAGAAACCCAGGAACCTGTGACTGTAGTGTCACAGGACAACCCGCTGTCAGCATGCATGCACACTGTGGGGTCCCACAGGGAATCTTCAGTTGGTGAGACATTCTTCTGGGCATGACACTACAGCACAGTTTGCCAATAAAGGAGGGAAGTGGTGCTGGCGGAGGATGCCCCTAGCAATGAACCCTGCAGCAGGGGCTGGATGGACGAAAGAGACATGTTCTCAGCTGGGACAGCTGGCCAGTGATTGTTTCCAAGCCTGTGTCTTTTTTATCTTTTGAATGTTGAACTATGTAAATGTATTTATTTAAAAACTAAATAAAATTTACATTTTAGAAATTCAGTACTCTTAAGTGTCACTATTTTAGTCAAATGCCACAAAACACCAAAAGCATTTTACCAATCGTCTTTGCACCAAGTAATTTAAACTACAGGAAAATGCTTATACTAATCTTAAATACTAAATTCTGAGCCAGGTGTGGTGGTGCATGCCTTTAATCCTAGCACTTGGGAGGCAGAGGCAGGTGGATCTCTGTGAGTTCAAGGCCAGCCTGGTTTACATAGAAAGTTCCAGGCCAGCTGGGGCTACAGGGAGACCCTGTCTCAAAAAGACCCAAAATAGACAGATGATAGATAGGTAGGTAGGTAGATAAATTGTGTCAGGCATAGTGCCACACACCTTTAATTCCAGCACTCAGGAGGCAGAGGCAGGCAGATCTCTGAGATTGAGGCTAGCCTGGTCAATTGGTGGGTTTCAGGCCATCTGGGTCTATAGGAAAACACTGTTTCAAAAAAAAAACTAATTTGTGGCATGAAAATATTAAGAATTTTAACTGAAAAATGCTAAGGTACTGAATTGGCTGGTATTCAGGAGGTGAGGCAGGCAGATCTGTGAGTTTGAGGCCAGCCTGGTCTATATATCCTATATATCAAGATCTAGGGCAGCTAGGGCTACGTAGTAAAAAAAAAAAAATTTGATGTGTTACTGGTGTACAGTGCAGTGGCAGGATGCTTGCTTGCCGTCTCCCCAGTGCTAGGGGACAAAGAGTGAAAGAGAGAACTAAATTATATAAATTAGAAATTTCACATATGTAAAATTATGCACAGAAAAACACCAACACCAACATGCTGGCAGTAGCTAGCCTGAACAGGGAATAGCGGCTGGCCTGCGTCCCTGATGAGCAACACTGGCTTGGGCAGTGTGGCCATCATCTCCCCTGCAGCAGCCCAGCTATGCCTCTACTGGAATAGTAGTGGAATCTTTAGAAATTGGGGGGGGAGTGCATGTGTGTGCATGTGATGCCTGTCTGGGCACACATGTGGAGGTCAGAGGGCAACTTTTCGCAGTCAGTTCTTGGGAGGGATTCCAGGGATTGAACTCCAGACGCCAGGCTGCCTGACAGTCCTGAACTTTATGAGAAAAAAATAGGCATCTAGAAATGACTGGAGAGCTAAACGTTGACCTCGGCTTGAGTAGGGCAGCCATCCCACGTATAGACATTAGTCATAGCTCATCTGCACACTTAGCACCTTCGTGTTTTATCATGCGTAAGTGAAAACTCAGGTTTTTATTGTATCACAGCCAGTCACCATTACCAGTTACTGCTGTTTGTTTTGAAATAGGAACAGGGTCTCATATAGCCCAGGCTATCCTAGAACTCACTAGGTAGCAGGCTAGCCTTGAACTCACAGAGATCCACCTGCTTCTTCCTCTTGAGTCCTGGGATTAAAGGCCAATGTGCTACCACGCCCATCTTAATTTTTACCTTTTTAAGAGTCTTGCATAGCTCAGGCTCACTATGCAGCCTAGTATAACTCCTTAGCATTTGCCTCTACCCCTGAGTGCTGGGATTCTGGGCTGCACTCTGCCATCTTATTTGGCTCTAAGGATCAAATTCAGGGCTTCGTACATACCAGGTGACTGAACACCTCAGCTCTGGCCAGGAACTCTTGCTCCTCGTGCCTCAGCACCTGTGTGCTGGGGTCACAGGTGAGCGCCACCACAGTGGGCTCCAGTCACTGCTGGAACACGCTCCGGACATCACGCCCTCATGGGCCTGTGTATATTCTCTGCTCCCTCTCACGTCCTGGGAGGCCACCTTCTCAGGAATGGATTTAAGGGAACCTGAGGAATTGCTCTACGTGTTCTAAGCCTGATGAAGAAATGGGAAAGAGTGACAGTCACGCTAGGAAAGGTGAGGTTAGAACTGATGAAGTCAGTATGCACTGGTGCAGACCTCTCCGAGACCCCTTTGGACCCTGGGGTGGTGAGGCCCTCTCAGCGATGAGCCTCAGTGGCCCAGCTTCATTGTCCTTCCAAACACATTGGGACCAGAAATTCTGGCTGCAGATCTCATACCAGGTGCAGTGCAGAGCCCCTGGGAACACATCCATTTGGTGTGAGGGGGACACACTGATGAAATTCATTAATGGTACAAACAAATTTGCTTTACCCCAGAGAAAAAATGAGGCTTGTTTGGGCTAGGACATGTTTTGGACCCATCAGGGTCACCTGCCAGAAGCTGACAGTGGAGCTGCTGTCTGCCAAGGGATGCAGGCACAGGGCCTGGCAGGCTCTGGTCCTCTCTGAGTCTGCCTAGTCCTACAAGCTCATGGCCAGGGTGGTAACGTGACAGGTGGCACCAAAGTCCTCAACAGCCTTTCCTGGGGCTGAAGTGCCCAGGGGACAGATAAGCCACACAGTGAGCCACCCGCCCTCCCTCTGCTCAGCAGCTGCCTCCTGATAAGTGAGGTCCTGCTTATCTGCTCCCCGGCAGGCCTGGGCCAGGGGTCCCATGACAGGGAAGAGCTGTGCAAGAATCAGTGTGGCTCTCCCTGCTGCCTTTGTGCCCCAGCCTTGACAGAGAGACCTAGGGGCCTCCCAGCGGCCCACTCAGCGATGAAGCAAACTCCACGGTGATTGCCACACCATGAGCTGTTTTGTCACCCTAGCCAAACCACCCTTCTGGGGGCGGGCCAGCTTCCCCCCACAAGGTCCCACCCTAACCACTATCCCCCACCCCCGGCAGCTCATGGGAGGCTCTCATCAAAGAAGCATCTGTGTGTCTAGAGGGGACACAGGAACACCTATCCCTGGACCGCCTGACCCCAAAAAGCAGAGCTGGGCTAGGCAGACATGAGGGGGTCAGCATTCCCAGTAGAAACTGCTTCCCAGGAGCTACTGCAAACCATGTTCACATCCTGAAAATCAGGAAACGGCACCACCAGGGCAGCCTTAAAATGTGGACCGGGAACCTCCCAGAGGTCCAGCCTCAAATGCTCCAAACGCACGTGGGTCTGTGTGTGTGTTGGGGGGGGATCTACTTCATTGCCCTCAACTGCCATAGTCCAGAGGCTCTTTCAGGCAGGAGGGAAGTAGAGCCTCCAGTCTAGACCTAGGCTCAGTACAGGGCTGGTACCCTCCTGCCCTATATACTCCTAAGGTGCGGGTCACATCCTTTACCAGCCTGGGAAATAGCCCAAACCCCCCTGATAGAAACACCAAGGCCAAGGACAGAGGCGGCAGGTCCAGGTTCCTAGGAAGAACTTCCTACTGTTTAGGCTCTCCCACCCCCCCACACCCCCCTCTGGTGGCCCAGTGCCCTGGACTCTTCCACCCCCAGGAATTCTGTACTCAGGAGTACCAAGCAAAACTGGCAGCAGGTGCCCTTGCCAGACTCACGTCACAGACTAGTGGCTTCCATGCCTGGCAGCACATCACGGCCCACAGGCCCATGGCACAGAGGTTGAATTTCACAGCCTAGGAAAGTTCCCAGGCAGGGCAGGCTGGGCCTTCGGCTGGGCCTTCTCCCTCGACCTGAGGCTTGTAAGGGTGTGGACCCACCTTCTTCACAGCCGGGATCCCTTTGTCCCTAAGGACTTGCTAACCAAGCCTCTATCTTCAGAACCTTCCTGCAGAAACTAACTCTCCAGGCTAAGACTCAACACCCAGCCCTGTGACTCCCATGGCACCACCTGACACCACTGTGGGTGGGCCAGGAACTTACCCTGGAGCTGACTGGAAGGCAGGACTGACCCTGATGAAGGGCTTGAGACTGGGGGGCCTCTGGCCTGGAAAGAGGCAGGTGCAGCGGGCAGAGCTAGGCAGAAGCCAAGGACCAGCACCTGCTGATTCTGACTGCAGGGCAAAAGAGGGTGACAGGGACAACTGCAGGCCTGGGTGGGAAGCCAGTGATTCAGAATGGGGTGAGGACATGAGGTACAGACTTGTACCTCCAACTCCTGTCCCACTTGCCTGCCCAGCCCTGTTTGTCCTCCTGAACACAGGATCAAGTCCAGCTCCAAGGTCTAATTGTGAGGCTGTCAGCCCAGAAGGGCTTGTCCGAATGGCCTCTGTACATTCTGTCCCCTGGCTTGCTCAAGTCCTGCTGTCCCCGCCTGGCTCCTGCTTAGCTCAGCAATCACCTCTCTGGGGCTCCAGATCCTCAGCCCTGTCCTTGACAGAGCAGGGAACTGGTGCACAACCCTCTGCTCCACTTGGGGAGCACAGGGGCCAGACGCACGCAGAAAACCTTCCTAACCCAACCCCAGAGGCACGCGACAGACCAGGCAGACTGTTTTGTGCAGAGATGGATATATGTAAAGTGCCAGGTACAATGCTCTGAAAAATACTTCTGTCCCCTAATCTAGTGCCTAGGGTGCCCCGAGTCTAGCCCTTGCCTGTGAGGTCCAATGGCTGCAGGAAGGGCGGCAGTGGCAGCTCGTCCAGGGCCTCGGGGAAGCGGCCAGGAGAGATCGTGGTGACCAGCACCTGCATGGCGCGTACAAACAGGGAGGGTGGCGCCAGCCCTGCCAGCCACTGGAACTTGTCCTCACCCAGCAGCCGCTGCCAATGTAGCCTGTCTCCCAGCAGCTCACAGCGAGCAGGGCCGGCAGCAGCGCCCATGGGTGTGTACAGTGCCAGCAGGTCGAGGAGCAGCAAGCGCCGATGACGCGGCTCCCCGGGCGCAGTGGTGCTGGTAGCGGTGGCATGGCCGCTGGCAGAGGAGGCTTCGGCAGCAGCAGGGACTAAACTGGCCTCGCGGCCCAGCTGACGTAGCAGCAGCTCCAAGGGTGTGAGACCACCGCCGTCGCGCAGGCCCGGGGAAGCACCATGGCCCAGCAGCAGGAAGAGGCACTCAGGGCGCGCCAGCTCGCAGGCCACGTGCAGGGACGTGCCACCACCTTCCACGCGGCTGCAACCACGCCGGTCCAGCAAGCGCGTGCGCTCCTCGGCTGGAAAGTCACGCACGGTTCTTAGGATGCGGCGCAGGATGCCCACGCGGTTGTAGCGCACTGCCAGGGCCACGTGCGGGCCGGGCGCTGCGCAGCAACGGAAGCCAGCGCTGGGCGCGGCAAGCGCGCGCCGCGGGAAGGTGGCCAGCAGGTAGTGCGCATAGGCTTGGTGGTCGTGCACCAGCGCGTAGAGCAGCGCCTCCGACGGCGAGTAGGCGGCGGCGCGGCCGCGCTCGTCCCAGTGGAAGGCCTCGCTGGCGCGCATGTCCTCCAGCAGCCACACGGGCAGCAGGTCTCGCACGGCCTGGTAAAAGGCGAAGGATGACTTCCGGCACTGCTTCTGCGCCCGTAAGCGCGCCGAGCCCGCGCCCTCCGGGCCGCCGTCCTTACTACCCCCGGGCCTCGCGTCCCACGGCATGCTGCCCTCAAGGCATGGGCCGTGCCACCGCAGATCGAGCTGTGGGCGAAGGGGCACAGTAAAGGGCAGGCTCTGGCCGCGATACCCTCGACTTGAAAAACGGCGGGGGTGAGAGGTGGTGAGAGGGAGGGGTCGGCCGTCCGCCCCTCGCCCAGCCCCGCTGGAGCCAGGCTCCCAGCTGTTCTCCCCTAGACCAGCACCAAGGCAGCCACCCCTGATCTTCTCAAACTTGCTGACACTCGGGCTGGAGCAGCCCTGGCCTGCTGGGGCCTTCACAGCCCCCCAACTCTCTCCAGCAACAAGAGCTCCTGTGTACACCTGAGCCAGGTCGGTCCAGCTACAAATAAAGAGTCCACTGGAAACTAAGAAGATGCAGGCCCACATCACAACGGGAGCCAAACCTACTCCATCCCAACCCACCCGCCACCCACCCCCGCCACGCTGAGTACTCCAAGCACCTTTCCAGGATCCTTAGGAGTGCGACCCACGCAGACCTACCTGGTTCCCGAAGCCCAGTGCCCGGGGTTCTTCCTCGCCCAACCCCGGCGTCCTCAACCATAGGAAAGCCGAGGCCGGAGGCTGGCTGTGCGCCCCGCAGCGGCAGGGGGAGTGGCTCCGGCTCCTTCATCCACAAACAAGTTTGCTGCCCATCTGGACCCGGCTCCTGGAGGGAGGTGGGAGTCAAATCAACTAAGGGAATGAATGGGGCGTCCACCGCCCGCAGTCCACTCGGGTCCACCCCATGAGCCCGGTACTGCCGTCCCATTTTTCCAAGGGGTACAAGAGAGTCCAAGGTCACCCACCGAGTCAGGTTGAGTCAGGGGCAGAGCACAGGGCTCCTACGACTCTCGGGGGCTCGTCCCGGCCTCTGGGATCCCAGTTCGCCCGCCGCAACCCGAGCCTGCTGCGAACCCCCGACCCGGCCCGAGCCCCTGCGGCCTCGGGCAAGGGTGAGTCCTGGGTCGCGGGCGCCCGGGGTGCCCAGCAGGCCACGTCCACACCCTGGGGCACGATCGCGCGCGGCGATGGGGCTGCGGAGGTGGGCACGGCGGGGAGGCCTGCGGCCACCAGCTCTCCGGGCCACACCGTGCGCACCGCGCCTTGAAGCCGGGCCCCGCGCCCCAGGTGTGGCACGTGTGGGGTGCGGGCGAGTTACGTAAAGTTCGGCCGCCCCACGTCACTGGGCAGAGTCACGGTCGCGGCTCCGAGTCGGGAGTTGGGCCACCCAGGACAGCGCCCGCGCCCGAGCTGCCCGCCAGGTCCTCCCTCGGGGCCGACGACCTCGCGGCGGTGCACCTGCGCGCGCGAGCTCCCGGTGGTGCCGGGGCCGGGCGGGGACTCACCAATCCGGGACAGGCCCCGCTCGCAGGACGGCCCGCGGGACCAGCCGCCGCCCACGCCCGCCGCACTCCGAGACGCCGCTGCCCGAACGGGGCGGCGATGCCGGCGCGGGCGGCGGGCGGCGCAGTGCGGCCGGGGCAGGGCAGGACCGCGGGACGGGCCGCAGTAGCCATTGGCCCACGCTGCCGGCCCCCGCTGCTCCGGATTGGCTGCCGCGCTGCACCATTGTTACGTCACGGGACAGCGGGCGGGGCGTGCAGTGGGACCCGCGGAAAACTTCGGAGAAACTTGAGGGCGCGGGGAGGGATAGGGGGAACCGGAGAGCGGGGCGGGGCGGGGCCTGGGGCGGGGCGAGCCCGCACCCTGCCTGGAACCCAGTGGGTGCAGCCTGTGCTCTGGGCGTCTGGGCGTCTGGGCATAGGCTCGGGAGCCCTGAAATCTGACGAATGTGTCAGCTCGAGCTAGAGTCAAGCTCCCGGTCTCCCCTACCCTGACCCTCAGTGACCTTGGGGACCCCTTGGCCGCCATCTCATCTGCGTGTGGGAAGGCCTAGGGTAGGGGCTGGGCTTGGCGCACCGCTGCTGCAGGCTGACCCCTGGGAAAGGAAAGGATGGGTAGATGGATGAGAGCTATTTATGGACACCTAGTGTGTGTCCTGGTGTAAACGTTCCTTCACCAATAGCACGGGGCAGCTGTCATAACCCCCACCCAGTTCTGCCACCAGGAAATCCACACCAAGAGGGAAGTGGTCCCAAGGGAGGCACACCTGGAAGGAAGCTGGCATTTGTCAGGCTATTCTTCAGACACTTGGGAGGAACTTCCCACAAGGCCCTGGGGCGCGTGATCCTGCCTTTGGGGATCCGGAGTCTAAAGTCCACTCCCAAAGCATCAGTTGATGCAGTCATACTGAGGTCTTGAATCTTCACCCCACATCCTCTGAGACCAGGATCTCCCTGGTGAGAAAATACCCGCAAATTCCATGCCCAGTCCAGCTTCTCGTCCCAGAATGCCCTAGCACCTCAGCCAGGGGCCAAGATGCAGCTTCCATCCAGGCCCTTCCTCCTGCTTCTGTCCAGCAGACACACATACACACACACACACCACAAGCAACAAACAAGCCTGTGCACACAGCCCTCTTGGCTCCTGGGTGCCTCCTGGCAACCTGGGGACCTTGCCTCTCACCTGTGCCCTTTGAGCAGATTCAAGCAGGCATCCAGTGTAGAGCCCCAGACAGGCCCGTGTGCACATTTGTGGGGGTTTCTTGTAGCCATGTGCCCTGGAAGGCCAGATAACTCCCAGAGGTAGACAAGGAAACCCAAAGAAGGAACAGCCCTGGGATGCAGGCATTCCTGTAACCTAGGCCACCAAACGTATGTTTGGTATGTGTACACCACTCTGCCTGCTGGAATCCCAGCAGCCCTGCCCCACCTTGAAGCAGTGTTACCTGGTAGACTAAACCAACTCCTAGGTTCCCAAGTGGCCAGTCATGGCTAGGGGTAGGAGTGACAGAGAGCCTGTGATGGTTAATCCTGGGTGTCAACTTGACTGAACTAAGGAACAAATAAGAGAAAAAGGGTCTTCTGATTGGACCACCTCAACCCGGATGGCCCACCCCAAATGTGGGCGTTACCTTCTGCCGGCAGGCATTTTTTAAGGCAGTATTTAAGGCCACAGCAGAGGGAGCTGGTCCCTTTTTCTCCTGCAGCTTGCCTCTCTCATCTGGTGGGTTTGTCTTGCTGCTGTGATCAACCTTTGGGATCCCAGCGTGTACTGAGACTGGCAGATCTCCTGGAATCTATTCGGGCCTTCAGCACTAGATTGGGACTACTGAGACATCCAGCCTTGCAGACTGAGCAGTTCCCTGGATTCTCGGCCTTTCCAGTGTGGTGCAGCTACTGTTGGACTCCTTGAACTCTGTCACGTGAGCAAATCAATAAATTGTATATAGCTATATATTCATCCTGTTGCTTCTGTTTCTTTAGAGAACCCTGACTAATACAGATTTTGGTACCAGGAGTGGTTCTAGAGAAACAGAATTGAAAGGATGAATTTCTTTAGTGGGCTTGGTAGTCTCTGGAGCCAGCTCTCCAACCCAATGAAGCCTAGAGTTACTGAAGGCTCTCCTGGTGGCATGAAGAGGAATGATAATCCTTGGTGCAGACTATTTGATCTAATTATGAAGATAGATCCATTTGACTCACCTAACTCACCTCTTGTGAGAAGCAAGGAATTTAGCGACTCTATATATAAAACGTTCGAGAAATTGCAGAAAAATCAGGAAAATAATGATGTTGCCTTGTTGCTCCTAGCATGTCTGGATAAACTGTTAGACGAAAATATGGAGCTCGGTGATAAAAATGACCAGCTCCGGATTCGAAACAACAGTTTAAAGGTTTCCAAGTGTGCTCTGGAAGAGAATCTTCTCTCCAGCAGCCAAAGAGCTAAAGCAGCAGAAAATCAAGCTGGAGCCCTTATTATACGGTTGGCTGATTTACAACGCAGATTTAATTCCCAGCCACGAAAAGTGTCAGCAGTTAAAGTGAGAGCACTGGTGGGGAAAGGGTGGAACCCTGAAACTTGGGATGGAGATGTGTGGGAGAACTATGATGATGAGGATTTTGAACCCTCGGATTCTGAGGGATTTTCTTTATCTGAGGAATTAACCTCCCCACCCTCAGCAGAGAATCCACACCCTGCAGATCCCTCCTCCCCACCCTTGCCTGAGGAAATTAATCCCCCCCTCCCAGTGGGAGCTGATGTCCCTCAGGGCCCAACAATTGTTGCCTCTAGACCTATAACCAGATTGAAGTCTAAGCAAGCCCCTCAAGGTGAGATAGAAAGTGTGGTCCACGAGGAGGTGCGATATACTACTAAAGAAATTAATGAGTTTGCTGATTCGTTCCGGCAGAAGCCTAAGGAATATGTGTGGGAATGGATTTTAAGGGTGTGGGATAATGGTGGAAGGAATATAAAATTGGATCATACTGAGTTTATCGATATGAGCCCACTGAGTAGAGATTCTAGGTTTAACATGGAAGCTCGAGCAGTTAAAAAAGGTGTTAAAAGTTTATTTGAATGGTTGGCTGATGTATTTATTAAAACATGGCCTACTAACAGCGAGTTAGAGATGCCTGATATTCCTTGGCTTAGTATTGATGAAGGGATTGTGAGGGTCAGGCAGATGGGCATGCTCGAGTGGACTCGAAGTGTAAAACCACATTCTCCACAATATGAGGACCCAGAGGACATGCCACTCACTGAATTTATAAGATGGAAAGTACTGAGAGAGACACCAGAACATTTGAAGAGCTTTGTTTTTGCTGTATTTTCTTTTTCATTTATTTTATTTATTGTATATGTGTATTGAATTGTACTGTCTGCATGTAGTTTGTGCACCCGTGACGTGCAATGCTGCGGAGGTCCAGAAGAGGGTCTCAGATTCCCCTGGAAACTGGAGTTCTCCTGGAATTGAGTTTCAGATAGTTCTCGCGCCACATGTGGTGCTGTGGGATCAAACGGGTCCTCTGCAATGGAGCGTCGGTCTCTTAACCGCTTAGGCCATCTCTCCAGCCTGCTCTATTTCTTATGCCAGATCAGTTAGAGAAGTTGTTGCTCGTTGCATAAATTAAATGTACACGTAAATACGGTTTAACAGGCACCTCAGGGTAGGCGTCAGGTGGCAACACTGAATCGCCAAAGGCCAATGAGAGTAGTTACCATAATTATCATAAAGGGTGGCAAAGGCAAAATCAATGCCTATAATGGCATGACCGAAATGATCTTTGGAATGGCTAATTAATCATGGCATTCCCTAGGAACCAAATACATAGAAGCCTCCTAAGTTTTTATTGATCTGTATAAGCAGAAAAGCTCTAGAACAAATGACAGGAAGTCAACATCTGGATTTCAGGAGTAGAGGAATCTGCCCCGTTAACCAGTTTCCAGACTTGAGACAGTTCACAGACCCAGCAACCTTGAATGAACGGGGTGGCCGGGTTCCAATGAGGAAGAAGCCTTGTCACAATACCAAAGACTTATGCTGTTTGCCTTCCTCCCTGTCCTTCCCCAGAGGGACCTGAGGCCATTTTACTAAGGTAACTGTACACTGGGGAAAGGAAAAATCAGACTTTTCGACGGGCCTATTGGATACTGGTTCTGAGTTGACAACTGATCCCAGGAGACCCTAAAAGGCATTGTGGCCCTCCATTACAGTAAGGGGCCTATCTCCACGGTGATAGATGGAGTTTGGCTGAAGTCCAACTCAACGTGGGTCCAGTGGGTCTCCCAGACTCATCCTGTGGTTATTTCCCAGTCCCAGAATGTTAATGGGATAGATATAATTAAAATTGGCAGAATCCCCACATTGGTTCCCTGAACCTGTGGAGGTGAGGGCTATTCTGTTGGAAAGGCCAAATGGAAACATTGGTGTGCCTCTTACCAGGGAGAATAGTGAACCAAAACAGTAATCGTATCTCTGGAAGGATTGCAGAGATTAAGCCACATCAAGGATTTGAAGATGCGGGAGTGGTGATTTCCTACTCACATCCCATTTAACTCTCCAATTTGGCCTTTGCAAAAGACCGATGATCATGAGAGATGACAGTGACTATTCAAAACTTCACCAGTGTGACACCAATTGCAGCACTTTGTACCAATGTGGTGTCCGTACTTGAGCCGATTAACATGTCTCCTGGTACCTGGATGCAGGCTCTTGAATCTGGCTCACTGCTTTCTTCTCAATACGGTTCATAAGGACCACCAGAAAGAATTTGCTTTCAGCTGGCAAGGCCAACAGTATACCTTTTACTGTCTTACCTCAGGGAGTATGTAATCTCCAGCCTTGTGCCTACTTAGTTAGAAGGGATCTAGAATTCACCTGACTCTTCCACAAAATATCCACTGGCTCCACTATATGATGATGTTATGCTGATTGGACCCCGTGAACAGGAGGTAGCAGCTATTCTAGACTTGTTGGTAAAGCATATGCGCATGAGAGGATGGGAAATAAATCCAACTAAAATCAAGGGCCATCTACCTCAGGTGAAGTTTCTAGAAGTTCAGTGGGTGGAGCATGCAGGGACCATTCCTTCTAAGGTAAAGATAAGTTGCTGCACCTGGCCCCTCCCTCTACCAAGAAAGAAGCACAATGTTGGGTGGGCCTTTTTGGCTTCTGGAAGGACAGCCACATTCCTCATCTGGGTGTGTTACTCCCAACCCCCATCATATCAGGTGAACTCGGAAGGCAGCAAACTTTGAGTGGGCTTGGAACAGGAAAGGCTCTTCAACAGCGTCCAGGCTGCAGTGCCGGCTGCTTGCCCCTAGGCCATATGATCTCAAGCAGACCCAAATGGTGTTTGAGGTATCAGTGGCACCCCCCCCCCCCCCCCCCTCCCCCCTACAGAGTTGCTGTCTGGAGTCTGTGGGGGCTCCCATAGGGGAATCACTGTCGGAGGCCCTTGTGATTTGGAGCAAGGCTCTACCTTCATCTGCCAACAACTATTCTCCTTTTGAAAACAGCTCTTAGCCTGCTATTAGCCTTAGTGGAAACATGAACATTTGACAATGGGCCACCAAGTCAACCATGTGACCTGCGCTGCCCATCATGAGCTGGGTAGTTATCTGACCCACCAGACCATAAAGTAGCGACGTGCATAGCCACAGTCCATTGATCAAATGGAAAGTGGTGACTACGTGACCGGGCCCAGGCAGGCACTGAGGTTTGCCAAGCAAGCTGCATAGAAGTTGCCCAATGCCTATGGTTCCCACTCCTGTTACAATGCCTCCGTGCTTAAGCATTAGACTATGCTCGACTCCCTATGATCAGTTGACTGAGAAAAGAGAAGACTAGGGTCTGGTTATTGATGGTTCTGCAGTATGCAGGCACCCACCAAGAGGTGGACAGCTGCAACATTACAGCCTGTTTCTGAAAACAAACCCTAACGGACACTGGTGAAGGAAACGCTTCACAGTGGGCAGAACTTGGGCAGTGCACATTGTTGTGCATTTTTTGCTGGAAGGGAAATGGCCAGTCGGTTCGATTACTATACTGATATGGGCTGATAGGCCAATGGTTTTGGCTGGATGGTCAGGGACTTGGAAGAGAGCATGACTGGAAAAATTGTAAGGAAAGACATTTGGGTGGGCTGGAGAGCGTGGCCTAGCAGTTAAGAGCTCCTGACTGCTCTTCTCTTGCAGAGACCCGTGGTTCCATCCAGACCCACATGGTGCCGAGAACGCAAACTTTTCTGAAACTCCATTCAGGAGAACTCCAGTTCCAGGGAGAATCCGACACCCTCTTCTGACCTCACGCAGCATTGCACGACACGGTGCTGCACAAACTTGCATGCAGACATTACATCATACACCATACCAGAAATAAATAAACAATTATTTAACAAAATTAAAAAAAGGAAAAACTTAAAAAAAAAAAAGAAAGACATCCCCCCCCCCCCTGTTTGGAAAGAGTATGTGGATAGAGCTTCTGAATGGTCAAAGACGATGGTGAAGATACTTGTGTCTCATGTAAATGCTCATCAAAAGGTGATCTCGCAGAGGATGAGTTTAATAATCAGGTAGATCGGATGACTCGTTCTGTGGATTGTCAGCCTCTTTCTCCAGCTATCCCTGTTGTTGCTCAATGGGCCCATGAACAAAGTGGTCATGGTGGCAGAGATGGAGGTTATGCATGGGCTCAACAGCATGGACTCCCACTCACTAAGGCTGATCTGGCTACAGCTGCTGCCGAGTGCCAGATTTGCCAACAGCAGAGACCAACATTGAGCCCCCGATATGGTGCTATTCCCCGGGGTGACCAGCCAGCAACCTGGTGGCAGGTTGACTACATTGGACCACTTCCATCATGGAGGGGACAGCGTTTTGTTCTTACAGGAATAGATACTTATTCTGGTTATGGATTTGCCTTTCCTGCACGTAATGCTTCTGCCAAAACTACCATCCAGGGACTTACGGAATGCCTTATCCACCGTCATGGTATTCCTCACAGCATTGCTTCTGATCAAGGAACTCACTTCACAGCCAAAGAAGTGCGACTGTGGGCCCATGGTCATGGTATCCACTGGTCTTACCATGTTCCCCACCACCCAGAAGCAGCTGGCTTGATAGAACGATGGAATGGCCTCTTGAAGACACAGTTACAGCGCCAATTAGGTAGCAATACCCTGGAGGGCTGGGGCAAGGTTCTCCAGCAAGCAGTATATGCTTTGAATCAGCGTCCACTATATGGTACTGTTTCTCCTATAGCCAGAATTCATGGGTCCAGGAACCAAGGGGTGGAAGTGGGAATGATTCCACTCACTATCACCCCTAGTGACCCAGTAGGAAAATTTTTGCTTCCTGTACCCACGACCTTGCGTTCTGCTGGTCTAGACGTTTTGGCTCCAATGGGGGGAGTGCTTTTGCCAGGAGATACAGCAAACGTTCTATTGAACTGGAAGCTAAGACTTCCCCCTGGCCACTTCGGGCTTCTACTGCCTTTAAGCCAACAGGCTAAGGAAGGAATAACAGTAGTAGGAGGAGTGATTGATCCAGACTACCATGGGGAAATTGGACTTTTTCTCCACAATGGGGGCAAGGAAGATTATGTCTGGAAGGCAGGAGATGCTGTAGGGCGCCTTCTGGTGCTACCATGTCCTATGATTAAGGTCAATGGGAAACTCCAACAACCCAAACCAGACAGGACAATAAATGGCCCAGACCCTTCAGGGATGAAGGTATGGGTCACTCCTCCAGGGAAAGAGCCAAGACCTGCAGAGGTGCTTGCTGATGGCGGAGGAAATACAGAATGGGTAGTAGAAGAAGGTAGTCATAAATATCAGCTGAAGCCACGGGACCAGTTGCAGAAACTTAGATACTGAAGGACTAAGTTCTTCTCAAGGACATTACCACCTACTCTAAGATATAATGCTTTGTTATTGCACATGAGATACTTATAACGTGTTAGGTGGAATTATGACCCTGCCATTGTTTGCAATTGACATTTAAGCATAACATAAGGAGAGGCTATCTATTGGGTGTCAAGTTGACAAGGGGTGGACTTGTGATGGTTAATCCTGGGTGTCGACTTGACTGGACTAAGGAACAAATAAGAGAAAAAGGGTCTTCTGATTGGACCACCTCAACCCGGATGGCCCACCCCAAATGTGGGCGTTACCTTCTGCCGGCAGGCAGTATTTAAGGCCATGGCAGAAGGAGCTGGTCCCTTTTTCTCCTGCGGCTTGCCTCTCTCATCTGGTGAGTTTGTCTTGCTGCTGTGATCAACCTTTGGGATCCCAGCGTGTACTGAGACCGGCAGATCTCCTGGAATCCATTCGGGCCTTCAGCACTAGATTGGGACTACCTGAGACATTCAGCCTTGCGGACTGAGCAGTTCCCTGGATTCTTGGCCTTTCCAGTATGGTGCAGCTACTGTTGGACTCCTTGAACTCTGTCACGTGAGCAAATCAATAAATTGTATATGGCTATATATTCGTCCTGTTGCTTCTGTTTCTTTAGAGAACCCTGACTAACACAGAGCCTGGTCTAGGAATCCGCCCTCGGCTTCCAAAGCTCTCCTCTTCTGCTGTCGCCAAGCTTCCTTGTTGAGGTCTGCCTATGATGAGGTGGCCACAATGAATGGGCTTTGGGAGCCCTGAGGCCCTCTGGAACATCCTAGGGAGGAAGTCGGGTGAAGGGGGGGCTTCCTGAAGCTCATCACCTGTGTCTTCGCCCCGTTCCCTTCCCAGCCTTGAGATGAGACAGCTGTTTTTATCGCAGCACTGAAATGAGGGTGAAAGGGCACAGACCATGGAGGCCTGGGGTGGCAGGCCTTTAAGACCTCTGACTTACTGTCCTGGCTGGGGTTCCCAAAGGACTCTTTCTAAAAGTCCAGCCTGATTCTACTTCTCAGCTACTCAGAAGCATTGTGTGGACAGGGACTTAGCTAGAACATCCAGGTGGCACTTCCGGCAAAGGGTACAGGTAGAATTGGGCTGGAGAGTGGTAGGAGAGGATGCAGGGGTCAGTGAGCCACAGCTCATGGGCTTTGCCTGCTGAGGAGCGATGGACTGGAGATGGAGGTGGAGGGGTGTGGACGATACTTTGCCATTGAATTAGTTCTGGGATTCCTGCATAAATAATATTGGCTGCCTGGCAGCCCGTGATCCACTGTAAGAAATAGCAGGCAGCCCAGTGTGGTGGCCCAGCATTCATGGGACTGAGGCCAGAGGAGTTCAAGGCAATCCTGGGCTACATAATGATTTTCAGGCCATCCCGAGCTACACACAGAGAAAGAAACAGCAGGCCAGTATATGTGAAAGCTAGCATGCTCACCCTTCTGCCACCCAGACCCATTCTGTCTCGTGGGTCACAGATGGCAGCTGACTGGGGCAGCAGACAGCCCCTGCCTACAGCAGCTTGCCTTTTCCCCCAAGGTCACTCCATGGCTTAAACATGTCCCCTGAGCTTCATGTGTTGGAAACTGATTCCCCAGTGCAACTGTTAAGAGGTGGTGAGGTCATGAGGCCTCTGCCCTTGAGAACATGGATAGGAGCCCCACACCTTCCCCGTCCCTCCCTTTCTGTCCCCATCCCTCCCTCTCTGCCCCCGTCCCTCCCTCTCTGCCTGCCTCCATCCGTCTCCCAGCTCCCCAGCCCACGTGGTAAGAAGTACATCTCTGCTCCTTCACAGAGCAGGATGAGATCATGATTTAACATCCATCCTCAAAGTACTTGTCCACTGCCCTGGGTGAGAGACTTGCTGGGTACCTGTGCCCTATGACCAGGCATGGAAGAATCCAGTACTGTGAATAACCCCACCCACACCTGCAATAACTACCAGTAGGTGTGTAACCGGGACAGCAGTCCCCAGATAGGCCATGCCCTCCATTCCCACCCCACCCCTCCAGCCCCACCCTGCACCCAGCACTTCATGGGCTGTTGCTGCTCTCTAAGCTGCCCAGGTAGCAGCATGGACAGTCATGAAGGGGCCAGTTCTTCTGCGTGGTCAAGTGGATGTGGGCATGGAAGCAACTGGGGCAGGCAGAATGGGCAGAATATTATTAATCCCAGAGAGGTCAAGGAGGCTCCGCAGTTGCAGCAGAGTTGGCAATGACGGCTTACCACCTGGGTGCAGAGTTTGACTTTCAACCTTGCTGTTCTGCCAGTACCAGACCACAGGTACACACCCCTCCCTCCCAGAGAGCTTGTCCCCTGCCAGGGCAAAAGTCTGTGTGTATGCCCAGGCAACTGGGTGCTCAGTGAGGGAGGGCAGAGAGAAGAGGAGGAGAGAAGAGGATGCAGACCCCTGCAGGCAAGGCAAGCTGAGCTGCAGGCCTAGGGGAGGGCTATGCAGAAACCCAGACAGGCTTCTCAGCGTCTAGGCTGCTGCAGCTGCAGCAGAGCAGACAGCCCGCTGGGGGGGGGGGAGTTGGCAACTGTCACAACGACTAGTCACATCCTGCATGTGTTACACTTGCCTGAGTGTGTGAGGAGAGGGGCCCAAGATAACCCAGGTTTCAGGCTGCGTACCTAGAAGCTGGATCAGGACAGGAGCCCGAAGAGGTATCCATGGCAACCAGAGGTTGGGGAGAAAGCCTACCTGGTGATGAAGGGCTGGCACTGTAGATGGGGAGAAGGTACTCAAGGGCAGTGAGATGCTCAGCAGGTACAGGTGTTTGCTCCCAGCCCTAATTAACTGAGTTTTTCCTGGGACCCACATTATAGGGGGAGAACTGACCCCCACAGTTCTGCCCCTGACCTGCACTCATAGTCTCTGACCTGCAGGCTCCTGCAGGCATATATACATGAGAAGTGTCACAGCAGGGACAGCAGACAGGAATAGCAGCAGAAGTCCAAAGAAAAAAACAAACACTTCCACCAAAAGGGACTCAAACAGAGAGGTCATCAGAGGCCCAAAGGACACAGGGTTCCCAGAAGCCAAGGTTGCCCCAGGAGCAGGGAGTGGTCAGCGAGGACTGGTGCTGCCAGCCAGCTGGGGCAGAAGCAGTGCAGCACGTAGGCAGGCGACATGACCTTCACCAAGGTCAGGTGCAGTGCAGCAAGAAGCCTGTTTGGATAGGGTTCAGGCCCCAAAGGGCAGAGGGGTAGAGAGGGCTAGAGAGGGGTGTTGCTTTTCTGTGACAAATACCAAGACCCAAAGCAACTTGGAGAGGAAAGTGTTTCTTTTTTTTTTTTTTTCTTTTTTTTTTTTGTCATTTTCGAGACAGGGTCCCCCTGTAGCTCTGGCTGTCCTGGAACTCAATCTGTAGACCAGGCTGGCCTCGAACTCACAAAGATCCACCTGCTTCAGCCTCCCAAGAGCTAGAATTAAAGGCGTGCGCCACCACACCGGGCAGAAAAGGTTTCTTTATCTTACAGGTTACATGCACTCTTACCACTGAGGGCAGTCCGGGCAGCAGCCTGGAGGCGGTCTGCAGCAGAGGACCGCTGCTTACCTGCTGCTTACCTACCTGCTCCCAGGCTCAGAGCAGTTAGTTTCCTTTTTCTTTTTTTTTTTTTTTTTAATGTGTATGAGTGTACTGTCTGCATGTAGGTTGGGGCACCCATGTCGTGCAATGCCGAGGTCAGAGAGGGCATTGGATTCCTCTGGAACTGGAGTTAAAGATGGTTCTCGGCTGCCACGTGGGTGCTGGGGATCGAACCTTGGTCCTCTGCAAGAGCAGTCTGCGCTCTTAACCTCTGAGCCATCTCTCCAGCCCCCACAGTTAGCTTCCTTAACAGCCCAGGCCCACCTGCCTAGGGACGGCACCATCCACAGTGGGCTGGGACCTCCCACAGCAATTAGCAATCAAGACAGTACCCCACAGACATGCCCATGGGCCAGTCTGGTGGAGACAGTTCTTCAGTTGAGAGTCGTCTCTCCAGGTTGTTGATAATCAAGATTAGCCATCATACGGGTGGAGAGATGGCTCAGCGGTTGACGGCACCGACTGCCCAGCACCCACATGGCAGCTAAGATCTGTCTGTAACTCCAGTTCCAGGGGAATCCGATGCCCTCTTCTGACCTCTGCAGCATTGTACGACATGGGTGCACCAACCTACATGCAGACAGTACACTCATACATATAAAAAATAATAATAAAAAAAAAATTTAAAGATTAGCCATCCTAGCTAGGAAGGGACAGAGCTTGGTGTTATAGACTTGTGCAGTTGCGTGCATGTGCGTGGGTGTGCACGGTCCCCACCCAGTCATGCTCTACCACATGCAGTGTCTGAGCATGTGTGCACATGCAGTGCCCATCCCTGCTGCTGAGGTCGTTTCCCCTCTGCCCTTCACATTCATGATTCTGCCCCGCCTCCTGGAAAAACCCTCTCTCAGGCAGCTCATCCTCAGTGCTCAGCTGCAGCGGAGGGCCTGGCCTGGCCTGCACGCAAATCCTTTAGAACAGTGACCTTGAGAAGACTAGCAGCTGGGCAATGGGCACCTCCTGTGTGGGCAGAATGTTGGGTACAGGTGAGGATCTGTACATCTACTATGATTATTTCTTTTATTGGTATATATTAATTGTATATAATAACAGATTTCGTTATAACATTTTCATATGTACATAATTTATTTTTTATTTTATTTTATTGTTTTGGGTTTTTTGTTTTTTTTTGGTCTTTTTGAGACAGGGTCTCTCTGTAGCTCTGGCTGTCCTGGAACTCACTCTGTAAACCAGGCTGGCCTTGAACTCCCAGAGATCCGCCTCCCTCTGCCTCCTGAGTGCTAGGATTAAAGGTGTCAGCCACCATACTTGGCTTAATTTTTTTTTATTGTATGTGTAGGAGTGTTTTGCCTACATGTATATGTGTATACATATACATATACAGTACCTGCATGCATGTGGTACACATATACATGTAGGCAAAACATGTACATGTAAGGGGACAAAACATATACATGTAGGGGGACAGAAGAGGATGGCAGAGCCCCTGGAACTGGAGTTACGCATGGTTGTTAGCTGCCCTGTGGTTGCTGGAAACCAAACCTAGGTCTTCTGCAAGAGTAGCTCGTGCTCTAACCACTGAACCATCTCTCCAGCCCTGCATAGTGTATTTCAATAGTATTACCCCATTTCTCTCTCTTGTCTTCCTCCTAGTCTGGTTCACCCCCTTCCTTCCCTCAACTAGGCCCCCAGCCCCACTTCTATTTTCATGCCCTGTGTGTGTGTGTGTGTGTGTGTGTGTGTGTGTGTTAGAAAATGTCTCTCCCTCCCCCCGACAACTGTTAACTGCATTAAATCCTCTGGGAAGAGTGGGGCCCTACGAGCCACACACACCCCTTTTTTGAGACAGAGTCTTATGTATCATAGGCTGGCCTCAAAGTCACCATGCATTGAGTAGGACAACTTCCCAAATGCTGGGTTCTGTGCATGTACTACCCACCATGCCCGGTTTATATAACACTGGACATGCTGGGAAGCAGTCTAACCACCAGAGCCCCATCCTCCAACCTTGGTTTCATTTCTCAACTGTGTGAGAAAGAATGGGGCTGAAGAGAGGGGATCTGTTCACTGACTGGAGGTCTTCCCTGACCTGAGCCTCAGCAGTACCACAGAGCCTGGCATTAGGGCAAGGGGCAGCCTGTGGGAATACAGTGCAGGCTCTGAGCTGCACAGGCTGAGTTCTACCTCACCAGCCGCTCACCAGCTTGGCACTTTGGTGAGTGACTGCACTTCTCCGAACACCAAGCCTCATGTCTGTGATATGAGTCAGGGAGCATCTCCAAAATCAAAAGAATGCTTTCCAGCTTGCAGGGTGGGTGGGGCCAGGAGAGGAAGTAGCCAGGGAGCTGGGTGATGCTGGAGGGTCTCCCGTGCTGCCCCCACTTCACCCAGGTCCACCCGGATACACCAGGTCTTGCTCTGTTGTGAGGCCCTTTGCTGGGTGATAGGTCTGACTGGTCCCTGCCGCCCAGATGGGCTCCAGCTCCACCTCCTCTCAGTCCATCCCAGCGGGCTTACAAGCTGCCCGTGCAAACCACAGACAGGACAAAACCAAGCGGACACAAGGGACTGGTGAAGAAAGGGGGTGTCACAGCATTGGAAGAGCATGCCAATGGGATACAAGACCTGGGAAACCCAGCTGCAAGGACCACTCGGGACAGCGTGCCGTATGAATAGGCAGTTCTCACACAACCATAAATATGTGTGGCTTTGCCAGCAGTCAATAAATGGGAACCACTTGTCTTGCCTGGCAGCCAAAACTGAGCAGAGTGGGGCCAGCCTGTTCGGGCCGGTGGGGGGGGGACTGTTGTGCTCACCCTCAGCCTGGCCAGAGGGGAGGGCTCCGCAAAAGGGACCATCAGCAACCAGAAAGGCTTCATCCCAGCACCGCACACTCTACCACTCCCTTCACAGGCCTCCTATCCTGGACAAATGCTGGTGACATAGGTGCCAGATTACACATGTGATGATGTTCACTGGAGCTGCTGCACAGGTGATGATGTTCACTGTAGCTGCTACACATGTGATGATGTTAACTGGAGCTGCTGCACATGTGATGATGGTCACTGGAGCTGCTACACATGTGATGATGTTCACTGGAGTTGCTGCACATGTGATGATGTTCACTGGAGCTGCTGCACACCTGATGGTCACTGGAGCTGCTGCACACATGATGGTCACTGTAGCTGCTGCACATGTGATGATGTTCACTGGAGCTGCTGCACATGTGATGATGTTCACTGGAGCTGCTGCACATGTGATGATGTTCACTGGAGCTGCTGCGCATGTGATGATGTTCACTGGAGCTGCTGCGCATGTGATGATGTTCACTGGAGCTGCTGCGCATGTGATGATGTTCACTGGAGCTGCTGCGCATGTGATGATGTTCACTGGAGCTGCTGCGCATGTGATGATGTTCACTGGAGCTGCTGCACATGTGATGGTCACTGTAGCTGCTGCACATGTGATGATGTTCACTGGAGCTGCTGCACACGTGATGGTCACTGTAGCTGCTGCACATGTGATGGTCACTGTAGCTGCTGCACAGGTGATGATGTTCACTGGAGCTGCTGCACACATGATGGTCACTGTAGCTGCTGCACACATGATGGTCACTGTAGCTGCTGCACACCTGATGGTCACTGTAGCTGCTACACATGTGATGATGTTCACTGTAGCTGCTGCACATGTGATGATGTTCACTGGAGCTGCTACACACGTGATGGTCACTGGAGCTGCTGCACACCTGATGGTCACGTAGCTGCTGCACACCTGATGGTCACTGGAGCTGCTGCACAGGTGATGATGGTCACTGGAGCTGCTGCACATGTGATGATGTTCACTGGAGCTGCTGCACATGTGATGATGGTCACTGTAGCTGCTGCACACCTGATGGTCACTGTAGCTGCTGCACACATGATGGTCACTGTAGCTGCTACACAGGTGATGTTCCCTGTAGCTACGCACACATGATGGTCACTGTAGCTGCTACACAGGTGATGTTCCCTGTAGCTACGCACACGTGATGTTCATTGTTGCTGCTGCACATGTGATGGTCCCTGTAGCTGCTGCACACGTGATAGTCACTGTAGCTGCTGCACAGGTGATGGTCACTGTAGCTGCTGCACATGTCATGGTCACTGTAGCTGCGCACACGTGATGGTTACTGTAGCTGCTGCATACGTGATGCTCACTGTAGCTCCTACACACGTAATGGTCACTGTAGCTGCGCACACGTGATGGTCACTGTAGCTCCTACACACGTAATGGTCACTGTAGCTGCGCACACGTGATGGTCACTGTAGCTGCTGCACACATGATGCTCACTGTAGCTCCTACACACGTAATGGTCACTGTAGCTGCTGCACACGTGATGCTCACTGTAGCTCCTACACACGTAATGGTCACTGTAGCTGCTGCACACGTGATGCTCACTGTAGCTGCTGCACATGTGATGGTCACTGTAGCTGGTCTTGTTCATTTTTCCAAAAATATTTTGTTTTTATTTTCAGTTACTTGTGTGAGTGTGTGTGTGTGTGCACGCACGCGGGCGCACGGGTGTAGTTGCTTGCAGAGATCAGAAAAGAGAGTCCAGTCTTCAGAGCTGGAGGGGCACGTACTTATGAAGCACTGATATGGGTGCTGGGAACTGAACTTGGGTCCTCCGGGAGAGCCAGTATGCACTTCTAACCTCTGAGCTCTCTCTCTAGTCCCAGTGCTAATTCTGTAATGAAACATTAAGACTCAAGTAAGCAGGGGCTGGAGAAGTGGTTCAGCAGTTCGGAGCACTGCTGCTCTGGCAGAGTACCTGGTTCTGTCCCCAGCTCCCACAGGGCAGCTGACCATCCAGAACTCCAGTTCTGTCCCCAGCGCCCACATGGCAGCTGGCCATCCAGAACTCCAGCTCCAGCCTCCATGGGTGAGTTTCACCAGGATGCACTTACGTGGTGCAGACAAAACACTCATACACATAAAATATTTTTTTTGTCTTTTTGAGACAGGATCTCCCTGCAGCCCCAGTTGTGCTGGAACTCTATGTAGACCAGGCTAGCTTTGAACTCACAGAGATCTGCCTGCCTCTGACTCTAGAGTGCTGGGATTAAAGGCGTCCACCACGCCAGCTAAAAAGAAATTTAAAAAAAGCAGCTGGGAGCCACTGGAGCTAGAGAGGCGGCTCAGCAGTTAGAGCACTGGCCGCTCTGGCAGAGGTCCTGGGTCAGTCACCAGCACATGTGTTTAGCAGATCTCACTTCCGGGAACTCTAGCCCCAGGGCTTCTGACGCTGTGTTCTGAGCCCTTCCGGCACTTGCATTCACGTGTACGTGGACTCATACACACATAATAAAAAATAAGGCAGAGAGAGGCAGGTGGATCTGTGAGTTCAAGGCCAGACTGCTGGTCTACATAGTGAGCTCCAGGCCAGCTGGGGTTACAGGGAGACCCTGTCTCAGAAAAATAAATAAGTAAATAAGTAAGTAAAGTAAGTAAATATTAAAACTTGGGTGCTGGAAAGATGTCTCAGTGGTTAAGAGCACTGGCTGCTCTGGCAGAGAACCTTCCATAACTCCAGTTCCTAGGGGATCTGACACCCTCTTCTGACCTCCATAGCCATTGGGCAACATGGGTACACTTACATACATGCATGTAATACACTCGTGCATAAAATAAAAACAGTCTTAAAAAATAATTGATCCTGAATTTCCTGTCCCACCTCTGTCACATAGTTAAACAGGACACAGGTGTCAGCTGGGTACCAAATAGATGGGCTCTTTGCTGCTTAGCCTGTCCTCGAGCCTCCACAGGAGCCAGGCCTCATGGCCTCTCTGCTTCTGAATCTTTGAAGGATCCCTGGATCCAGCCATGCCTTATCATCCACCTCTTCCCATTAAATGAGCTGGTGAATTATCTTTTATTAGTTAGAGGCGAGTCCACTGTTTGGAGCATCCCTCCCTCCCTCCCTCCCTCCCTCCCTGCAGCACACCCATAGGTAAGAACACAGCCCATCCTTCCTTACCTCCTCTGCCCAGTGGAGACCATAGCAAATTCTGCCCTAGAAGATGTTTCAAGGGTCCCAGTGAGTGTAGCCCCACCTGCTGCAGAGCTTGCTCCAGAAACTGAGCTCCTGGGACTCCTTTCTCATATTACCATAGAAAACATATTGAAAGAAAAACAAGGGCTGGAGAGATAGCCTAGCGGTTAAGAGCGCTGACTGCTCTTGCAGAGGACCCGGGTTTGATCCCCAGCACCCACATGGCAGCTGAAAACCATCTTTAACTCCAGTTCCAGGGGAATCCAACGCCCTCTTCTGACCTCCAAGGCATTGCACGACACAGATGCACAAACCTACATGCAGACAGTACATTCATACACATACAAAAATAAATAAAATTAGAAAAAGAAAAAAAAAAGAAAAGCCTACAGAAACAGATTACAGGTACATTGCTTACTGAGCATGTGTGAGGCCCCATTCCAATACACATTTGAAAAGTATTCAACATCTGGGCTGGAGAGATGGCCTAGCCGTTAAGAGCACCAACTGCTTTTGCAGAGGACCCAGGTTCAATCCCCAGCACCCACATGGCAGCTGAGAACCGTCTGTAACTCCAGTTCCAGGGGAATCCGACACCCTCTTCTGTCCTCCGCAGCATTGCAGGACACGGGTGCACAGACCTACATGCAGACAGTACATTCATACGCATAATAAAATAAAATAAATAAAAATAAAATGGCAAGGTGGTCCTCATACAGTAAGTCTAGCTAGCTAGCTAGAGAGCTTTGTAGGTTACATAATGGATACAAAGGGTTAAAGAGCCTGAGCAGAGTTCAGGGAGTTCCAGGGAAGCCTCACTGAAGGCAAACAGAAATCTGATAGGGACTGGAAGAGGATCTCCAAAGGGAGATGTCAGTCCTGCCCGAGGCTCCTCATAACCAGGCAGCAGGGTCAGAGTTTAGCGGAGCCTGGGGCGGAGTCAGGCTACTGAAGGGCGGCGTGGAAGCAGCAAAGGCAAAGGGCAGGCGGGAGTCTGGCAGGATGGCAGCAATTCCAGTAGGCTGAGTCAGCAGATGGGGTAGAGTTCTCTGCCTGTCAGGCCTTAATGTACCCACCGCTGGATCAGATAACAGGCCATCATCACCACAGCCTTAGGTCTTCTCTCTGTGGGGTCCAGATCAGGTGTGGCACCCTTTCCGCACGCACTCTCGTGTCCCATGAGTTCTCAGGCCTGGTTCTCCTGATTTTTTTAATGATATGTTTAATTCATTTTTAAATTTTTATTTATTTTTTATGTGTATGAATATACTGTCTGCATGCGGGTTTGTCCACCCGTGTCGTGCAGCATCCCAGAGGTCAGAATAGGGTGTTGGATACCCCGGGAACTGGAGTTAAAGACGGTTCTCAGCCGCCATGTGGGTGCTGGGGATCGAACCTGGGTCCTCTGCAAGAGTGGTCAGCGCTCTTAACCTCTAGGCCATCTCTCCAGCCCCATGGGACCCTATAGTTTCCTCTCTATGTCTGTGACCAGGGGTCTTGATCAAGTTCGTTTTCTCTACTAGTTAAATAATTAGGAGGCAGGAAGAATGTCACACAGAGCAGGGAAAAACTATTAAAAGTAAAGGAACGCATACACCCAGAGAGAAAGTCACTCCACCAGTGGCCAGGGATTCAGAAACAAAAATGCAAAGTCCCTAGGGGCCTGGATCTTCTAAGTGTTCTTAGTGGTACAGAGCGGGTCCTTACCCCTTCATTTTATAATGGTCAACTTAAAGAAGAGAGGGCTGATAGGTTTACAGTTCCAAGTGAGGGTATGCCCAGGCCTTGAACTTATCTAAACTGGTCTAGACCAGCCAGCCAGAAGAGTAGCCCTGCTGAAGGGAGAAGGAAACCCCAGGCTTTTGTCTCTGTAAAGCAGCACTAGAAGTTTGCCACCTTTGTTACTTATCAGTGGCCGTTTCCCTGTCTGTCTTCGGTCAGGGAGTTTGCCCTAACCTCTAATCTTTTATCACTATGTACCCCAGGCTGGCTTTGAACTCTCAGCAATCCAGCCTCAACCTCCAGAATAGGGAGATTATGATAGGAGTGTATCACTACACTCAGCTGGTTTGAGTTCTGTTCCTGGTTTGGTTTTGGTTGGTTGGTTTGCTCTTTTTTCAGTTTCCTTCACCCTTTCACAGCCCATTGACTCCCGAGGGAGTGTCCAGGCCTCTACCCTCAGACTGTGACTGAGCGGCTGCTCAGAAAATCAGTCCCCTTTATAATTATATATAACATATACTGGTATGCATATTTTCTTTTTTATGGTCTTTTTTGAGACAGGGTCTCCCTGTCCCCCAGCTGGTAGGCCAGGCTGGCTTTGAACTCACAGAGATCCACCTGCCTCTGCCTCCTCAGTGCTGAGACTAAAGGTTAGGTGCCACCACATCTGGCTAGCCTACATATTTTGTGTTGGTCCTGTTCCTCTAGAGACCCCTAATATGCCAGCCCAAACCAAAGTCAGATGTGGCCTCTCCTTTTCTTCAACCCCCTGCCTTTTCCAAAACCTCAAAACCTTGGCCTTCAGGCCTCAGGTCCTTTGCAGATGCTGCTTCCTCTAGCTGATGGCGTTTCCCAGACAGGAGCTGGCCCCACTTTGGGAGTGGCCTGGCTAAAGGACACCCCCACCTCAGTACCCTACAAAGTGGCCCTTCTTCCTGCCTGTCCCGGCAGGGCAGAAGTTGCTGGGTAATTGATGATGACTAAGTGCAGAAAGACGTAATCAGGCAGGTGGGTGGGGGCTGACACCGAGGTGCTAGGACTGAGATGAGGAGGGCCCAGGCAATGGAGAGTGTGCGCTTCCAGCAGGACCGAAGCAGCCAGTACCAGACACGGCGGGTTGCCCAGAATCCGGGCTAGAGGACGCAGCTGGGACCCAGACCCCCTGGCAGCACCCAGTGGAGTCTGCACGCCAGCCCTGCCCGCCGCAGGACCCGGGAAGCTGGCAAGAGGCGGAAGGCCGGGAGGGGAGGACGGAGTGGCCGCGTCCTGACCCTCCAGCCCGCGCCCTGGATTCCTGCCCAGCGAGGTCACTAGGAGAGCCTCTCTGGGCTAGGAGCTCAGGCCCTGGGGAGCCCCACCTCTGGACTGCGAACCCCAGGATGCGAGGGTCAGAGCTGTGCAGCGGCGGCTGCCAGTTAGGTGAGGCAGAAGGGTAAACTGAGGCCCAGTTCACACAACTTAGACCTTGCCCTGTGTAGTCCCGGCGTCAAGGACACCGCCTTCGGCGGTGCCCCCTCCCAAGGGCCCGCACCCTTTAGTCTCTTGGTCTCATGACGCCAGGGGACCCTCGACAGGGGCGGAGCGGGGAGGGCGTCCAGCTCGTCCACCCGGCCCGCGGGGCGGCGGCGGAGTCGGCCAGGCGCCGCCTCAGTATCCGCATCTGCGCCCGGAGCCCCGGACAGCACCGCCCCCTGGCGGTGAAGGAAGGCCACGCCGTGCGAGGGAGCCAGGACCAGGGAGCCTGAGCAGCGACCCGCAACCGCCACGACCTGGCTGGGCCCGTGGGTGGGGGACCCACCCCAGGCACTGCTCCCTGCTCAGCCTGCCACGCGTTCTTGAAACGCTGGCCCCTTCTCACTCGAGTCTCTGTCCACGAAGGAGGCCCTCTGCATCCTCCTAGACCCTGACCTTCTGGCCCTGCTCCTCTCCCACGCAGAGTTAATCCGTTTTCCGCCTCTGTGGGGTGTTCGCAGGCTCCCAGGCTTTGGGCTGTGGGACACCTCAGTTTCCAGGGCTTTAAGGTGCGGACAAGGGCTGCGTGCGCACCCCACTTCTCCCTGCCAAGAGACATTTAGGCCTGTGTCTGTACAGTGTCCGCTTCCTGCAGGCAAAGGTGGTCCAAGTTCAGTACAGCCTCACCTCTCCTCAGAGCAGACCTTCACTTTAGCTGTGCCAGCCCCCAGGAATGTCACCCTCCCAGCCTGGCCTGCTCACCAGGCATCCTAACTGCACCACCAGGAAGCTCCTTGCATCCCCTTAGGCCCTTGCCTCACCCTCCCCAGCTGCTTCTGGGTGCCTGTGGGTCTGAGGGCTGGATACACCACTGCCCACCTTGGAAATGTGGACACTGAGAGCGCAGAAACCCAACGGGACAGCTTCCTAGCACCCAGCTGGCCTGAGAGGTCAGACAGCGGTATTGACCCTATAACCTGCGTCCCAGTGTCGCTGCTCCCCGGTAGAGACACAGTGGCCCATGAAATATTTACTGCTGCTTGGATAGGACACCAAGGTACAGGCCATCTTCCAGGGGGACCCAGACAAGGGGGAAACAAGGTGGCCCCGGAGAACCCAGCACAAAGAGAGAATGATTGGGTAAGCAGGCCACCTTTCAAGAGTGCTGGACAGAGCCTGGTGTGGTGGTTCATACCTGCGATCATCACGTTCAGGAAGCTGAGGCAGGAGAATTGCCATCAGCTGGGCTACAGAGTGAAACCCTGGAAAAAAATAAAAACAAACCACCAAATGAAACCAACGCTGTGCACATTGAGAGGCAATGAAGCTTCCACAGGTGCACCAGTTACCAACTGCTGTGTAACAACCAGCTCCACTAGGTGGCTTAACACAACAGTGCTTTCTTTCTCTCTCTCTTTTTTTTTCCTGTCTTTTTGAGACAGGGTCTCCCAGTATCCCCAACTGGCCTGGAACTCAGTCTGTAGACCAGGCTGGCCTTGAACTCACAGAGATCTCCTGCCTCTGCCTCCTGAGTACTAGGATTAAAGGCGCGGGCTACCATGCCCAGCTTAAAGCCGGTTCTCAGATGCCATGTGAGTGCTGGGGATCGAACCTGGGTCCTCTGCAAGAGCAGTCAGCGCTCTTAATCGCTGAGCCGTCTCTCCAGCCCCAATGGTTCTTAGCACCATGTGGGTGCTGGGAATCGAGTCTGGGTCCTCTGCAAGAGCAGTCAGCGCTCTTAATCGCTGAGCCATCTCTCCAGTCCCACCTTTATTTCTTGATCTTCCTGGATCGCCTGGTTGGTTCTGCTTCCTCTGGTACCAACTAGGATCACTTTACACCCACAGTGACCCATCGGGTGCTGGAAATTGCCTGTAACTCCAGCCCCAGGGGGTATGATACTTCCAGCCCCTGAGGGCAGAATTAGAGATAAAACAAGTCCTTAAAAACTAAAAAAGGAAAAAAAGAGAAAAGATAAAATAAGTCCTTTACAAATATGTATAAGTTGAAATAAAGGCTGCCTGAGTGAGAAGAGGAAAAGAAGCTGATGAGAGAGAACTGATGAGCCTTGGGAGGTGGGTAAAGGAAAAGAATGACTTCAGATAGCCAGGCAGGATCCAGGCAGGATGCCTTTATACCTGTGATTCCCAAACTCAGGAGGCTAAGGCAGGAGGATCTGCCACCTCTCATTGGTGGCAGCGTTGTCCAAAATGCTCCAAACATGGACACACATGGCCAGGTAGCCATCACTCAGTTAATAAACTGTGATACACCCAGACAGTGCAAAGTACATGCATGGCAGAGATAACCCTCAAAACCATGCTGGTGGACACAGGGTGCACACTGTCAGCCCAGCTGACAAGTTAGATGGCAGCCTCTGTTTCCAAAGACAAAACAAACTGGGGTCTGGAGAGACGGCTCCACAGTTAAAGCGTGCTTGCTGCTCTTCCAGAGGACCTGAGTTTAGTTCCCAGCATCCACGTCAGGCAGCTCGTAATTGCCTGCAACTCCAGTTCTAGGGGTTGTTTCCGATGCCCTCTTCAGGCCTCTGGGGGTATGTACACACCTACACATGTGCAATCAGCACATACACATAAATAAATAAAAATCTTAGAGTGGGGAAAAAAACAAAACACAAAAAGCCAAGCCAGGCATGAGGCTTCCCACTTGTGATCCCACAGTGCAGAAGAAGACTGAGGCAGAAGACAACCATTTGAGAGCCAGCCTGGGCTACATAGCAGAGCCCATTATGTGACAGAAAGAACACATTTTATGATTTTAGGCACATGAAAAGCAAACCTATAGTTTTTTTTGGTTTTTTTTTTTGTATTTTTTGAGACAGGGTCTCCCTGTAGTCCCAGCTGTCCTGGAACTCACTCTGTAGACCAGGCTGGACTTGAACTCACAAAGATCCGCCTGCTTCTGCCTCCCAAGTGCTAGGATTAAAGGCGTGCGCCACCACGCCCGGCTTAGTTTCTTTTTTTTTTTTTTATTTCTGTATGTGTATGAATGTTCTGTCTGCATGCAAGTTTGTGCACCAGTGTCGTGCAATGCCGCAGAGGTCAGAAGAGGGTGTCGGATTCCCCTGGAACTGGAGTTCTCCTGGAATTGGAGTTACAGACGGTTCTTAGCTGCCATGTGGGTGCTGGGGACTCTGAACGGTCGGCGCTTCTTAACATGCAAGGCCTCTCTCCAGCCCCAAGCAAACCTACTAGTTTCAAAATGCAAATCAGAGCGCGTGGCGTGTGGGTGGCGCACGCCTTTAATCCTAGCACTTGGAGGCAGGCAGGCGTGATCTTGTGTGAGTTCAAGGCCAGTCCTTGGTCTACAGAGCGGAAGTTCCAGGACAGCTGGCTACCAGGGAGGGACCCTGTTCTCGAAAAAGACAAAAAAAAAAAAAAAAAAAAAAATGCAAATCAGTGCAGCTAGGCCTGAGGTGCTGGCTTATGTAAGTAGTCTCAAGGGCTTGGGTGTCAGTGCTGGAAATGTAAGCTTGGCCAGAGGCTTTGATTTCCCAGCTCTAAATTTATTTCAAATGGTTCAGTTGTACCCTTACAGCTGGGTGGATTTTACATTATCTAAATACACGTGATTAAAACTCTTAAAAGGAATAAGCCAGGGCTTGGACACCCTTGAGCCTTTTAGGCCTTCCTATCAGGGTGTTTTAGTCAGGAACCCCTGATGGACTGAGCCTTATGCCTAGTTTACAGAATACTCTCGGTGGGGAGGGGAGGCCCGTTTGGAGTAAATACTCCAAGTGCCAAGTGCACCCCCCAAGTTTGAATGCTTCCAACCAGGGGAATTCAGCTAACTTCCAATAACAAGCTCGGCCCTATGGGAGCTCCGCCCAGCTGCGCAGGTGAAGCGAACGATTATCACAGGGCAATTAGGGGCTCTCCTCGTTTGCTGGACCCCTGTAGGTCCTGCAGGAAAAAGCAAAAGGGGCTGTCGACCAACAACTGGGAGCAGTCCTCCGGATCCGCCCGCAGGGTGTGGGGTGAGGGTGGGGGCTGGTCAGGTGCCACTGGCTGACGCCCTGGAGCTGGAGCCCAACGAGCGCACCCTTTAAGAGCAAGCACCGAGGATCCCAAAGGTGCAGAAGGGCACCCAGGGCCAGAGGCAAGGTTAGGATAGAAGGCAGTGACACAAGAGGGGCACAGCTGCCAGGGGACGCAAGCGTTTCGCGGGGCTCCCTCACCCGCACCAACAGACACCCCAAGCGCCTCGTTAGAAAGGCCGCCTCTATGGGGCTGGAGCGATGGCCTAGCGGTTAAGAGCCGCCGACCGCCTCTTGCAGAGGACCCTGGGTTCGATCCCCAGCTCCCACATGGCGGCCGAGAGCCGTCTGAAACTCCAATTCCAGGAGAACTCCCAGTTCCAGGGGAGATCCGAACCACTCTTCTGACTCTACCAAGCATGGCATTGCACACATCGACATGGGTGCACAAAAAACCTGCATGCAAACAATACATTCATACCACATACGGAAATAAATAAAATTAAAAAAAAAAAAAAAAAAAGACAAGGCCGCCGCTGGGTGCTAGGTGGCCCCCACCCTAGAGCTTCAAACCTGCGTTTCCAGGACCCGGACGGGGTGGGGTGGGGGGATGTCAAGTCAGCCTCAGACCTTGACTGACAGCCAGTGGTCACGTCAAAACACTCCAAAAGAACTTGAAACTGCAGATATGCAAGCCCACCTCCCACCTGGACCCCGACCGGCGCAGCCGGGGCTGAATGGACTAGGCAAAGAGGGAGCCCAGGCCTAAGCTGTCCAGTAACCTATCACATATGGCCTGCTGGTAGCCCAGCCAATCAGATGCCTCCCTGGATCCTAGCGCAGAGACGGACCAGAGGGGAGCAGGACCCTGGGCTCTAGCTGACCTTAGCCCCAGTCAGCTGCATGGAGACAGGAGGGCCTGGGGGCCGGGGAGAGGGCTGGAGCCAGGGCAGCCCACTGGCCTCGGGGACTTGGTCGTCACAAGCAGTGACTGTGTTTAGATGGGGGTCCTACTCAGCCGCAGTCTAACCTTTCCTATCTGACAGAGACCTTGTTAAACCGAATTCACCGGCGTCTAAATACTGTCCTCTGTTTACACACCCAGGTTCACGGCACTGTTCACAACAGGCCAGATGGTGGAGGCAGCCCACGTGCGCGTGGAAGGACGCACAGAAAAACATGAAGGAAATTCTGCAGTGTGCTGGAACAGGAACGAATCTTTAAAATTTTTTTTATTAATTTTATTTATTTCTGTATGTGTATGAATGTACTACCTGCATGCAAGTTTGTGCACCCGTGTCGTGCAATGCCGCGGAGGTCAGAAGAGGGTCTCGGATTCCCCTGGAACTGGAGTTCTCCTGGAATTGGAGTTTCAGAAGGTTCTTGGCTGCCATGTGGGTGCTGGGGATCGAACCCGGGTCCTCTGTAAGAGCAGTCGGCGCTCTTAACCTTTAGACCATCTCTCCAGCCCCAGGAACAAATCTTAAGGTCAAGCACAGGAAAACAGGTCCGTCACAGCAGGCTGTGGTGAAACACCTCGGAAATCCCACCTCGTGAGAGGTGGAGGCACGATCAATGAGAGTTCAAGGCTAGGGGGTGGAGAGAGGGCTCAGTGGGTAAGAGTGCTGGCAAGCCTGGTGTGGTGACACACACCTTTAATCCCAGCACTCTCGAGGCAGAGGCAGGCAGATCTCTGTGAATTCAAAGCCAGCCTGGTCTACATAGTGAGTTCCAGGACAGCTGGGGCTATAGGAAGACCCTGTCTCAAAAAGACACACACACACCCACACAAAGACAAAGTTCAGGGCTGGAGAGACATCTGAGAGGTTAAGAACACTGGCTGTTCTTGCAGTTCCTGTGTTCCTGTCTGACCACCCAGATGGTAGCTAACAACCACCTGGAACTCCAGTTCCAGGGGGTTCAACAGCCTCTTCTAACCTCTCTGGGCACTGCATGACACGAGTGCACTTACATACATGCAAGCAATATGTTCCTACACATAAAATAAAAATAATAAATATTTTAGAAATGAAGTTCAAGGCCATTCTCAGCTCCATGAGAACCTGAGTTAGCTTCAATTAACTGTCAACTTGCCACACCTGGGAAGGAGGAGCCTCAACTGGGGACTCCTCCACTGGAGTAGCCTATGGCCATATCTGTGAGGCATTTTTTTATTTATTTACTTATTTATTTATTTATTTGTTTATTTATTATTTTTGGTCTTTCTGAGACAGGGTCTCCCTGTACCCCACCTGGCCTTGAACAAACAGATCCACCTGCCTCTACCTCCTGAGTGCTAGGATTAAAGGTGTGTCCCACCATGCCTGGCAATTTATTTTATGTATATGACTGTTATGCCTATATGTGTGTGCCATGCAGTGCCCAAAGAGGCTGGGGGAGGGGGGCATAATATCCCTTGGAACTGGAATCACACATGGTTATTACCTGCTGCCATGTGGGTGCTGGGATTTTTGTCACTGAGCCATCTCTCCAGCCCCTAGGAGGCATTTTCAGAATTGCTAATTGATGGAGGAGGGCTTGGCCTAGGGTGGGCAGTGCCATCCCTGGGCAGGTGGACCTGGGTTATATTAAGAAAGATAGCTGATCAGGGCTGGAGAGATGGCTCAGCGGTTAAGAGCACTGACTGCTCTTGCAGAGGACCTAGGTTCGATTCCCAGCACCCATGTGGTGGTTAAGAACTGTCTTGGGCTGGGCCTGGTGGCATACCCCTTTAATCCCAGCACTTGGGAGGCAGAGGCAGGTGGATCTCTGAGTTCAACTAAAAAAAAAAAAAAAAAAAAAAATATTATATATATATATATATATATATGAAAGATAGCTGATCAAGCCACAGGAAGCAAGCCAGTAAGCAGCATTCTTCCATGGTCTCTGCTTCAAGCTCCGCTTGAGCTGTTGTCCTGACTTCCCTCAGTGATAGACTATAATTTGTAAGCCGAATATCCCTTTCCTCCCTAAATTGCTTGCTTGCTTGCTTGCTTGCTTGTTTGTTTGTTTGTTTGTTTGTTTGTTTGTTTCGAGACAGGGTCTCCATGCAAATCCAGCTAGCCAGAAACAGGCTGGACTTGATCTCATAGAGATCCATCTGCCTCTGCCTCCCCAGTGTCCAAGTTATTTTGTAAAAAATGTTTTATGCTGGGCGTGGTGGTGCATGCCTGTAATCCTAGCACTTGGGAGGCAGAAGCAGGAGGATCTTTGTGAGTTCAAGGCCAGCCAGGTCTACAGAGTGAGTTCCAGGACAGCTGGGGCTACAGGGAGACCGTATCAAAAAAGACCAAAAAAAAAAAAATCTTTTATCTGAGCTGGGCACGGTTGCCGGGTGTGGTGGCACATGGCTTTAATCCCAGCACTTGGAAAGCAGAGGCAAGCAGATCTCTGTGAGTTTAAGGCCAGCCTGGTCTACAGAGGGAGCTCCAGGCCAGCTGGGACTAAAGGGAGACCCTGTCTCAAAAAAAAAAAGTTTTATTTGTTTATTTATTTATTATTATTTTTTTGTCTTTTTGAGACAGGGTCTCCCTGTACCCCAGCTGTCCTGGAACTCACTTTGTAGGCCAGGTTGGCCTTGAACTCACAGAGATCTGCCTGCCTCTGCCTCCCAAGTCCTGGGATTAAAGGTGTGCACCACCACTTATTTTCATCCCTAAAGTAACAGAGACCGGGAGGGGAAAGGGAAGTTGTTCATGAGATAGCTTCAAGTTTGCAAGCTGAAGCGAGCTCTGAATTGGCTTGTGGTGATGGTGCACAACAGTCTGAATGAACTTAATGCCACTGGAGTGCACATCTTAAAATTCAGTTAGGAAAAAAAACTCAGTTATGTGCTACTTATGATTCAATCCCAGCATTCAGGAGGCAGAGGCAGGTGGAGCTCTATGAGTTCAAGGCCAGCCTGGGCTAACTAGCAAGGTCCAGGCCTGCTGGGGCTATAGGGAGACCCTGTCTCAAAAAGTAATTAATAATAATAATAATAATAATGGATCTGGAGAGATGGCTCAGTGGTTGAGAAGCTGCTCTTGCAGAGGACTCAGGTTCAATTCACAGCACCCACATGGCAACTAACAACCATCTTTACGTCCAGTACGAGGGGATCTGATGCCCTCTTCAGACCTCCATGGGTGCACTTACTTGTGGGCAAAACATTAATTCACATAAAATAAAAATAAATAAAATGTCAATGAAAAGAACTGAATCCAGAAGCAGTGGTGCACACCCATGGCTCAAGCACTCAGGAGGTGCTGGCAGAAGATCGTTACTCAAGACCAGCCTCAGCTATATAGTGAGTCTGAGGCCAGCTTGGGCTACATAAGGTTTGGTCTCAAAAAAGTAATAAAAGGCATAGTGGCACACACCTTTAATCCCAATACTAGCGAGGCAGAGGCAAGCAGATCTCTGTGAGTTAAAGGCCAGCCTGCTATACATGAGTTCCAGGACAGCTGGGGCTACAGGGAGACCCTCTCTAAAAAAAGACAATAAATAAATAAATAAATAAATAAATAAATAAATAACAAAGTATCAAGGTAAGGCATAGCAGTATATGCCTTTAATCCCAGCCAACACTTGGGGACTGAGGTTCGAGGATCACTGTGACTAGGTCAGTGTGAGCTGCATAATTTCAGGCTAACTTGGGCTACAGCCTGAGAACCTATCTCAGAACAATAAAAGTAAATAAATACTAAAAAGTTCCTCTGTGTCCTGAACTCTTGCATGGGGATCCTGGAAGTAGCCTGCACCCTGGGCGGGGCCAAGGCAGAGGCACTAATGAGGATGCAGTTGGCCAGCCAGACCCTGAGATTGCTGGGCGGCACCAGAGCCTTTACTCATAAACAAGGAGTCGCAGCTGCTGGTTGGACACAGAGGTCTGGTCCTGGCAGCTCCACCTGCTGAGTGCAATCAGCTCTTCCTCAGAAACAAGAGGGAGCAGGGAGAAAAGAGCCCTGGACACAGTCAGACCCAGGAAGGAAGCTAGAAAAAAACAGACCAGCTGGAGGCACGATTTCTCTCTTATACCCGGATGTTCAGAGGAGGCCGGGGCTTGCTTAGCAAATGGTGGCCACATTTGCAACATGGCTCTTTCTGAACTGCGGCTCCGCTGTGTGCAGTTTTCGCCAGCCTGTGATCCCAGACTCAAAAGGCAGAGGCAGGAAGATCCCCACAAATTAGAGGCCAGCTTGTTTCCAGGGCAGCCAGGTTGACAGAGCAGGACCCTTCCTAAAAGCAAAGACAAGCCAACAAACAGCTGGGTGCAGAAGCTTCTGCCACCAGACCTGCAGCAGGAAGGATACAGGAGGGACAGCATTTTTTTTTTTATGTGTATGTAAGTTGGTACACCCATGTCATGCAATGCAACAGGAAGGGACAGCTTTAAGAATCCCTTCCTAGGCTGGAGAGATGGCTCAGCGGTTAAGAGCTCCGACTGCTCTTGCAGAGGACCCGGGTTCGATCCCCAGCACCCACATGGCAGCTAAGAACCGTCTTTAACTCCAGTTCCAGGGGAGTCTGACGCCCTCTTCTGACCTCTGCGGCATTGCATGACATGGGTGCACCCAACCTATATGCAGACAGTACATTCATACACATTAAAAATAATAAACAAATTTAAAAAAAAGAATCCCTTCCTAGCCGGGCATAATCCTAGCACTTGGGAGGCAGAGGATTTAAACGAATTCAAAATAAAGTGGACCTGTGCTAAAAACAACAACAACAATAAAAACATTGCAGGCCGCGGCTGTAATGCCCAGATACAGTGTAAGGGACTGGCTGGGCCTTGTGGCCCACGCCTGCGATCCCAGCACTTAGAAGGCAGAGGCAGCTGGATCTCTGTGAATTCAAGGCCAGCCTGGTCTATATAGCAAGTGCCAGGCCAGCTGAGGCTGCAGGGAGACCCTGACTCAAAGACCAAAACAACAACAACAAGATTTAAAAACAATGTCGGGGCTGGAGAGATGACTCAGCAGTTAAGAGCACTGACTGCTCTTCCAGAGGCGCTCTTTTTTTTTTTTGGCTTTTCGAGACAGGGTCTCCCTGTAGCCCCAGCTGTCCTGGAACTCACTCTGTAGACCAGGCTGGCCTTGAACTCACAGAGATTCGCCTGCCTCTGCCTCCCAAGTGCTAGGATTAAAGGCGTGCACCACCATGCCCAGCTGCAGAGCGCTCTTTACTGGTTCGATTCCCAGCACCCACAAGGCAGCTAAGAACCGGCTTTAAGTCTGGTGTTGTGGCTCACGCCTTTAATCCTAGCACTTGGGAGGCAGAGGCAGGTGTATCTCTGTGAGTTCAAGGCCAGCCTGGTCTACAGAGTGAGTTCCAGGACAGCTGGGGCTACAAGGAGACCCTGTCTCGAAAACAAAAATAAAAAATAAAATTGAAAACAATGTCAGAGGATGTTACTTCATTGGCCCCCTGGAGGGGCTGGAGATAGGAGAGCACACCCGAGAAGGTGCGCAGCCTATGCTGTACCTCGGGAAAACTCTATGGTCTTGGGCAGATCCCATCCCCTCTGAGCTCCTTCCTGCCTCTGAAGAGGGGTTGTAGACAAGCGTCTCCAAGGCCCCTCCCTGTCTTGAAATTCAGGAATCTGTGGAAGGATGTTGCTCCTGTGTAATAGTTGATTTTCATAAACTGATTATTGATTTTTTTAATATTTTTTATTTTTATGTGTATGAATGTATTGTCTGCATGCAGGGCTGTGCACCCGTGTCATGCGATGCCTCGGAGGTCAGAAGAGGGTCTCAATTCCCCTGGAACTGGAGTCACAGACGGTTCTCAGCCGCCATGTGGGTGCTGGGGATCGAACCCGGGTCCTCTGCAAGAGCGGTCGGCGCTCTTAACGGCTGGGCCATCCCTCCAGCCCCTGATTATTGATTTTTAACGTACAAACTGATTAACAACTGGGAAGACTTCATCAGGGGGAAGGAATCTTGGCACTGATGGGTGGTACCCTAGAAGGGTTGAGGCATGCCCTGGCCACACTCACGTGCCGCCCCTTTCCCCCCACCCCACCTACCTGGGCTTTTCTTGCTCAACCTCTCCTGCAGAAGTGGCTTCCCATTCTCAGATAAATCTCAGAGGGCAAGTGTCTCTTCTGCCCAGGATCCTGAGAGAGAACCCTCTCAGTTCAGCTTGCTGGGCAGCTTCCCTGCTCTGGGGGTATTGGAGACTGGGGGTCCGGCATCTAGGTTTGAAGGTCCTCTGTTCTTTGTCTGCAGTGCTAACCTTTCCACCCTCCATGGAGGCACAAGCAGTGGGGCAGGGGGACTCCAAGCTTCTGCAGTCCCAGCCCCTCCCTGCCAGGCAGCTGGTAAGTGGGCTTGGAAGCCCGGTTTGTTTTGGTGCTGAGAGTCTAACTCTGGGCCTTCCACAGGTTAAACTCTACTACTGAGCCCTTCATTCTACAGAAATAGTGACCGAGGCCCAGGTGTCCCAGGTCACCTTTGAGTGGGTGGATGACCACTGGTGGCTGCCTCCCTCCCTTCCCCAGTATCAACTAAGCCAAGCCTGGCTGCCTTGGGGGATACTGTCCTATTCTGCCAGGCCTTGAGTCGGTTGCATGGGGGAACAGAGTGTGTGGCTTCCCACCCCATTTACTGTCCCTCACCTCCTCCCAGGAAGGAGGTCAGAGAAGAGGACACCATGGCCTCCATGATGGGAGACACATGCTGGGCTCCACCCTCAGCCTCATGGATTGTTCGGGTTCTTGTTTTTTAGGAGACACTGAGGCTCAGCAAGCTGCAGGGCCCAGAGTTCACACATTCATAGGCTGTGTGAGAATTCTTTGAGGTCTCCCCACCTTTCAGTTTAGAGAAGGAGTCTGCCAGGCCTGGAGTAACAGGGGGCAGTGTCCTGACAGAAGAGACCTACCCAGGCACCCCACCCCTATCCCACTCCTCTGTCTCCCTGCACATTTTCCAATGTAAAAGGTGTGAAACTCTTATTTTATGATACAGTAATATAAAGATGACTATATTGATATTATGTATTCCATTTAGTTCGCCCTGACTTTAACCAAAATTAAACCATTTCAGTGGCCTCTAAAAGCACTGTGGGACCTCACACCTTATCCATACCCTGGTTCTCCCAGCAGGATGCCCCACACTTCAGGCCGCCACACACGGACACACACAGACACAGACACACACACACAGACACATAGACACAGACACACACACAGACACACACAGACACACACACATACACACCCCTACTCCCAGCCCCTGGGTGCTGTCAGGGCTGTGAGTCTCTGGTCACCACACACTCCCAGGCCACAGATGGAGGAGGCTGGTCTCCTGAGACCTCCCTGGCCCTCTGTCCCCAGAAGAGGGAGTGGCAGGGAAGGGGCTTGCTGTGGCCAAAGGCAACCAAAACACAGGGTGAAAATCTGTTCTGTCGGCTGTGGACTTTCGGGGCAGTTGTGTATGCACCACACAGTATCTAAGTGTGTACCCATGCCTGGGCTGAGTGTGTTGAATGGCCAGTTACACTTCATCTCAGGACTTGGGGCATGTGTGTCTGTCTCGTTGGGGAATGGGAATGAGATATTCCTTAAGGAAACAAATCTCTGTCATGCACACACAAACCAAAGACTGGGACACACAAGTATTGTGCTGTCTGCAGCGTCTACTTGGGGAGCTACATATTCCTACAATGGAAGGGCCATGGTCAGGCCTGGGCTGGGGGCCAAGCTGCTGTGTCATACAAAGGTAAGGACCTGGGCAATGGCTCCCATGGGCATCCCTCTCCTCTCGGAGCCCCACACCTGGATGGCAGGTACATGAGTGGTCCATGCCAGCAGCCAGTATAAAGTGCTGAGCCGCCCTGGGTGAACCAAGGTCAGTGCACAGCTGCGGCAGAGCAGGGAGGCTGTCCTGCCTTAGAAGGTGCTCTCAGCTACAGGTGCCCGTCACCAGGGTGCCGTCAGCAGGGGGCAGTGAAGAGGGACCGCACTTCCTCTGTCCAGGCAGCTCAAGGACCACCCAGAGATGCCCTCTTAGGAGGCTGAGCAACAGAAGCCCAACACCCAGCTGTCTCCCAAGCCATGCGTCTCACACCCAGTGTAGGCTCTGCAATGGTACAGCTCTACCAGGGCCCAGAGGCTACACTGCCTGTCATGAGCCCAAGGTCTTCCATCTCCCTGTCTCTCTTCCAATGTAAAAGTTCTGAAACTCTTATTTTTTGATACAGTGGTATAAAGATGACTATACTGATATTATGTATTCCGTTTACTTCACCCTGACTTTAAACGAAATTAAACCATTTCAGTGGCCTCTAAAAGCACTGTGGCCATCCAATAAGGAGGAAGATCCAAGCCGTCTGCACGCTGACCCACATACCTTGAGCCAGGCTGGGTCCTTCATCTCTCCCTGGCCCGGGCTGTGCTCTGCTTACCAAAACCCCAACGCCTGAGCCACTCTGGGAAAATACATGGTGAATTTTTGCTAAGTTTTGGCTCTGTGTGTGTGTGTGTATGTATGTGTGCATGTGTATGTACATGTGTGTTGCCATAACAGAACCCAAATTTTCATACTTTCTAGGCAAGTGTTCTGCCACTGACTGAGCTACATTCTACAACCGTTGATTTTTTACTTTCTGTTTTGTTTTTGTTTGAGACTGGGTCTCGGAATTTGCAGTGTAGTCCAGGCTGGGTCTCGGACTTTGCTGTGTAGTCCAGGCTGGGTCTCGGACTTTGCTGTGTAGTCCAGGCTGGGTCTGGCACTTTGCTGTGTAGTCCAGGCTGGGTCTGGGACTTTGCTGTGTAGTCCAGGCTGGGTCTGGGACTTTGCTGTGTAGTCCAGGCTGGGTCTGGGACTTTGCTGTGTAGTCCAGGCTGGGTCTGGCACTTTGCTGTGTAGTCCAGGCTGGGTCTGGGACTTTGCTGTGTAGTCCAGGCTGGTCTCAAGCTCGCTGCAATCCTTCTTACCTTTCCCAAACTCAGAGATTACACATGTGTGCCACCATGCCCAGGGATTTTTGGCAATTTTAACAACCATCCCATGGTTCTGAACATCTTGTTTCTGAATGGTTGTAACAGGGATGACAATTCAAAGCTCCCATCCTTTCCAAGCCCTTTCACCTCTGTTAAGGGATCTCCCCACATTCCAGCCCCGGCAAGCCATTGTTGTGCGTGGTCCCCATTTGTAGCTGGGACAATAGGAATGCTCTTAGGATAGATGATTGCATCCAGCTAGTAGGGCCAGAGCCCCAGGCTCTCTGAACATCCTCCTCCTCCTCCAGCCCAGGGGCCAAGGAGATCCAGCCTGGCAACCCACCTGGAGCTGAAGGGGAAAGGGTAGTACTCAAAGGAAGTAGGGGGCAGCCTGGCAGGTGAACCAGAGGAAGGGTGGGGTTGCGCAGCGGAGGGCTGCTTTCTCTCAGCTCCTAGGGAGGCAAGAAACCATTGCAGCATTCCGAGCTGGAGAGGAGGGCAGGGAAAAGGAGCTGAGGGGACTCAGAAAAGCAAGAGTAGGCTGGGTATGGTGGTGCATGCCTTTAATCCCAGCACTTGGGAAGCAAAGGCAGGAGGATCTCTGTGAATTCAAGGCCAGCCTGGTCTACATAGCAAGTTCCAGGCCAGCTGGGACAAAAGGGAGACCCTGTCTCAAAAAAAAAAGAAAAAAGAAAAGCAAAAAAGAAAAGCAAGAATGATAGGTATTGTCACCTTCTTACCTTCTTATAACAGCAGTATTCAGGAGACAGAGGCAGGAAGGTTGCTGGGAGTTCCAGGCCAACCTGGGCTAACGAGAGGCATTAACAACAGAGACATGGTAACTGATGGGCACAGGGCTAAATGGGGGGGGGCGGGGTTGGCTAGAGGTGGGCCTTCAGAGGTCCAGAAGCTGGCAAGAGCATTGTCACACCTTAGAGGTAAACATGGTCCTGCAGAGGAGCTTTCTTACCTGGCTCACTTCACTGAGGCAATTCACTCACGGGCTTTCAAAAGTTGAAGGCCACTCTTGACCATCTCCAAAAAGCACTCCTGCCAGTCCAGACTGATAAGATGGACACTCACCCCAGGAGCCCCTGGGACCCCTAGGTCAGTCCTCTTATCCTTAATTAAAGTTTCACTTAGGAGCCGGCTGTGGTGGTACACTCCTTTAATTCCAGCACTTGGGAGGCAGAGGCAGGCAGATCTCTGTGAATTCCAGGCCAGCTGGGACTACAGGGAGACCCTGTCTCAGAAAGACCAATAAAAAAAAAAAAAAAAAATACTAACTCTCATTTAATGCTTTCTTATTTGTTTGTTTGCTTGCTTGTTTTGTTTGTTTGTTTGTTTTTGGGTTTTTTTGAGACAGGGTTTCTCAGTATCCCCAGCTGGATGGAACTACATAGACCAGGCTAACCTCAATCTCGCAGAGATCCACCTGCCTCTGCCTCTCCAGTGTGCCACCACACCCACCTGAAGTTAGTGTTTTGCTAAAATGTATTTGGAATAATTTTTTTTTTTTTTTGTCTTTTAGAGACAGGGTCTCCCTGTAGCTCCAGCTGTCCTGGAACTCACTTTGCAGACCATGCTGGCCTCGAACTCACAAAGATCCGCCTGCCTCTGCCTCCCAAGTGCTAGGATTAAAGGCGTGCACCACCACGCCCGGTTGGAATAATTTAACCTGAAGTTTGCTGTGGAATTCGCTGTAGAGATCATCGTGCACATGGGTGGGAAATGTCAGACTCCTCAGAGGATCCTGAATGTGGGCAGGAAGCTTTTGTGTCTCCAATCTCTGTGTTGATAGAAGTGGACCCCCCCACCCACACACACACACTCAGCCACAGTGGCAGAGATCAAGCATAGAGGACGATAGTGGGACTGGTGGGACTGACTACATGCAGAAGTTGCCAGTGGATGCAAGGGCTAAGATGGAAGGTTAGTGCTGAGTGCTTCACTTACTAGTCTCCAAGTGATGGTTTTCTTTTGTTTTGACACATGGCCTCGCTAAGTAGCCCAGGCTGTCCTCATACTTGCATCGATCCTGCCTCCTCAGTGCTGGGATTGCAGGTATGAACCACTGTACCTGACTCTAAGTGACTTTTTTTTTTGGTCTTTCTGAGACAGCGTCTCCCTGTAGCTCCAGCTGTCCTGGAACTCACTACGTAGACCAGGCTGGCCTTGAACTCACAGAGATCCGCCAGCCTCTGCCTCCTGAGTCCTGGGATTAAAGGTAGGTGCCACCAAGATTGATCGGCCCTGAGCTCTTTTTGATCCTTCTGCTCCATCTCCCCAGTGCTGGGATTACAGGCGTGTGCTGCCACACCTGGCTTTCAACAGGCATCTGTCACCCAAGTCAACATTTACTGTCTCTCAGGTTAGGCAGGTGGGGAACCCAGATGTGACTCAGGTCCTAGTGGGGACACTGGTCTCAGGGTCTGGCCATGTGGGCCTCCCCAGGGCTCTCAGTGCAGTGGCCTCTGACACACCCAGTCCTCCAAGAAGGAGGTTGGAGCAGGCACCCAGAAAGAAGCCACTCTTGATCTACTTTCACATAATAGCCCAGCCTGGCTCTATTCTGTTTGCCAGGCAGCCCTCCCGTGCTTCAGCAGTCAATTCGAGGAGGCAGGATTTCGAGCCTCTCCCCACATCCCAGTGGCAGCCCTGGTCAGGCAGTAGGAGTGCGCTTCTTCGGATCAGGCCTCAGTCCCTGGCCACTTCCTCTGGGCCACTCTAGGAACTCCCTCCCCCTGAGAGGGCAGCACTGTCCTTATCTCCAGTATCCTAGGCACAGAGAGGGGCTGCATTCTATTTCCCTAGCCCAGGGCACTAGAAGCTGGAGCTCCCTAGGATTCCAAGGTCATGGGTTGGACCCCAAGGAGGAAGCTGCATAAACGGGCTGTCCCCAAGTGGGCTTCAGTTCTGAAGCTAGGAAGGTTTTGGGTGCCCTAAATCAGGGTGGGGGAGGGGGGAAATCTCCATCGGGCACAGCTCATCCCAGATTGCACTGCAGCAGACAGCTGGGCCCAGGGCACAAGAGCTCTGCAGCTAAGTGCGGAGAAAGCTGAGGAGGTGGCTGCGGAGGAGAGGAAGCAGGGACAGGGAAGGGGGAGGTGGAGAACGTGCTACAGCTGGTGGACACCCCAGATCAGCCTGCAACAGGCAGACACATGTGGGTAGGCTGTCAAACAGAATGAGGTCAAGGACTAAGGCAGGTAGAACTTTCTGTCTGGGGTGGCTGGCTGAGGGCCAGGCCTGTTCCTGGCTGTGACCACACCATCCACCCTCTCAGTGGTCAATATTCCCCAAGACCCCACCCAGGCTGAACATACCCAGATGTTCCCTCCCTCCCAAGTCAAGGCAAGTCAGGAGTCCCACCCAGAGGTTGTGCTCCTGCCCCAGCAGGTCTAGCCTGTTCACCTTCCACTCTGCCCAGTACCTCTGCGCTAAGCCCCTGTGCTTGGGAGCCACCACCCTTCACAGAACCAAAGGATCCCTCAGGCCACGCTGGCACACTGATAGGCACCTCCTCCAGGGAGCCCACGAAGCTTCTGGACCATTCCGGGCCTCTTTAAGTATAGATGTGGGGTTATGCAGACAGATATAAGAATCCAGCTGCGGGGCTGGAGAGATGGCCTAGCAGTTAGGAGCAACAACTGCTCTTGCAGAGGACCCGGGTTCGGTCCCCAGCACCCACATGGCGGCTGAGAACCGACCGTAACTCCAATTCCAGGAGAACTCTAATTCCAGGGGAATCCAACACCCTCTTCTGACCTCCGCGGCATTGCACGACACGGGTGCACAGACCTGCATGCAGACAGTACATTCATACACATAAAATAAATAAATAAATAAAATTAAAAGAAAAAAAAAAAAGAATCCAGCTGCTCCCTAAGTGTAGACATTTGTTTTCTGCAGAACCAATTTCTAGAGCTCACCAGTTGTCACAGTCCTGGGAAGGCCGGTCCTCTCACTTCACAGCTCTCTGACAGATCTTCTCCTCCCTTTAGAATATATCTCTAGTAGCTGGGCTGGGGCTGGGGCTGGGGCTGAGGCTGGGGCTGGGGCTGGGGCTGG
>VZQC01005781.1:725896-755136 GCA_009823505.1 Rhizomys pruinosus | reverse complement strand
CTGGGGCTGGGGCTGGGGCTGGGGCTGAGGCTGGGGCTGGGGCTGAGGCTGGGGCTGGCACTGGGGCTGGGGCTGAGGCTGAGGCTGGGTGGTAGAACTTTTGCTGAGAATACACAAGGCCATAGTTCAATCCCAGCACTACAATCAATCAAGAGAATCTCTCCAGCAAACAGTGGGCACTTCCTCCCTGCCTCCCTCCCCTGATTGCTCTGACCAGAGCTTACCAGAAGCCCAGTGGCACCACACAGTCTCCACACAGGTGGACCCAGCAAGCTAGGCCCTGACTACTCTCACTTGGTCACGGTGGCCTTCCCCTTGTGGCTTCATGCCCACCCACCTACACGCCTTTGCCAAGCTGTTCCCAGACTAACTTTCCTTCTCCCTTCCCCGGATTCCTGCTCTGCTGTTCTTCAGGGATCTGCTCAAACCCTGGCTGCTAATGGTTTGGGAGGGGATCTCCTCTCTCTGGCTTTGTTACCTAGACTGTTAACAATCCTCCTGCCATTGCTGCCAGGAGATCACTAAGCCCCGCCTGATGGGGACTGTGCCATTCCTCTGAACGTGGAAGCACAACAAATGCCCTTGCAGGAATCGCCCAGGCTGGGACAGGATACAGAAGTGGCACAGGGTGTGTGTGCCGCAGACCTCACCAGGGGGGGTCCACCAAGGGACACTGCTGTCCACTGCTAACGGGCTGGGAGAACCGAAGACTGCAGCCAGGGCTGCATTCCCACGAGCCATGGGACGCCAGGGGCGGGTGGGCTGTGTGGGTTCAGTACTCCTATGGGTCGCCTTCTGAGTCCCTCCTGCGTGGATGTGGACAACCTTGGGCACAGGGTCCCTGGCCCTGGTCTCAGGCTCCATGCTTAGCCTTGGGCTCAAGGTTCCCACAGCTCTTCCTGGGCCCTCCCCTCCTGCATGTGGGTCCTAGGGACTTTGAACCCTGTCCCAGTCGTGGATGGAGAGTAAATCCGATTGCTTTTCAAACCTAAGCCTGGCCCCTTGCAGCAGACAGTGCCCCCTCAGCTCTTGGCCTTGTGGGGAGGAGCCTGATGACCATTTTACAGGGAAGGGAAGGGCAGTGTGTTAACCATGCACCCGAATTCTTCCCACACACTCTTTCCTGTGCATGCCACATACACACCCAGAGTGCGCTTTGGCACGCTCCCCCCACCCCCCAGCCCGGAAGCCCCTGTCCACCTAGTGACTCACCGCCAGTCTGAGCTAGGTCCTTTGTCAGTGTCCTGGAGCTGGTGGGAAGGACCCCTGCACCCTCTCCCTGCTTTTTTTGTTGTTTTGTTTTGAGAGGAGGTCCCTCTATACCGGCCTGACTGGCCTGAAACTAGCTATGTAGCCAGGCTGGACTGGAACTCACAGGCCTAAACCACCATGTGCAGCTGCTCCATTCTCTACCCAGCAGCTGGGCTGCCTAAGTTGGACCATCAGACACCCTCCGGGATCCTAGTGCCCTGAAAGGCTCTAGGGCTGGGGCTGAATCTCTTGGGGCCCAAGGGCTGTTTCTAATCCTCTAGGCCCACCCTTAGGGGTCCTCTTCTTCCCATAAGAGCATCTTAGTTTTCCAGGAACGACACCACCGTGTGCACCCTGCAGGTGGGTGATAGGTAGCAAACCCCAGTCCCCCCAGTCCCCGTGTCGTGCCCCCCCTCCCCATCAGCAAGAGCTGTTTAGTTTACAGCAGGCCTTTAGGCCCCATAGACAGCAAACCAGCAAGTATTACTGACTCATCCCCAGCAGGGCCACCTCCAGCTGGGAGGTCCAGCAGCTGGGGACAGGTGCCAGTCACAGCACACCCAGGCTCGGCTGGGGTTGAGGCTGGGCTGGCCCTGGCTTTGGCCCGGCACTCTCAGGCTCCAGGTGTTTAGTCCCCTAGATTTGGTTCCTTTGCTGTACCCAAGCCCACAGACCCCCCAAGGTCCCTGTTTTCTCAGTCCCTTCTTTCTTTAGCAGGGGCTGTCTGAAATAGCCTCGGGACCTGCCTCAGGTGATATGGACACAGCCCCTCTGGCTACTGTGGAGTTGGGGTGGGGAAAGGCTACTTCCTGGGACCACACCCCAACAATTACAGGGGTGATCTGTGCAGCAGAACCAGAACGATGGGGAGGGGTAGGGTGAATCTAGTGGATAGTGAGGGGTTGGGAGTAGGGGGAAGAAAGGGGCTCAGACAAGGATTCCCAGCTTTATGCAAAGAACCGCTGCTGGGGGAGGGGAGGGGAGGCTGATCCGGAGGAGGACTGTGGGCCATATGCAGTTTTTGGACTTGAGCCCAGGCAGCTCCAAGGAGCCTGGCCCGGGCATCTGAACTGTTTCACTAGATTCCTCTGATCTCAGTGTCTCTCCAGGCTCTGCTAGCCTGGGAAGAAGAACCTTGCTTCATTATTCAACGGGACATCATGCCTCCTCAGCCTTTGCGGCTTTGTAGGGACAAGAAGGAGGTGGGCACCGGGCCCGGGTTGCAGATGTCTGCAGAATCCAGTTAGATGCTAGGACAGCCGAGAAATGGGGCCAAGTTCTGCCTGCACCACTTAGGGAGGTTCCCAGGGAGTTGCCCCAGGCCCAATGAGTGGGAGTTGAAAGGAAGAGGTGCCAGGAGCCAGGGTGTTAGGAGGAGACCCAGAGACACAGCACAGAGGCAGGAACGAGCCCAACTTGCTCTGCCTGAGCGTCTAAGTGTCTCTCTCCCAGGGTGCCCCAGGGAGCGGCCAGAGGCCCCTGTGCTCATAGAGCAAAGCATTGTGGGAGATTACAGGCAGAGAGGCAAGGCAGGAAAGATCACATCAAAACTAAGACCTATAGGATAGAACAGGCTCAGCTGTGGACCGCGTCGGGAGTTTGGCTAAACGTGGAGACTAAGCCTTGTTTAAATCTCGATTTCCTCTGGAAGCTCATGGAAAACAATGGCAAATAAATCAATGAACAAGGGGAGCTGAGCTCTGATGTGCACACCACACATGGTAGGAGACAGAGAATGGATGGGACTTAGCAGAAAAGAAGCAGCTGTCCTGTACCAGCCCAGAACTCTTATATGCCTGGGGTCCCAGTTGACCACGGGAGGCTGGTGCTGGGCCCTGGGAGCTGAGGGAGGCAGGGGTGGGACAAAAAGATGGCGTGTTCAGAGAATGATAGGCCTTAGACCACACCCCTGAGGTGCCCCCCACCCCCTGCCTACTGGTGTCTGTACCTTGGACTAACTTCCTGTGTACTGCAGACAGGGCCTGAATAACAAAATGACAAGAGGTCTCTGGTGATTTCCTTATGTCACATCTGAACTGCCTAAGCAGGCTAGAACACCTAGGAGGCTGGGTCTTCTAAGGAGAGGAGCACGGTGGTGTGTAGCCCCTAGCCAGCCAAAACCAGGGCAGTACACCATAAAGAAACCAAGCCTGCAGACAAGCCAGCATTCAGAAGGCTGAAGCAGGAAGATTGCTGTTAAGTTTAAGATCAGTCTGAGTTGCACAATGAGTATCAACCAGAACAGCCAGGGCTGCATGATGTGATCCTGTCTTGAGAAAACAACAGGGGCTATGAAGATGGCTCAGTTGGTAAAACGCTTGCTGTGTAAGCTCGAGGACTCGAAATCAATACCCAGCATCCATATGAAAGCTGGCGTGTTGCTGCATGCTTGTAATCTGTATTAGTTACTTCTCTGTTGCTGTGAAAAGAAACACCATGACCAAGGCACCGTATAGAAGGAACAGTTGGGGCTGGAGAGATGGCCTAGCGGTTAAGAGCACCGATGCTCTTGCAGAGGACCCGGGTTCGATCCCCAGCACCCACATGGCGGCTAAGAACCGTCTGTAACTCCAATTCCAGGAGAACTCCAGTTCCAGGGGAATCTGAGACCCTCTTCTGACCTCCGCGGCATTGCACGCACAAACCTACATGCAAAAAATAATCAACACATAAAAAAAAAAACAAAAAAATAAATAATAAAAAAAAAAAAAAAAAAAGAAGGAACAGTTTCTTGGTGCAGTTCCAGGGGATTAGAGTCTAAGGCGACATGTGGTGGGAGCTGGAGCAGAAAGCTGAAAAGCCACATCTTTTAAAATTTTTTATTTTATTTATATTTATATATGAAATGTACTGTATGAATGTATCTGTCTGCAGTGGTTGTGCACCCGTGTCGTCAAAGCCGCGAGAGGTCAGAAAGGGCATCCGATTCCCCTGGAACTGGAGTTAAAGACGGTTCTCAGCCACCATGTGAGTGCTGGGGATTGAACCTGGGCCCTCTGCAGGAGCAGTCGGCGCTCTTAACCACTAGGCCATCTCTCCAGCCCCAAAAGCCACATCTTGAAGCAGGCACAGGATGCAGTGAGCAGCTAGAAACCTGGCAAGGCTCAAGAACTCTTGAAGCCCCCAGTGACTTACTTCCTCCAACAAACCTTCCCAAACTGCAGCCCCAACTAGGGTTAAAAATAATCCAGCAGATGCCTGGCGTGGGGGTGGCAAATGCCTTTAATCCTAGCACTGGGCAAAAAAAAAGACCCAAAAAAAAAAAAAAAAAAAAAAAAAAAAAGAAGTTAAACTGGGCATGGTGATCCACGCCTTTAATCCAAGCTCATCAGCTGGAGGAGCAGGCAGATCTCTGTGAGTTCAAGGCCAGCCTGTCTACAGAGTGAGCTCCAGGACAGCTGGGGCTTACAGGGAGACCCGTCTCAAAAAGAAAAAAAAAAAAAAAAAAAAAAATCCAAATACGTGCAGAGGCGTGGTGGCACACGCCTTTATCCCAGCATTTGGAGGCAGAGGTGGGCTGATCTCTGTAGTTCAAGGCCAGCCTGATCTACAATACAGAGTCCAGACAGCTGGGGCTGCAGGGAGACCCTGTGTCTCAAAAAAGACAATAAATAACATAAATAAATAAATAAATAAATAAATAAATAAATAATCCAGATACTTGGAGCCTATGGGAGACAGTCTCATTCAAATCACCACATTATATCCCAGGGCAGAGACAGGGGTTTGTTGGCAAGCCAGCCAAGCCTAATTGGCAAACCTTATGGCTCACTGAGAGATCCTTTCTCAAAAAAAACAAGGTGTCCATAGACTTGGAGAGGTGGCCCAGCCATTAAGAGCATTGCAAAGGACCAGGGTTCAGCTCCCAGCACTTACATGGCAGCTAGTTACACAGGATCACAGCAAAGGACCAGGGTTCAGTTCCCAGCACCCATATGGGACTAGTTACACAGGATCCGCTGGCCTCCGCAAACACTGCACGAATGTGGGGTACTTATTATACATACAGACAAACACTCATACACAAAACTAAAACAAAAACAAACCAAAAAAAACCCAAGGTATAGCAGGTGTGGTGGCACATGGCTTTAATCCCAGCACTTGGGAGGCAGAGGCAGATGCATCTCTGTGAGTTCAAAGCCACCCTGGTCTACATAGCAAGTTCCAGGACAGCCAGAACTATAGGGAGACCCTGACCCTGTCTCTCAAAAAGACCAAAAAAAAAAAAAAAAAAACAGAGAGAGAGCACTGGTGGCTAAAAATCATCCTTAACTCCAGTTCCAGGGGATCTGATGCCTTCTTCTGTCCTCCATTGCACAGCATGGGTGCCCTTATACACATTCAGATAATACACTCATACACATAACTAAATAAATTTAAAAAAATAAAATGCTAGGGAAGAAATTTTTTTTTTTGTCTTTTCAAGACAGGGTCTCCCTGTAGCCCCAGCTGTCCTAGAACTCACTCTGTAAACCAGGCTGGCCTTGAACTCACAGATCTGCCTGCCTCTGCCTCCTGAGTGCTTGGATTAAAGGTGTGGATCACCACGCCCAGTTTAACTTCTTTTTTTTTTTCAAAAAAAATTTTTTTTGGTCTTTTCTAGACAGGGTCTCCCTGTAGCTCCAGCTGTCCTGGAACTCACTCTGTAGACCAGGCTGGCCTGGAACTCACAAAGATCCACCTGTCTCTGCCTTCCAAGTGCTAGGATTTAAGGCATGCTCCACCATGCCTGGCAAACTTCTTTTGGAGAGATGGCTCAGTGGTTAAGAGTGCCGACTGCTCTTGCAGAGGACCCAGGTTCAATTCCCAGCACCCACATGGTGGCTAAGAACCATCTTTAACTCTAGTTCCAGGGGAATCCAATGCCCTCTTCTGACCTCTGAGGGGTTGCACGACATGGGTGCACCAACCTACATGCAGACAGTACACTAATACACATAAAAAATAATAAATTTAAAAAAAATTAATTTTTTTAATCCCAGTACTCAGAAGACTCTTCCTTCTGAGTACCGGGATTAAAGACATGTGCCACCACAGCGAGTCACCTAGCTTATTTTTTTTAAGTTAATAACTGGCCTAATGGGGTGGGGGGGGGCAGAGAGGGGGGTATGGGTCTAGATTTGATTTGTTATGTAATTTTGTATGAAATGCACAGAGCTTCAATAAAACATTGGCTTAAAAAAAAAGATGTGAGGGGTAGAAGCAGATCTGGGAGGAAATGGGGAGAGCTCTAAATATGTTTGAAATGCATTGTATGAAATTCTTGGGGCTGGAGAGATGGCCTAGCGGTTAAGAGTGCAGACTGCTCTTGCAGAGGCCCCTGGGCTCGATCCCCAGCACCCACATGGCGGCTGAGAACTGTCTTTAACTCCAGTTCCAGGGGATCTGATGCCCTCATCTGACCTCCATGGGCATTTCAGGACATGAGTCCACTTACAAACATGCAAGCAATATACTTGCACACATCAATTTTTTTTTAACTAAATAAATAGAAATGCTGACAGTGGAGATGCCACTAGGCTTCAGAGGGGAGCAAGGACTCTCTGTGGCAAGGTAGGTTTCCCTAAAAGGAAGTCTGGAGAGATAACTGCATGAAACTGTGACGGTGAAGCCTAAGTTGCAAAATGGAGACTCTATCAGGACCTGTGGGAGAGCTGCCACAGAAAGCTGCAGGCACAGGAGGAGCTGGCCCTGGGGACTAGTTATTTGTCATGCAGGCAGAAGACCCTGGTGGGTAGGCCCAAGGCTGTGGGAGCCCAGATTATGCCATCCTAAGACCCAGATGTCAGACATGGTGCTCTAGGGTTTTCCTCCCTTTTAGAATGAGAATGTTGGGCTGGAGAGATGGCCTAGTGGTTAAGAGCGCCGACTGCTCTTGCAGAGGACCTGGGTTCGATCCCCAGCACCCACATGGTGGCTGAGAACCATCCGTAACTCCAAATCCGACGCCCTCTTCTGACCTCCTCGGCATTGCAAGACACGGGTGCGGGTGCACAAACCAACATGCAGACAGTACATTCATACACATTGCACGACACGGGTGCGGGTGCACAAACCTACATGCACACAGTACATTCATACACATTAAAAAAAAAGATAGAATGAGAATGTTTACTCTGTACCATTGTGTGTTGGAAGTATGTAACATGGTTTCAGGCCTTACACTTAATGGACTGCCACATTTTTCAAGAGAAATTTGGGTTTGCCGGGCGTGGTGGTACACGCCTTTAATCCTAGCACTCAGGAGGCAGAGGCAGGTGGATCTTTGTGAGTTCCAGGCCAGCCTCGTCTACAGAGTGAGTTCCAGGCCTGCTGGGGCTACAGGAAGACCCTGTCTTAAAAAGAACACCCCCCCCCAAAAAAAAAGAAATTTGGGTTTTAGACTTTTGGGGTTTTTAAAATTTTTATTTATTTATTTATTATTTATTGATTTATTTTTATTTATTTATTTATTTTGAGACAAGGTCTCCCTGTAGCTCTGGCTGTCCTGGAACTCACTCTGTAGACCAGGCTGGCCTCGAACTCACAGAGATCCACGTGCCTCTGCCTCCCAAGTGCTAGGATTAAAGGCGTGTACCACCACGCCCGGCATTTATTTATTTTTGTATGTGTATCAATGTACTGTCTGCATGCAAGTTTGTGCACCCGTGTCGTGCAATGCCGCGGAGGTCAGAAGAGGGTGTCGGATTCCCCTGGAACTGGAGTTCTCCTGGAATTGGAGTCTCAGACGGTTCTCGGCCGCCATGTGTGCTGGGATCGAACCGGGGTCCCTCTGTAAGAGCGTCGGACGCTCTAACCGCTAGGCATCTCTCCAGCCCCAATTTTTTATTTATTTTATGTGTATGAATGTACTGTCTGCTGTAGGTAGGTAACCTGTTAGTGCAAAGCTGCGGAGTTCAGAAGGGGTGTGTCGGATTCTCCTGGAACTGGAGTTAAAGACGGTTCTTAGCCGCCATGTGGGTGCTGGGAATGGAACCCGGGTCCTCTGCAAGAGCAGTCAGTGCTCTTGACCGCTGAGCCATCTCTCCAGCCCCTAGACTTTTTTTTTTTTTTTTTGGTCTTTTTTGAGACAGGGTCTCCCTGTAGCCCAGCTGTCCTGGAACTCATCTGTAACCAGGCTGCCTTGAACTCACAAAGATCCACCTGCCTCTGCCTCCCAAGTGCTAGATTAAACACACGCCACCACGCCCGGCAAACTTCAAGAATGTTAAAAGAATTGAAGCCAAGGCCTGGTGGCGCATCCCTTTAATCCTAGCAACTTGGGAGGCAGAGGCAGGTGGATCTTTGTGAGTTCAAGGCCAGCCTGGTCTAAGAGGAGTTACAGGACACTGGGGCTACAGGGAGACCCTGTCTCGAAAAGACCAAAAAAAAAAAAAAAAGAATTGAGATTTTTGAGTACTTTTGCTTTTTTTTTTTAGTACTTTACTTTTTAGGTGCATTTTGCATTACATGATGTCCATGAGCCTTTGAAGAGGAGCAATGAAATGTAAGCGAGACCCTGTCTCAAAAATAAAAAAATAAGGGCTGAGAGATGGCCTAGTGGTTAAGAGCGCCGACCGCTCTTACAGAGGACCCGGGTTCGATCCCAGCACCCACATGGCGGCCGAGAGCCGTCTGAAACTCCAATTCCAAGAGAACTCCAGCTCAAGGGGAATCCGAGACCCTCTTCTGACCTCCGCGGCATTGCACGACACGGTGCACAACCTGCATGCAGACAGTACATTGATACACATACAGAAATAATAAAAAAAAAAAAAAAAAAGAAATGTAAGCAATGTCTCAGTGAGCAATGTGCTTACCACGCAAGCACGAGGACCTGAGTTCATAACCCCAGAACCCACACGAAAGCTGTGCATGGCACCACATGTCTATAACCCAAGCACTAGGGGCAGAGACAGGTGGCTCCCAGGGCTCAGTGGCTGGCCAGCCTCTCTAGCCAAAACAGTAAATGCCAGGTTCATTGAGAGACACTGTCTAAAAAATAAGGTGGAAAATGACTGATATAGATGCCCAGTTTCAACATTGGATCTCCTGTGAGGTGTAAAAAAAAGTTTTAAAGTGAAAGAGAAAGGGGCTGGAGACATTGCTCAATGGTTAAGAGCACTGACCGATTCTGCAGGGGACCAGGTTTAGTTCCTAGCACCAACATGGCTGCTAAAAACCATCTATAACTCCAGTTCCAGGGGATCTGGCACCTTCTCCTGGCCTTCACAGGCATAGCTTGACAAGGGTGCACTTACATATATGCAGTCAAAACTCATGCACATAAAAATAAAATAACTTTGTAAAGAGAGGGGGCTAGAGAAATGGCTCAGTGGTTAAGAGTATTTACTGCTTTTGCGAAAGACCTGGGTTTGGTTCCCAGCACCACATGGCAGTTCACAGCTGCTCATACCTACAGTTCCAGGGGATCTGACACCTTCTTTTGATCTCCATGGGCACTGTAGGAACACGTGCTATTATGTATATTCGAGCAAAACATTCATACACCTAAAACAAAAATAATAAATCTTAAAAGGGGAAGGAGCCAGCATTTGGGAGGCAGAGGTAGGTGGATCTCTGTGAGTTCAAGGCCAGCTGGGATTGAATGGAGACCTTGTCTCAAAAAGACAAAAAAGGGGTAGCCCATGCTTATAATCATAGCACTCAGAATACAGAAGCAGGAGAATTGCTGCAAGTAAGTTGAGGGTCCACCTGATTAACCTAGTGGGTTTCAGACCAGCCACAGTTGCATATTAAAAGAGTAAAAAGCAGGAAACAAACAAGAAACAGCACTGAGTTTGGGTATCAAGTTGGAAACAGGTGGACTTGTGATAACCTTCATGGTCAGTGTCACTGGAGTTAGAACAGGAGACGTACCCTGGGGAACGTCCTTTACTGTGTTTCCAGAGTGGTTTCACTGAGGGGAAGACGCACCCAAATCTAGGTAGTGCTAGAATGTGTGAACTAATCAAAGAGCTGGGAGCCCCATCAGGAGCCATAAATCCCTGCCAGAGACTGGCTAGTCCTAAACTGGCCACCTGGCCTTGCTCAAGCCTTATCAATCGGTCACTCCCCAGGTGAAGAGAGACTTTGTGGAGTCCTGTCTCCCCAAGTGCCCATGAGATATTGATGGGCTCCGGCCAGGAAATCAAAAGAACTTTCATGCTTCCAAGGACATCAGGCCTTGGGGCCTTGGCTTCAGACACATTCCAACTGGACCCTGAAGGGGATGAAGTCTTGTTCCCACCCCGCCACGTGGCAGAGATCCCTGGTCTCAAGAGGAGTCTCTGTGTCGGCTTCAGTGTGCCTAATGAAGTGCACATTTCTCACTGTGTGCCGGATAGAGTGCACCTTTCCCTCCGTGTGCCCGACAGAGTGCACCTTTCCCTCCGTGTGCCCGACAGAGTGCACCTTTCCCTCCGTGTGCCCGACAGAGTGCACCTTTCCCTCCGTGTGCCCGATAGAGTGCACCTTTCCCTCCGTGTGCCCGATAGAGTGCACATTTCCTGCCCTGTGTCCGATAAAGTGCACCTTTCCCGCTGTGTGCCCCATAGAGTGCACGTTTCTCACTGTGTGCCTAATAAAGTGCACATTTCTCGCTGGCCCCAGCTCTGGCTCTGGTTCTCACTTCTTTTGTGTGTGGGGGGGTATTTTTGAGACAGGGTCTCAAAATTAGTCCCAGGTGGGCTGGAGCTTGCTAAGTAGACCAGGCTGGCCTTGAACTCACAGAGATCCACCTGCCTCTGCCTCCCGAGTGCTGGAAATAAAGGCATGTGCCACCATGCCAGGTTTTACTTCTTAACTCTGTTTGTCCTTTTCGCTCTCTGCTTCCTGATTGCTGATGTCAAGTGATCCGATCAGCTGCTTACAGACCTGTCCCTACTAGCCAGATAAACCTTTCCTTCCTTGTCGAGTACTTTGTCATAGCAAGGAGAAAAGTAGCTAACACAGCAGCAGCAGGATGCAGAGGCTAAAGAGCCAGTCCCAAGGAGGGCCTTGGGCACCAGGCTGAGGGGCTTCCCCTGTGCTCTCTGAAGCAGCTAAGTTTGGAGTTGGGCTCAAGAGCCTAGTGAGGGGGAGACTTGAGACTAAGGGTTAAATATTCTTCACCTAGATGAGAGTTCAAGGGCTTCTAGAACTGATGCACTGATGGTCCATGCTAGGTGTGACTGCTCTGAGTAGGTATGGGTGGATGGATGGATGGGTGGACGGATGGGTGGAGGATGGATGGATGGATGTGTGGACAGATGGGTGGAAGATGGATGGATAGATGGATGGATGATGGATGGATGAATAGGTGGGTGGATAGATGGATAGGTGGGTAGAGAGTGAGTGAAGCCTGTCCAGGGTCTGGTGGAGGATAGATGGAAGGCTGGCTGGGTGGATGGATGGACGATGGATAGATGGATGGGTGGGTAGAGGATGGATGGGTAGAGAGATGGATGAATGGAGGATGGATGGATGGACGATGGACGATGGATAGATGGATGGATGGGTAGAGGATGGATGGATGGATGAGTGGAGAGATGGATGGATGGATGGGTGGGTAGAGGATGGATGGGTGGAGAGATGGATGAATGGAGGATGGATGGATGGATGGATGGGTGGGTGGAGGATGGATGGATGGGTGGGTGGGTGGAGGATGGATGGATAGATGGATGGGTGGATGGATGGATGGATAGGTGGATGGATGGATGGGTGGGTGGAGGATGGATGGATGGGTGCAGAGTGAGTGAAGCCTGTCCAGGCTCTGGATCCTGCATGAGCTGCCTCCAGAAAAAGCTCCACAAGAGGCTGTGATTCTCTCAGAAGCTGGAGGGTGGGGCGGAGCCACTAGGTTGCTGCAGCTTTATTTGGGGACTCAGCTGCCCCCTGCACAGCTGCTGCCAGGCTGTCAGTCTAGGGAACCACAGCTGTCCTTCAGGGTAGGACAGGTGCAGAGGAGGGGGATGTCTGCCTTCACTTGGACGCTTTCTCAGACCACCCCATGTGCCCCAGTTGAAGAGGGGCCCTGGACTTAGCCCCAGCAAGGCTTGACTCCCCAGTCCACAGCACAGACACAGGCCAGCCTTCTGCTCACTAATAGCATGGTCTAGAGAAGACACTGCTCCTCCTGAGACATCACACAGGACAGGGTGGAAGATGTGCTGGTAAAGCAGCCTCAACCCAGCCCAGCCATCCAGCTGCTGCTTTCCTCCTTCCCCATCTCTCTCCCTCCCTTCTTCATTCCTCACTTCCTTCCTCCTCCTCCTCCTCCTCCTCTTCCTCATCCTTCTTCCTCTCCCATCTCTCTTCCCTCCCTTCTTCATCTCTCTTCCCTCCCTTCTTCCTTTCCTCTCCTGTGCTAAGGATCAAACCCAGAGCCTTGTATATGCTAGGCTTCACCATTGAGCCACACCTAGACATTATTTATTTATTTATTTATTTATTTATTTATTTATTTATTTATCTTTTGGAGACAAGGACTCTCCTTAGCCCCAGCTGTCCTGGAACCCACTATGTAGACGCGGCTGGCCTTTAATTCACAGAGATCCACCTGCTTCTGCCTCCCTAGTGCTGAGATCAAAGACATGTACCGCTGCGATTGGCTAAGATTTTATTTTATTTTATTTTTTCATCTATCTTATTTATTATTTTATTTTATTATTTGTCTTTTTGAGACAGGGTCTCCCTGTAACTCCAGCTGGCCTGGAGCTCACTATGTAGACCAGGCTGCTCTTGAACTCACAGAGATCTACTTGCTTCTGTATCCTGAGTGTTGGGATTAAAGGTGTGTGCTACCATCCCTGGCAAGATTTTAGAGCAGTTTTAAATTCACAGCAAAACTAAGTGGAAGGTACAAAGCATGGTCACACATCCTCGCAGGGTTCTCTCAGGGGCCACACAAGGTCAGCTTCCTACCCATCACATGTGGGCTGTGTTTTTTTTTTTAGTTCTTTTCTGCCTCCCTCCTCCCTTCTTCCTCCCTTTCTTCATTGCTTGTTTCCCTTGAGCTACTCCCTACCCCCAGCCCAGGCATTGGCTGCTCCCTGTATCTCCTGGAGATCCAGGCCTTAGAACCTCTCCTTCAGGGCAGGAGGAAGAGGAAGAGGAAATGATTCATCACACAGCAGCTTTGAAAGCTTTCACTCAAAGGTAGTGCCTGGCCCTTCCACTTGGATTTCTGCAGACAGTAAGTCACGCAGCCCACCGAACTTCAAGATGACGTGCACTCTTCCCAGGAGCCTTGAAGGAAAGGCTCTAAGGATCTGTAAACATCTCTAATGACTCACAGTTTCATGCGGGTCTTCCCTACAGGACTTATAAGTGCCTTCACCAAGCCATTGCTCTCTCTCCGCACACACAGAGCTGCTTAGACTCCACTAGGGAAACCATTTCTCTGATGGTGTCTCCTGAGATAGTGTTCCCCGGAATCCTCTTTGGGGACCTGCTGCCTGGCTTGTGACTACTTCCTAAAAGGGAGGGTCGGCAAACTTTCTGGAAAGAACCAGAAAGTAAATATTTCAGGGTCGTGGAGCCATAAGGACCAATTACCTGACTCTTCCATGGTAGTGCAAGCAGCTGTGTAATATGTAAATGAACACAATGTGCTCCAATAACGTTTTATTTTTAGATATTGAAATTTGAATTACATAATTTTGTACCACCATGCCAACTTCCTGTATCATTCTTATTTTCTTTTTTCTTTTCTTTTTTTTTTTTTTTTTTTTTTTTTTTTTTTTTGGTTTTTTTTTTTTTTTACTTGCTGAGACAGTGCTCTTAGATCCAGTTGTCATGTTTGAACTCACTTTGTCAGACGGCTGGCCTTGAAGACTCACAAGATCCCTGCATGCGGCTCCCAAGTGTAGGATTAAAGCGTGAGGGGACTAAAGGCTTCCCACCATGGCGTCATTAGATTTTCAACCAGTTTAAAATATACCCCCCCCAGATAGAAACCAAAAGATCAATAGATATATAGAGCCAGTGGGGATGGAGATGGCTCAGCCATTAAGAACACTGGTCGGCTCTTTGCACAGGACCTGGGTTCAAATTCTCAGCTCTCATATGGTGGCCAACAACCATCATAACGCCAGTTTGGTGTTCTGGACACCCTCTTAGGAAACCTGAGTGCATTGCAATGACAGAAGGGCAAACAACACTCACACGAATGCAGGCAATACATACACAAAAAAGTAATAAAAAAAAAAAAGGGCTTGAGAGATGGCTCAGCAGTTAAGAGCACGACTGTTCGTCCAAGGACACTGTTTGTTCCTCCCGAGTACCCAAAAGGGCAGCGCAATCTGTCCTTAACTCCAGTTTCGTTCAGGACATCTGACACCTTTTCTTTCGGGCCTTCATGGGCCCGGCAGACACATGGTCACTATATACATGCATACAAAACACTAAAAAAACATAAGAAAATAAAGTAACTAAAAAAAAAAAAAAGCACACACACCTTAATCCCCGCACTCAGAGGCAGAGGCCGGCAGGTCTCTGTGCGTTCAAGGCCAGGCTAGGTCTACAAGAGTGAGTTCCAGGCCACTGGAGCTACAGGAAGACCAATAATACATATATATATATATATATAATATGTATATATACATATGTATATATATATATATAACATATGTATATATACATATGTATATATATCCAAAAACAAACAAACAAACAAGATCAAGCATAGTGGCTCCCACTTGTGTCTTGTTCAGCCTGTCCTAGAAGGTACTGTACTTTTGCCTGACATCCACGTCCTTCATTGACTAGGAGCCCCATCTGCTTCTGTGCCTGACACACAGCCTTGAATCACAGCAGCTTGAATGTTTCTCAGCAGCAGGCTACATTCTTTCATCCCTGGCCCTGGGCATAGGCTGTTCCACCCCTAGGAATGTCCCTCCCATTCTTCTCTGCTCAGGAACTGCAGCCACTAGGCACATTCTCTCCTCTGGAGTTGCCCTTCCCACGTTATATTCGTGTTTATAGATGTATTTGCCTCCTCTAGAGCACCTGGAGCTGGGAGGGTGGGGACATAGTCTTCCAGAGGACTGCCCCAGGCCACCATGGCTGGAATGTTGGAAACTTGAGCTCTCATGCAGCCTCTTGGGACCGGAGGAGGAGCCTGGTGTTGATGCTGCTCCTGACAGCAGTTTTCCAGAGCTGGACCATTATTAGGCCAAGTTCAGTCCCTTTCTTTTGCCCCTTCCCCATTTTTTCTGAGACAGGGCCTCCCTATTATCCCAATTGGCTTGCTGGAACTCACTGCGTAGACCAGGCTGGCCTCAATTTCACAGAAATCCATTTGCCTCTCCCTCCTGAGTGCTGGGATTAAAGGCGTGTGCCACCTCACCCGGCTTGGTCTTTCTCTCTTGCCCTTCTGTCTTACATCACGGGAGAGCAAGCCAGCCGTGCCAGACTCCCTTCACCTTGGACTGAGGAGCCTCCAGAATTGTGAGGAATTAGCTGTGTGTTTTGCCTGTGTGCGTGCGTCTGTGCATGTGCCCGCGCATGTGCCTGTGCATGTGCCTGCACATGTGCAGGCCAGAAGTCGACCCCAGGTGTCACTCCTCTGCTGCCATTCACCATGTTTTCATGTACTTGAGTTTTTTGTTTTTGTCTTTTGAGACAGGGTCTCCCTGTAGCCCGAGCTGGCCTGAAACTCGCCATGTAGACCAGGCTGACCTTGAATTCACAATCTGCCTGCCTCTGCCTCTTGAATTCTGGGATTAAAGGTGTGTGCCACCATACCCAGCCTTGAGAAGTTTGTTCCTGGGGCCTGGTGCAAATTGATAAGGGTAGCTGACCATTGAAGCCCCAGAGATCCAGCTGTCTCTGTCATCCCCAGTGCAGGCTTTTTAAAATATGGATTTGAGCCAGGCGTGGTAGGACACGCCTTTAATCCCAGCACTTGGGAGGCAGAGGCAAATGGATTTCTGTGAAATCGAGGCCAGCCTGGTCTATAGAGTGAGCTCCAGGCCAGCTAGGACTAAAAGGGAGACTCTGTCTCAAGAAAACCAAAGATAGATATAAATAAATAAATAAATAAATAAATAGATTTGAGGAATCAAACTCAGGTCCTCAGGCTTGCAAGCCAAGCACCTTAGGGACTGAGCTTCTCTCTGGCCCAGGAAAGAGTTTTTGTTCTTTATAATTTTCCTATTTCAGGTATCCTGTTGCAGCAGCAGCAGCAGAAAGGGCAGATGAGACAGGCCAGAGGGGAGGCCTGACTTGAGTAAGCGCTGATGAAATGAGAGGGCACAGCAGCCGGTAGGAAGGCAGAGGTAGGAAGGCCCAGGCCAGGTGCACAGGCAGGCAGGATTCCAGGAGCTGCAGCAACCTGACTCCCAGATTGCTGAACCCAGGTGGGAAGTGACTAGAGGCACTGGGGCTCAGGGTGCTGCCAAGACAGCTGGTTCAGCTGTCGAGATCTGGTGGGCTCTGAGTAGATCCATGCCTCAGAGGAATGGATGTTCTAAGGGAGTTTCTGGGGATGATGCAGCCCCTGCTTTCTGTTGTGGCCACATCCAGTCCTTGCAGCCATCCTCTGTGAGGAGGCTCAGCCCACTGCAGTGCCCAGGGCCCAATGTCTGGGACTTGGTATTGCTTGAGGCTAGACCCAGGACCTGCCATTAGTCACACCATCATTATGGCCTTTTTGGTTTTTTTTTTTTTTTTTTTTTTTTTTTTTGGTATAGAAATAAATAAAGACTTTTATTTCCGATGCATGGACGCCAGGGATGAGTCTGGAGGGCTCGGGCGGGGCGGGGCGGGGCGGGGTGGGGCGGGGCAGGGCAGGGCGTGTACTCAGCTTTTTCCTTGACGGGCCAGGGTCTGGGAGGCCCTGGGAGCCAGTCTGAGCATGCTGGCGACTGTGGAGAGGGAGGAAGCTGGCTTCTGTTTTACTGGGTTTCTCTAGTGCCCCATGAGTCAATTGCAGCAGTGCAGGTGACATATAAGACTTACAAGGAGAAGTGTAGAGGCCTGGCTTTGGGGGTCTGAGGCAGAGTGAACCTAGGATGTGGGTTGGAGGAGACTGGAGCCAAGGGCTTCCCAGGGTTGTTTTGTTTTGTTTGTTGTTTGTTTGTTTGTTTTGATCTTTTCGAGACAGGGTCTCCCTGTAGCCCCAGCTGTCCTGGAACTTACTCTGTAGACCAGGCTGGCCTTGAACTCACAGAGATCCACCTGGCTCTGACTTCTGAGTGCTCAGATTTAAAGGTGACTGGGGTGAGGTGAGTCCCAGCCAGAGGATATGGGCGGGGCTCAGAGGTGTTATTTAAAGCCACAAGCCTGTCTAAGATCATGGAAATGTGAGAGGAGAGCCAGGACAATAACAGTCTGCACAGGGTGTCTGGGAGTGCGGAAGTCTCCTGGCCTGACCTGAGCACAATACCTGACACCCGCTGAGTGCCCTGTGGCTCCCTCACTCTTCCTCCTTGGGAACTGGAGCTGTAGCCTGGGAATTCATGGCTTGCTCTTCTGACAAGGCTCCAAGTGGGACGCTGGAGATGGAGTGCTAGTGCACAGCTGGGTTTAGAACAGGCGCTCTCAGCAGTACATTCATTACCTGCCAGGCCGTCTCCTCTTGCTCCTGTCAGGGTGAACTTGGCTGAGAGGACAGGATGCTACTACGGGGAGGCCCTGGCCATGATTACAGATGGATTCTGGGAGCTGGAGAGATGGTGGTTAAGGGTACTGGCTGCTCTTATACAGGACTAGGTTCAGTCCCAGCATCCACATGGTGGCTAACAACTGTCTAAGTCCAGTTCCAGAGGATCCAATGCCCTCTTATGGCTTCCATGGGCACCACATTCACAAGGTGCATTTACATACATGCAGGCAAAAACACACAAGTAGCTGGGCATGGTAGCGCATGCCTTTAATCCTAATACTTGGGAGGCAGAGGCAGGCAGATCTCTGTGAGGTCAAGGCCAGCCTGGTCTACAAAGTGAGTTCCAGGACAGCCGGAGCTACAGGGAGACACTGTCTCAAAAAAAAAAAAAAAAAAAAGATTAAAAAAAACAAAACAAAACAAAAAAACACACAAGTGAGTGAATGAATAAAAGTAAATTTTGAAAAGAAAATTTTGAAAAGAAGCTGTATTCTGGCCAGGCATGGTGGCTCATGCCTTTAATCCTAGCACTTGGGAGGCAGAGGCAGGCGGATCTCTGTGAGTTCAAGGCCAGCCTGGTCTACAGAGTGAGTTCCAGGACAGCTGGGGCTACAGGGAGACCCTGTCTCAAAAAGACAAAAAAAAAGAAAAGAAAAGAAAAGAAGCTGTATTCTAATTTGTGTTCTTTAGTTCTCTCTGTGTGTAATAGTAGTCTCCTGGGGGCTGGAGAGATGGCCTAGTGGTTGAGAGTGCCGACTGTTCTTGCAGAGGACCCGGGTTCAATCCCCAGCCCCCACATGGTGGCTGAGAACCATCTGTAACTCCAGTTCCAGGAGAACTCCAGTTCCAGGAGAATCTGACACCCTCTTCTGACCCCCTCGGCGAGCATTACAACGGTCCACAAACCTGCATGCAGACAGTACATTCATACACATAAAAAATAAATAAAATTGCCGGGCGTGGTGGTGCATGCCTTTAATCCTAGTACTTGGGAGGCAGAGGTAGGCTGATCTTTGTGAGTTCAAGGCCAGCCTGGTCTACAGAGTGAGTTCCAGGACAGCTGGGGCTACAGGGAGACCTTCTCTCAAAAAGATCAAAAACAAAAAAAAAACAAACAACAAAACTACATCAAATAAAAAAACATGTAGTCTCTCTCTCCATATATATCTATATCTATATATATATATCTATCTCTATATATTCGTTCAATGTCTAGCCTGGTCGCCAGCGTTAGTTTCAGGACAGCTAGGACTGCAAAGTAGGACCTTATCTCAAAAAAGAAGACAGAGAGAAGGAAGGAAGGAAGGAAGGAAGGAAGGAAGGAAGGAGAAAGAAAGAAAGAAAGAAAGAAAGAAAGGAAGGAAGAAGAGAGGGAGGGAGGGAGGGAGGGACTGGGGAGATGGCTCAGTGGTTAAGAGCACTTACCACTCTTCCAGAGGATCTGGGTTTGGTTCCCAGCACCCACATGGTGACTCGCAACCATTTATAACTCTTAGTTCCAGAGGCTCCAATGCCCTCTCTGGCCTCCAAAGGTACTAGCATGTACTTAGTACACATACATACATGCAGGCAAAACATTCACATACATAAAATAAAAATAAATAAACCTTTAAAGGAGGGAGTGGGACAGGCTGGAGAAATGGCTCACCACTAAGACTTCTTCTTAGAGGCAGGGGGATCTCTGTGAGTTCAAGGCCAGCCGGGGCTACAGGGAGACTCTGTCTCAAAAAGACAAAACAAAAACAAAAACCATCTTATTGCAGAAGACCTGAGTTAGATTCCCACCACCTATATAGTGGCTAACAACTGTCTGTAACTCGAGTTCCAGGGGTTCAGACATCCGCATCTGACTTCTGCAGGCATTGCATGACACATGTGGACTTACATCCATTCAGGCAATACAATCATACACACAAAATAAAAATAGTAAATAAGCCAGGCATGGTGGCGCATGACTTTAGTCCCAGCACTCGGAGACAGAGACAGGTGTATCTCCGTAAGTTCAAGGCCAGTGTGTTCTACATAGTGTGTTCCAGGCCGAGTTGGGCTACCAGGAGACCCTGTCTCAAAAAGGGCAAAAAAAAAAAAAGCTGGGTGTGGTGGCGCACGCCTTTAATCCTAGTACTTGGGAGGCAGAGGCAGGCAGATCTTTGTGAGTTCAAGGCCAGCCTGGTCTACAGAGTGAGTTCCAGGACAGCTGGGGCTACAGTCCAAAAAATACTAAATAAAGGGACTGGAGAGATGGTTTAGCAGTTAAGAACACTGGCTGTTCTTGCAAAGGATCCAGATTCAATATCCAGCACCCACATGGCAGCTAATGACTGTCTGTAATTCCAGTTCCAGGAGACCTAACCCCTATTCTGACCTCTGAGGGCAGTGCACACATGGGTGCACTTACATACATGTAAGCAATACACTAATACACATAAAACTAATTTTTAAAATGTAGATAATAATAAATAAGATGTTAAAAGGGGAGGGTCTCTACGGATGTAGTTCAGTGGTAAAGCTTCTACCCAGAAGGTGAAAGGTCTAAGTTCAATTTCTATTAGCATAAATAAATAAATATGTAAACAAAATCCTCATAACCCTTCTAAAATGTGCAGCTCAATGGCCTAAAGAAGTTGACAGGCTGTGTAGTCCTCCCCTCCGTCCCAGCTCCCAGCACTCTTCCTGCCTCACCAGGAAGCCACTTTTTTTTTTTTTTTTTTTTTTTTTGGTCTTTTTGAGACCGGGTTCCCTGTTAGTCCACAGCTGGTCTGGAAACTCACTATGTAGACCAGGGCTGGCCTTGAACTCACAGAGAAGATCACCTGCTACTGCCTCTCTGAGGCTGGGATTAAGGCGGCGCCACCCACTTTGGCCATGGAATCCAGTCATATCTTTACCCCTTTCTCGATGACTGGCAGCTATTTTCTGGGTATGGAGTTGTCATCTGTGGCATTGCATGACAGTAGAGTCCGCCAATATGTGGCCTTCTAATCTATATATTATAATGACTTCAAGGTTCACTGGCATTGTCGCATGCGTCACAGCACTGGGGCTGGAACCAGGGTCTTGAGCCCAGATAAGCAAGCCTTACCCACCAGGCCTACTTCTCTGTCCCTCATTTTATTTTAATTATTTATTATTATTATTTTTCTTTTTTCTTATTTATTTTTTGAGCGGGTCTCCCTATAGCCCCGTGGCCTGGAACTCATTGTAGACCAGGCTGCCTTGAACTCATCAGAGATCCACTGCCTCTGCTCCCAAGTGCTGAGGATTAAAGGCGTGCACCACCCACCTGGCTTAGAGGACTAGTCTCTTAAGTCCGCTCATGTGGGTGCTGGTACTCGAACCGGGTCCTCTGAAGAAGAGCAAAACGTCTTAATCACTGAGCCATCAACCCAGCCCCAAACAAAAATATTTAATAAAAAAAAAAAAACCATTTTTTTTTTTTTGGTCTTTTCCAGACAGGGTCTCCCTGTAGCCCCAGCTGTCCTGGAACTCACCTTGTAGACCAGGCTGGCCTTGAACTCACAAAGATCCACCTGTCTCTGCCTCCCAAGTGCTAGGATTAAAGGCGTGTGCCACCACGCCTGGCAAAAAACATTTTTAATGGGGCTGGAGAGATGGCTCAGTGGTTAACAGCACTAGTACTTTTGTGAAGGACCCAGGTTCCATTCCCAGCATCCGCATCCACATGGCACCTAACAGCCATCTCTAACTCCAGTTCCTGGGGATCCAATGCCCTCTTCTGACCTCTGAGGGCATTGCACAACATGGGTGTACTTACATGCATGCAGGGAAACACTCGTAAACAGAGAATTAAAATAATAATTAAATATTAATTAAAAAAATATATATTAGTGTTTGAGACAGGGTTTTGTTATATAGCTGGGGCTTGCCAGGGACTCTTAATCCTCCTAAGTAGCCTCCCAAGTCCTAGGGTTGCAGGTCAGCACCCCCATACCTGGCTGTTGATTTTGTTTCGGAAGGGTCTCATGTATTCCAGGCTTGCCTCACACTCACTCCAAAATGTCTCACTATGTAATCCTGGCTTGGAACTTGCTATGTAGACCAGGCTGACCTTGACCTCACAGAGATCCTCCTGCCTCTGACACACAAATGCTGGGATTGAAAGTGCGTACCAGGTGCCAACCTGTGAGCTCTAGATCCCTGCCTTCACTCACCACGTGTGGGATTATGAGTGTGCACCACTGTGTCTGCCTTACATGGTGTAGGTACTGAGTTCATGGTTGTGTGCGTGCCAGATAAGGAATCTACCAGCTGAGCCATAACTTCAGCCCACTGCCACCCCCTTTTTAAATTTTATGTGTATGAGTGTTTTGCCTGCATGTATGTAAGTGGATCCAGAAGAGGACAGCAGCTGGTCCCTTGGCACTGGAGTTACAGATGGTTGTTAGCCAGAGGGTGCTAGGAAACAAATCCCAACCTCTGCAAGAGCATCGTGCTTTTAACAACTGAGCCATCTCTCCAGCACGCCTCCCCAACACACTTGTTTTTTGAGACAAGGTCTTACTCTCTATGGAACTCACTATGTAGCCCAGGCTGGGCTTGAACTCATAACAGTCCACTTGCTCAGCCTCCTGAGTACTGGGGTTACCAGTTCAAGCCATGGCACCTGGCTTGTCTCCTTGTTCTTTTTTTGGGGGGGGTCTTTTTGAGACAGGATCTCCCTGTATCCCCAGCTGGCCTGGAACTCACTATGTGGACCAGACTGGCCTCAAACTCCCAGAGATCCTCCTGCCTCTGCCTCCTCAGTGCTGGGATTAAAGGCGTGCGCACCACGCCCAACTGTCTCCTTGTTCTTTACTTTTGTTTTTTTAATTTTTTAAAAATTTTTATTTTTTATGTGTATGAGTATACTGTCTGTATGTAGGTTTGTGCACCCGTGTCCTGCAAAGCCGCAGAGGTCAGAAGAGGGTGTCAGATTCCCCTGGAACTGGAATTAAAGACGGTTCTCAGCCGCCATGTGGGTGCTGGGGATTGAACCTGGTCCTCTGCAAGAGCAGTCGGCGCTCTTAACCACTGAGCCATCTCTCCAGCCCCTGTTCTTTACCTTTGTGACCCGGAGAAAGTCACTGCCCAACATGAAAAATCTCTGACTCTCTAGGACTCCCTTCAGGAAGCTCAAGCAGGTTCTCCTTGGCTTTCCCCATCCTCCCCACTTCCTCTCCACCCCCCTCCCCAACCCCCCTGGGGAATGGAGTTGGCTGCACTGGAGTCACCAGTGGCTGAAGTCACAGCACCACTGGCCTCCTCAGGCCTTTGTTGCCTTGGGATCTGGTTGCTTCTGTGAGTCTCCTCTTCCTTTATTTTCATTCTGTGGAGTTGGGGCTCAAATCTGAGATTAATGAATAAACTCTGTCCAGCTTTCTACTGCTACCGAGGATTGATCTCTCTCTCTCTCTCTCTCCCTCCCTCCCACCATCCTTTCCGCCCACCTCTTTATTTTTTCACAGGGTCTCTCTTAGCCCAGGCTAGCCTTGAACTCCTCAGTCCTCCTGACTCCACTTCGGAACTCTGGGACCATGCTTGGCTCTCCTCCCAGACTTCTTTTTTTTTTTTTTTTTTTTGGTCTTTTCGAGACAGGGTCTCCCTGTAGCCCCAGCTGTCCTGGAACTCACTCTCTGTAGACCAGGCTGGCCTTGAACTCACAAAGATCCGCCTGCCTCTGCCTCCCAAGTGCTAGGATTAAAGGCGTGCGCCACCACGCCCGGCATCCTCCCAGACTTCTAAGACTTCCTAAGCAGCTTGTGGGACAGGTTCCACCTCTTCTTTGGAATTGAGTAAAGACCTGGAAGCTAGGGCCTGCTCTTGCTCTGCTAATGCAGGGTCTCAGTAAAGAGGTTAGAGGGGGCTGGAGAGATAGCCTAGCGGTTAAGAGCACCGACGCTCTTGCAGAGGACCCAGGTTCGATCCCCAGCACCCACATGGCGGCTAAGAACCGTCTGTAACTCCAATTCCAGGAGAACTCCAGTTCCAGGGGCATCCGAGACCCTCTTCTGACCTCCGCGGCATTGCATGACACGGGTGCACAGACCTGCATGCAAACAATACATTCATACACATACAAAAATAAAAAAAAAAAAAGAAATGGAAAACAAATAAACAAACAATGTGTTTAAAAAAAAAAAAAGAGGTTAGAGATCTGTATCCCCTCCCCTCCCAACCAGAACCCTACACAATGGCTGGGATCTACCGTGTGCCAGGCCTGTGGAGGGGCTGATAGCACAGGGATGCCAGCCAGGCAGGTACTTTGGGGCACAGGGGAGGGACCCTTTCTCTAGCACCTCCAGCACTCCAAGAAGTATTCCTTGCAGGAATGGCCCAAGATGCATTCTCCTCTGGTAAGGGAGCGTCTGAGAACAGGACAGACAGACAGGCAGACAGACCAGTCCCAAGCACGGAGCAAGAGTCCAGTGAGGAAGAGATAACAAAGCAGACCAGGAGTCACATAACTGTCATAGAGATAAGGTTGAGAAAGGGGTGGAGGAGGAGGGGCTGAGTAGAGGGGTGCAGTGGGCCGCCATCCAGGGGAGGGTAGGAGAGGGGACCTGTAAGGTGGGGGATGAAGCACGGGCTGCCTAGAGAGGCCTGGGGTCAGGCGTGTGAGGCCAAGGGACAGCATACACAAGTGCTGGATATGGATGCACTGAAGGTCAGGTGCAGGGGGGCGAATTTTATCTCTGGTGCAGCCGGAAGCCCCGGGTGTGCTGAGCAGGGAAGGATAAGATCCTGTCTGCAGTTCTTTCTTTTTTGAGGTTGCATCTCATGGAGTCCATGATAGCCTCAAGAATAAGCTCGATGGGCTGGAGAGGTGGCCTAATGGTTAAGAGTGCCGACTGCTCTTGCAGAGGACCCGGGTTCGATCCCCAGCACCCACATGCCGGCTAAGAACTGTCTTTAACGCCAGTTCCAGGAGAATCCGACACCCTATTCTGACCTCTTCAGCATTGCATGACATGGGTGCACCTACTTACATGGAGAGAGTATATTCATACACATAAAATAATAAATAAAAATAAAAAAAAAAAGAATAAGCTCGAATTTACTTGTTTTTATGTTTTTATTTTATTATTATCCTTTTGTTTTTGTTTTTGTTTTAGACAGGGTCTCCCTGTAGCCGCAGCTGTCTTGGAACTCTGTATGTAGACTGGGCTGGCCTTGAACTCATAGAGATCCGCCTGCCTCTGCCTCCTGAGTGCTGGGATTAAAGGTGTGTGCCACTATGCCTGGCTTTATATTTTCTCTTTATTATTAGTGTGAGTGGCGTGTGTGGGCGTGTGTGTGGAAGTTAGAGGTCAACTCTGTGGAGTTGGTTTTCTCCTTCCACCACCTATATGAGTTCGAGGGAGTGAGGGCCTTGAATCTCTGATTCTCCTGCCTCTGCCTCCCTAGTGCTGGGATTGTAGGCATGTGCTACCATGCCTGGTTTAAGTGGGGCTGGAGAGGGAACGTGCTAGGCAAGCACTCTACCAACTGAGCTGCATCCCAGGTCCTCAGTCTACATTTCAGAAGTGGTTACTGACTGTCCTATGGAGGAGATGTGGGTGTCCTGCTGTGTCCGGAGAAAGATCTCACCTGCTACTCCTAAGTGAAGGTAACTGTAGATAAGATGAGCTGGTCTAAGTGGGCCTGGGCATAGCTGGAAGTCCTGAGGACTGAGTGTGCACTACGTTGTCATGTCCCAGAAACCAGGACTATTTTCTCCATCTCTATCTTAGTGGGGGTTAAGGAGTTTGTCTTTTTTTTCAATCTAGTAAACTTGCGGAGGGAGGGCTCTTGCTCTTGTGGGCAAGGGGGAGGTCTTCAGACAGGAAACCACAAGTTGGAGGGCATTTTCTAGATGGAAAAAGGCCTCAGCCTCTCTGAGGGTCTAAGAACCATGGAAAAGGAACAGCTCTCTCTGAGGGTCCAAGAGCCAGTGACATCTGCAGGCTCCTGTGAGGCTCAGCATTTATTTCCCCAGTGATGAATTTATACTCCTGTCCTAGCCTGACCTCTGGACAAAGCCAGCCTGGTGTTTAATGAGCTCCTGCTGCAAGCTGAGCTCAGGGAACTTAGTTCCAGTGAGATACGAACTACTTAGCCAGGCAGGCTACACAGCTGTAACCCATGGTCATCCCAGAAGGGAGACAACAGGCAGCAGAGGAGAGAAACTGCTGAAGGGATCCTGTCAGGAGGTAGCCTGTCAGCTGAGCCACGAAAGACAGTTGCACATGGCCTGGTAGGAGAGGACCCCCAGCAACTCCAAGAATGGAAAGGCCCCGAGGTAGGGAGGTTCAAGTTAGACCTGGGGTTGGAGCCACTCTTCCCCTGTGTGGGGACCTCCCGTGTATCTGAGGCTTGGGGGTAGGTCCTTGCCTCCTTAGTCCTGAAATCCTTTAGGGGAGTCACATGTACCCAGGACAACTGCCACACCCCCAATCTTCTCTGGAGGCTTTTTAAAGGAAGTTAGATTCTGGGCTAGGCATAGGCGAGTAATCCCAGGACTGGGAAGCTGAGGCAGTAGGTCAGGAGTTTGAAGCCAGTCTGGGCTGTACAGTGAGGTCCGATCACAACAAAACAAAAACAAACAGTACACACACACACACACACACACACACACACACACACGCACACAGCTTCCTTGGAGCATCTGAATAAAAGTAGGCTGACTGACCAGCTGGGTATAGTGGTGTACACCTTTAATCCCAGCACTCAGGAGACAGAGGCAGGCAGATCTCTGTGAGTTCAAGGCCACCCTGGTCTACATAGTGTGTTCCAGGACAGCTGGGCCTGGAAGACCCTGTCTCAAAAAAAAGACCAAAAAAAAAAAAAAAAGTAGGTTGACTGAGCCCAACACTTTCCCTCTAAAACCTTATTCTTTTTAATTAATTAATTGATTAAGTAGCTTGTTTGTTTGCTTATTTATTTACAGGGTCTTCTTGTAGCTCCAGCTGGCCTGGAACTCACTCTGTAGATCAGGCTGGCCTTGAACTCACAGAGATCTGCCTGCCTCTGCCTCCCGAGTGCTGGGATTAAAGGTGGGCACTACCATGCCCAGCTTTTTTGTCTTTTTGAGACAGGGTCTCCCTGTAGCCCCGGCTGTCTTGGAACTCACTCTGTAGACCAGGCTGGCCTTGAACTCACAAAGATCCACCTGCCTCTGCCTCCCGAGTGCTAGGATTAAAGGCGTGCGCCACCACGCCCTGCTTGGGGGGGGGGTCTTTTCAAGACAGGGTCTCCCTGTAGCCCCAGCTGTCCTGGAACTCACTCTGTAGACCAGGCTGGCCTTGAACTCACAGAGATCTGCCTGCCTCTGCCTCCCGAGTGCTGGGATTAAAGGTGGGCACTACCATGCCCAGCTTTTTTGTCTTTTTGAGACAGGGTCTCCCTGTAGCCCCAGCTGTCCTGGAACTCACTCTGTAGACCAGGCTGGCCTTGAACTCACAGAGATCTGCCTGCCTCTGCCTCCCGAGTGCTGGGATTAAAGGTGGGCACTACCATGCCCAGCTTTTTTGTCTTTTTGAGACAGGGTCTCCCTGTAGCATCAGCTTATCTGGAACTCACTATGTAGACCAGTCTGGCCTTGAACTCACAGAGATCCGCCTGTCTCTGGCTCCCAAGTGCTGGGATTAAAGGCCTGAGCCACCATGCCCGGCCCTTATTCCTTTTTAGAGAAATATTTTATTTATTTATTTATTTTTATTTATATTTTTGAGACAGGGTCTCCCTAAAATCACTATGTAGACCAGCATGGCTTGGAACTCACAGAGCTCCATCTGCTTCTGTGTCCTGAGTGCTGGGATTAAAAGCATGGATCACCATGCTTTTAATATACTTTACTTCATGTATGTAAGTGCATCTGTGTCATACGATGCCCACAGAGGCTGAAGGATGGCATCCATCCCCTGGAACTGGGATTATGGATGATGTTAGCCACCATGTGTGTGCTGGGGATCAAACCCAGGTCCTCTGCAGCCATCTCTCCAGGCCCCTGAAACTTTCTTCTGATGACAGATCCTAGCCTCTGCCACTGACATTGTTTATTATATATGGGAGTTTCAGAGTTGGGCTTGATAGAAATGGAAGGATATGATCTGGCTGAAGGGGAGCCTTCCTGTGAGACCAGGTCACCTACATGTTCCTTGGTACCCTGCCATGTCAGAGTTTCAGCAGTGTCCACTGAGCACCCTGCTGTGGAGAGCCGTGGCTGAGACCCAGGCTGGGAAGCCTGTCCTACTTCAGCAGCTCAAACTGGCAAATAAGGGATCCCCTAAAATCTACAGCACAAAGACTGTGTGAGATATTTGTATTTTCTTCCTCCTCTTGTATAGTCATGTGTTTCTGGTGTGTTGTGTTGTTTTTTTTAATTTTATTTATTTCTGTATGTGTATGAATGTACTGTCTGCATGTAGGTCTGCGCACCCGTGTCGTGCAATGCCACGGAGGTCAGAAGAGGGTGTCGGATTGCCCTGGAACTGGAGTTCTCCTGGAATTGGAGTTTCAGACGGCTCTCGGCCGCCATGTGGGTGCTGGGGATCGAACCCGGGTCCTCTGCAAGAGCGGTCGGTGCTCTAACCGCTAGGCCATCTCTCCAGTCCGTGGTGTGTTGTGCTCTCTGTGTGTGCACGTAGGTCAGAGGACAACCCCAGGTGCCATTTCTCAGCCACTGTCCACCTTTCTTTTGAGACAGTATCTCTCACTTTCCTGGAACTCACCAAGAGGGTCTAGGCTGGCTAGCTGTCCCATCTCCCAGATCTGCCTGTCTCCCTCTCCCCTTTCTATGTATACTTCACTGATAAGTCCCTTCCCTTCTCCTCCTCCTCTTCCTTTCCTCCCCCACCCCCACTGCTAGGCAGCAGAGAATAGCCTTGAATCTGATCCCGCTGCCTTCACCTCCGGAGCTGAGAGCTAGGGTCAAGGTGTGTGGTACCACATCTGGCTTAAGCAATGCTAGGGATCCAAGCCAGGCCTTTGTGCGTGCCAGGCCAATATTCTACCAATGGAGGAACTCTTCGGCTGTTATCTACATTTCTTGAATAGCATTATGGTGCAACCATAACCATAATGTACACTGTACAAACATCACCATAATCAATGTTAGAATAGTCTGTCACCACAAAAAGAAATCCTAGGGGTGGCAAGATGGCACAGTGGGTAAAAGCTCTGGCTGTGCAAGCTTAATGACCTGAGTTCAACTCCTAGAACTAGAACTGACTTCCAAAAGTTGTTCTATTAGGGGTTGGGGATTTAGCTCAGTGGCAGAGTGCTTGCCTAGCAAGCGCAAGGCTCTGGGTTTGGTCCTTAGCTCTGAAAAAAAACCCAAAAACCCCAAGTTGTTCTATTTTCCATGTTGCCATGGCATATGCAGGAGTGTGGGCACGAGAGAGAGAGAGAGAGAGAGAGAGAGAGAGAGAGAGAGAGAGAGAGA
>VZQC01005781.1:713893-724828 GCA_009823505.1 Rhizomys pruinosus | reverse complement strand
TCTCTCTCTCTCTCTCTCTCTCTCTCTCTCTCTCTCTCTCTCTCTCATTTTTTTTTTTGACAGGGTCTCCCTTTAGCTCCAGCAGGCCTGGAATTCATTATGTACACCAGGCTGGCCTTGTACTAACAGATCCACCTGCCTCTGCCTCCAGAGTGCTGGGATTAAAGGTGTATGCAACCATGCTTAGTGAGATGACTTCATTTTGAACATTATGGCTATTATGAACAACACTTTTTTTATTTTTCTATTTATTTTATTTTTTAAATTTTTTTATGTGTATTAATGTACTGTCTGCATGTAGGTTTGTGCACCCAGGTCGTGCAATGCCACGGAGGTCAGAAGAGGGCGTCTGGATTCCCCTGGGACTGGAGTCAAAGACGGTTGGTTCTTAGCTGCCATGTGGGTGCTGGGGATCGAACCCAGGTCCTCTGCAAGAGCAGTTGGCGCTCTTAACCGCTAGGCCATCTCTCCAGCCCCAACACTTCTTTTTTTAATTATTTTTTTTAATTTTATTTATTTTTGTATGTATATGAATGTACTGTCTGCATGTATGTTTGTGCACCCATGTTGTGCAATGCTGCGGATGTCAGAAGAGGGTCTCAGATTCCCCTGGAACTGGAGTTCTCCTGGAATTGGAGTTACAGACGGTTCTCAGCCGCCATGTGGGTGCTGGGGATTGAACCCGGGTCCTCTGCAAGAGCAGTCAGCACTCTTAACCGCTAGGCCATCTCTCCAGCACCTTTTTAATTATTTTTTATGTGTATGAGTGTACTGTCTGCATGTAGGTAGGTGCACCTGTGTCGTGCAATGCTGCAGAGGTCAGAAGAGGGCATTGGATTCCCCCGGAACTGGAATTAAAGACAGTTCTTAGCTGCCATGTGGGTGCTGGGAATTGAACCCAGGTCCTCTGCAAGAGCAGTCCATGCTCTTAACCACTGAGCCATCTCTCCAGCCCCTATGAACAACACTTTTATGGACATCTGCATACAAGTTGCCTGAAGACATATGCTTTCAGTTCTTTGGGGCATATATTCAGGAGTGGGATTAATGAGTCAACTGGTAGCCCTATGCTTAAATTGTTGAGGATCTGCCTAAGTGTTTTCCAAAGCAGCTACACCATTTTGCATTTCTGGCAGCAGTGGGCTCCATTTCCTCACTTTATTTATTTATTTAATTTATTTATTTATTTTTGAGACAGGGTCTCCCTATAGCCCCGGATGGCCTGGAACTCATTCTGCAGACCAGGCTGGTCTTGAACTCACAGAGATCTCCCTGCCTCTTGAGCGCTAGGATTAAAGGCATGTGCTACCACGCCTGGCTTAAAGATGGTTCTTAGCCGACATGTAGATGCTGGGAATCGAACTCGGGTCCTCTGCAAGAGCAGCCGGTGCTCTTAACCACTGAGCCAGCCATCTCAGCCCCTCATTCATTTATTCACTTTTTGTCTTTTTGAGACAGGGTCTCCCTATAGCACCAGTTGGCCTGGAGCTCCGTATGTAGAGCAGGCTGTGCTCGATCTCACAGAGATCCACCTGCCTTTCTCTTCCCAGTGCTAGAACTAACGATGTATGCTACCACACCCAGTATCTTTTCACTTTTTTTAATAAAAAAAAAATCATCCTGGTGTTGTGGTGCACACCTTTAATCCCAGCACTTGGGAGGCAGAGGCAGGAGGATCTCTGTGAGTTCAAGGCCAGCCTGGTCTACAGAGTGAGTTCCAGACCAGCTGGGGCTCCAGGGAAACCCTGTCTCAAAAAGACAAAAAAAATTATTTTACATTATTTTTTTGAGACAGGGTCTCCCTGTAGCTACAACTGGCCTGGAACTCACTCTGTAGACCAGGCTACCTGGAACTCACTCTGTAAACCAGACTGGCCTGGAACTCACTCTGTAGACCAGGCTGCCTGGAACTCACTCCATCCATCTGCCTTTGCCTCCCTAGTGCTGGGATCAAAATGGTATATGCCACCACGCCCTGCAATTATTTACTTAATTTTTTGAGAGGGGACCTCCTGTAGCATGTTGGCTTCCGATGACTCAAGGATGAACTTGAACTCTTGATCTTCCTGCCTCTATCTCTTGGGTGCTTGATTACAGGTGTGTGCAGTCATGCCCTGTTTCTGTGGTGCTAGGCAAGCCCTCTACCAACTGAGCTACATCTCTAGCCTTCAACACTGTATTTAGAATCAAACAAGGTGTCTCCTTCACATCCTTCCTCTTGCTTCCCAGCATTCCAGCCTACCTCTGGGTTGAGCGGGAGGTTCTGAGACATACATGTGTCCTTTGCTCATCAAATCCATGACTGTGGGCAGGAGCTCACCCCTAGGTGCCTGTCTCCTTACTTGTAATGCAGGATGATGACATCACTGTGTTTACTGATGGGTTATTAAAACGCTCTTGATTTCAAAGCTAAAGAGCAGAACCTGTGTTCACAAAGATACTTATGATTTCGCCTTTTCTACACGGGGGTGGGGGATGGGAGGTGATCTCTTTTGCCTGCATGCCTTAGTCATTTATATTATTTAGGACTCTGTTGTAAGAGAAGTCGAAATCACTCACTTTAAAGTCCAGGATTTGCCAGGCATGCATGCTAGTGCATGCCTTCAGTCGCAGTACTCAGGAGGCAGGGGCAGCTGGATCTCTGAGCCCGAGGCCAGCCTGCTCTACATAGTGAGTTCCAGGCTAGCTGAGGCTTCAGGGACACCCTGCCACAAAAATATAAAAATAATAAATAAATGCCAAGATTTCAGGGCTGGAATATGCTGTAGGAAGGGAGACGTCAACTAGGTCTCAGCTGCTTTCTGCCCAAGCTCACCCTCCATTTTGAACCCTGGTGGGATGGCAGGAAGGCTCCTTGGGGCAGGGCCCAGGGTGAGGGAGGCAGGGTGCCCTGTGAGGACCATGGTAGCCAAGAGCCTTGGGATCCTGGCTTGCCTCGCCCAGCCAGGCCTACTCCGGAGGCTCTGGGCTCCTCATCTTAGGTCTCAATCTCAGAATAGAAGAAGCACTTTCCAGACTTCCAGGAAGAGCTCCAGAAAGGGCCTTGACTGGCCTGGCTGGGCACTTTCCAGACTTCCAGGAAGAGCTCCAGAAAGGGCCTTGACTGGCCTGGCTGGGTTACGTGCTCATGTTCTCTCAGTGACTACAACCCACTGATCTATGCCAGTGGGAGAGTGGGCAGGCAGGTCCTTGGAGACTACACTGTTGGATAGTCAGCGTTCCCCGTACAAGCCACATATCAGTTGGTCCTCCCTTGCTCCAGGGGACCTACCCCCGTACTGGGAACTGGCTTCAACGCTGGACCCACCGTAGTCTGTACACTCGATCTCCTTTCCCTCAACAGTATTTAATGAGCACCTACTGTATTATAGGCACAGAGAAGAGGAAAGAGCTGAGAAGGAACTGCAGCAACTACTGGTGGGAAGGAAGGGGTGGAGGCTGCAAAGGAAGTGGACTGGTGGGGGGTGGTCTGTGAGGTAGACTGTGGGGTTTCTGGTGGGAGTGGCATGCTTAGGTGCTTCTGGAATGTTCAGTGCTACCAAGAGAAAATTGGCCACTGGACCAGGCAGCAAAGAGGTTACAGATAACATCAGAAGAGGCAAGGGCTGCGTTGAGCAGAGACGATGGAAGGGAATAGGGAAGGCAAGTGTAGACTGGCCCCTGAGGAGTGTCTGCCAGGGAGAAGAAAAGTGAAGCCAAGGCCAGAGGGGCCACAGGAACCAGTCTCTGTTTTGAAAACACTGGCCTATGGGCTGGAGAGATGGCCTAGTGGTTAAGAACGCCGACTGCTCTTGCAGAGGAGCTGGGTTCGATCCCCAGCACCCACATGGTGGCTGAGAACAGTCTGAAACTCCAATTCCAGGAGAACTCCAGTTCCAGGGGAATCCGACACCCTCTCCTGACCTCCACGGCATTGCACGACACGAGTGCACACCTGCATGCAGACAGTACATTCATACACAGAGAAAAATAAATAAAAAATATTAAAAAAAAAAACACTGGCCCAGTGTCAGGCCAGAGCAGGCACAGGGAGGGCAACAGCAGGGAGTCCTCAGACAAGGTGTAAGCCTGAGAATTGGGCTTCTGGACGGGGTAGTTGTACAGTGCTCCTGTCTGAGGAGCGGGCTCCTGGACAGGGGTAGTGGTACAGTGCTCCTGTCTGAGGAGCGGGCTCCCGGACAGGGGTAGTTGTACAGTGCTCCTGTCTGAGGAGCGGGCTCCTGGACAGGGGTAGTTGTACAGTGCTCCTGTTTGAGGAGCGGGCTCCCGGGGACAGGGGTAGTGGTACAGTGCTCCTGTTTGAGGAGCGGGCTCCTGGACAGGGGTAGTGGTACAGTGCTCCTGTCTGAGGAGCGAGCTCCTGGACAGGGGTAGTTGTACAGTGCTCCTGTCTGAAATGCAGCTTTTCTCACTGGAGGAGGTGAATCTCAGCTGGGGAGCTCGGCTACAAAGCTACAGAGGGCAGGGGGAAGGGTCCGAAGGGAAGCCCTTTCGGACATGGACCCATTAGGGCTGCTAGTGCATGGAGTGCCAGTTTTAAATGTATGCCCTGCCCCCAACAGCAATGAGGAAGAGGAAGGGAGTTTCCATCAGGTTAAGGGCTCCCCAAGGCAGAGGGAGGGAGCATGGAGCTAAGGAGATGGGGTTCTATAAAAAAATCCATCAGGGCCGGAAGTAGGTGCTGCTGCCTGCCTTTTATGGACGAGGAAGTGGCCAGGTTGCAGGCCATTGTGGTATTCCTGTGCCTGTGGGGTCAAACTAGCAGTGTGTGACTCTGATAGGGGCCTCTATTTGCTGGAAAAAAGAAAAAGGAATAGGAAAACCAAGTGTGGTGGTGTATAACTCGGGAGTCAGAGGCATGAGGACTTTTTGTTTTCAGCCTGGTGGGGACTACATGAGATCCTGTCTCAAAAAACCCAAACCAGGGGCTGACGAGATGGCTCAGATTTAGAGCACTGGCTTGCCAGGCATGGTGGCCCACTCCTTTAATCCCAGCACTCGGGAGGTAGAGGCAGGTGGATCTCTGGGAGTTTGAGGCCAGCCTGGTCTACATAGCAAGTTCCAGGGCAGCTGGCTCCTCTTCCAGAGGACCCTGGTTTGATTCCCAACACCCACATGGTAGCTAATGGCCATTAGTAACTCCAGTTCCAAGGGATGTTACCCGAAGCCTCTTACGGCCTCCAGAGGCATTGCCTGTCCAGGGTGTACTCAGATCCAGGTAGGTAAAACACTCATAAACTAAAAAAAAAAAAAAAAGCTGAAGTGGTGACTATACACTTTTTTTGTCTTTTTTGAGACAGGGTCTCCATGTAGCCCAAGCCTTTCTGTAACTCACTATGTAGACCAGGCTGGCTTTGAACTCCCAGAGATCCACCTGCCTCTGCTTCCCAAATTCTGGGATTAAAGGCATGCACCACCAACCCTGAGAGCTGTACACCTTTAATCCCAGAACTTGGGAGGTGAAGGTAGGTGGATATCTGTGAGATAGAGGCCAGTCTAGTGTACACACACAAACTAAAATTGATATAATTTTTTTTTTTTGGTCTTTTTGAGACAGGGTCTTCCTGTAGTCCCCAGCTGTCCTGGAACTTGCTCTGTAGACCAGGCTGGCCTTGAACTCACAAAGATCCACCTGCCTCTGCTTCCTGAGTGGAGTGCTGGAATCAAAGGTGTGTGCCACCTCGCCTGGCCTCTTTTGGTCTTTTTGAGACAGGATCTCTTTTTGAGACAGGATCTCCCTGTAGTCCCAGCTGTCCTGGAACTATGTAGACCAGGCTGGCTTCAAACTCACAGAGATCCATCTGCCTCTACCTCCCAAGTGCTGAGATTAAAGGTGAGTGCCACCACCCAGGCTATAAGTAAATCTTAAAAAGAAAAAATCAACTAAACCAGGCACCACAGCACATGCCCATAGATGGAGGAGTCTATCAGGGAATGAAGGTCATCCTCAGCTACAGAGGGAGTTCAAGGCTAGCCTGGGTTAAAGGAGGCCCTTTCACAAACCCCCAAACCCAACCAAGAACTAGCTAGGCTTTCAGGGCTGAGTGGTGGGGTACACAGGAGGGGACGCTTCAAATGAACCCATGGCTCTCAGCTTTCTTCTGCCCAAGCCCATCCTCCACTGCAATGGCTGCTGAGGTGGGGGAGGGCTTCCTGGAGCAGGGCCCAGACTAGGGTGAGGCAGGCAGGGTGCTGACAGCCCTCAGATCCTGGCTTGCTTCACCCAGCCAGGCTTGCCCTGAAGGGCTCTCAGGCTCCCTTGACCTCAGAGAGGAGATGCTTTCTAGGAAGTGGCCTCAAGCTTGGGGGGTCTGCTGGCTGGGGATGGTGACCTTGTGTTTTGTCAGTTCTGCTGTTCTAACAAGTAACTCAACATCACCTTTGAGCACTTGTAGGCTAACCTTTCCTGTCTACCATACATCTTGGAAGGCAGGAAAGCGGCAGGTAGAGTGTCCCTAAGGTCAAAGGCTCACTTCTGCAGTGGTCCTGCCTCCTGCCCCAGAAGGTCGCCCCTGGTTCGTGCCCCTCGGTTTTGCAGTCCGTCCCCTGCTCAGGCCAGCTGGGCTGGGGTACCCCAGGGCTCACACTTGCAGTGCCCGCCCTAGGCTCTCTAATGAGAGGGGTGTCCTTCAGAAAGGAGTCCAAGAGCAGGATCAGGAACTTGGTGGGGGCAGGGCTCTGCTACAGGGAGGCTCTGGGCCTTGTTTCTTAAAGGCCACTTAGAAGTAAACGTGGTCACTTTTTCAGTCAATAACAAAGGTAGAATGCAGAAAACATGGAAGAGAAGATCCCGGTTATTTATTCAGGCTTTAAAACCATAAAACTCGTTTTCTCCCTGTAGCTATTTATATCCCGAGCGGGTGTAAGAACTGTCCCCATACGAAGGCCAGGTTTGAAGTAACTTAAATGAAAAAAATAACCACCTCCTGCTATAAAAAAAAAAAAGATTGCACACCCAGTCCTCAGGTCTGGCTGATAGGGTGGGGGTGGGGCAGCCTACCCGGTCCCCCGGGCAGCTGTCATGCAGAGTGTGTGTGGGGGGGCCCGCTGATAATCCCCGGACTGGTCCGCCCCGGGGCTGAGTGTCACCCATCCCCACCTGTGTCCGCATGCGGGCGCCTAGCAGGGGGTGGGGAAAGACGACGACCACAGTGCGAAGTGACCCTCCCCCGAGCTGGGGACCCAGCTCCAAGCCCCTCCCCCACCCCCAACCCCCCGCCGCCACGGGACCGCAAGGCGCCTCTCCCCGTCCCGACGGCGTTCGAGGCCCGCTCATCACGCCCCCTCCTGGGGCCCCTGGGGCGACCCGGGGCCCCGGCCGCCCCCAACCCAATTAGCGGGGAGCGTCCTCGTCTCCGAGCACTGTCCCCGTGGAGCCTAGTCCCGCGGCTCTCGGGCCCAGCGCAGCACCTATCCTCCCGGGCGAGGCGGGGGCGCAATTAGTTTCTTCCAATTAGTTTCCCCTCTTTGTATAGAGCCCATTCAAACTGTGCGCGTACTCCTCCGCGCGCGGGGAAAGTAGTCCCGACCTCGCCCGCCAGGCCCGTCCTCGAGCGGGGCACACTGACTTGGGCAGGCTGACGGGATGCCCAGCGGGGTTCCCGGTGACCGGGCGCGGGAGACAAGGGGTGCGCGCCCAGAGAGCCGGGAACCGAGGGAGGGGGGAGGGGGGAGGGGGCAGCGGGGCGGCGAACTCCTCGCTGTCGCCTCGAGAGATGGATCATGGGGCGTAGAGCGACGGCAAACCTCAAACCACGTACAGTGGGCGATACGCGTCAACCCAACCTGCTCAACGGAAGCGCGGGGCCGCCCCCTGCTCGTGCACCCGCCCTCACGCCCTGACGGACGTGCGTCCCGACCAACTGCGTCGCCGCTCACCGTGCGGCTCCCAGGACAGCCAATGGCAGTGCGCGTGGGGGGCGGGGCCTCCGTGAGACTGTTAGGCTGCACGCGGCCCTCCTCCTCCCCTGCCGCTAGGCCCCGCCCCTCCCCCCGCCCGCGGCTGCCTGAGTAGTTAGAGCCAGCGAAGTGCGGGCGGCGATGAGAGCCAAAGTTGCGCTGGGATCGGCGTCGGGGGCCTGAGGCGGCTCGCGCGGCGCCTTCCCGGCCTCCTCGCTTCCCAGCTCGCACCGGTCGCAACCGCGCCGCCGCCCGGCCCCGCGCCCACCTGCGCCCCCTGCCCGCGGCCCGGCGCCCGTGCCACCCCCACCGGGGGTCCCCGTCACTTTGGCCCGACCCCGGGCCCCGCGGATGCCGGTCATGGTGGAGAAGGGCCCCGAGGTCTCAGGGAAGCGGCGCGGGAGGAACACCGCGGCCGCCGCCGCCTCGGCCGCCTCCGCCGCCGCCGCCTCTGCCGCCGCCGCCGCCGCCGCCGCCTCGGCCGCCGCCGCCTCCGCCTCGGCCGCCGCCGCCTCGGCGGGCGCCAATAATGGGCAGAATAAAAGTTTGTCGGCCGCGGCCCCCAACGGGAACGGAGGCAGCAACTCCTGGGAGGACGGCAGCTCGGGCTCGTCGAGCGACGAGGAGCACGGTAGGTGGCCGCCGCGCCCGCGCCCGCGCCCGCGCCCGCGCCTGGCCGGCGCTGACCGCCGTGCTCTGCTTCCCCGCAGGTGGCGGCGGCATGCGCGTGGGACCCCAGTACCAGGCGTCGGTGCCCGACTTCGACCCGGGTGAGTACGCGGCGGCGCGGCCCGCCGGCAACTTTCTTTTTGTGTGTGTGTGTGCGCGCGCGTTGCCCTGCGGGGCGCGGGGCCCAGCGGCGGGGGACGCTTGCACACACGCGTGTGCCGCCGACCTGCGTGGGGGACGGCCGGGGGGAGACCGCCGCGTCCTGGCGCTGTCCTGATGCGCTCGGGGCTCCAGGGAGGTGGCGGCAGGGCCCCCCGCTGTGCCCGATCTCCTGTCTCCTCCGTCCCTCCCGCCCATCCCATCCCATCCCATCCCATCCCATAGCATCCCATCGCATCCCATCCCGTCCCATCCCATCCCATCGGATCCCGGGGTCCAGGCAAGACACGAGCCCCCCAAATCAGCTAATAAAGGAAGTGTGCCCTCCGGAGAGCGCGCTGCCTGGGCGAGAGATGCTTGCTCGTGGCAGTTATTTTAGGACCTATTTGTATTTCTTTTTCTTATTTTGGAGGGGGGGAGCGAGGAAGAGGTTGTGAAAGAATAGAGCCATCAAAAGCTAATCAAGGATTTGCATCTACTAGAACGCCCTGCACCCGGGAGTGGGGCATCTACTTCCAGTTTAAAGTGGTACCAGGAAAAAGAAATTCCAGTCAGACAAAGGAATTCGCCAGATTTTAACACATACGATACGGTTCTGTCCCATCTCTATACGTCTTTAAGGGTAGTTGTCACAGAAAGTGTTCGGAACGACTTGGGTTTTGTTTTAGAAAAAAAAAAAATTTAAAAGGCAGTCTGAGGCAGCTGGAGTGAACCGTCCTGGTTGGAGGTTTTCTAAGTAGGTTATTCCACTAGTTGGAAAAGATAAATGCTTTTCCTTGGAAACAAGACTGCAGGAAATTGCATGGATCTGGTCCTTGAGAAAGGAGATTGCTTTTAAGTTGTCATTAAGATGCTAAACTCTAGGTGTGGGTGAAAGTGAAGGTACCGAGGAGCGGGGTTTCCAGGTGAATGCTTGGACCCTCCGAGAGTAAATGACTGCTTCCAGATTTGCCTTCTAAATTTTGTTTTGTTGACTTTAGTCCCTTACATTTATGTAGTCCTTTCCCAGATTTGTGTTTTTAAAACTCCTGTTAGTATTTCCTGTAGTTCCCTCTTTCTTCAAGTCTTCTGTTCTGGAAGTCACTTCTCATTTGTGAGGGACGTCCGGGACCAGCGAACAGGCTTTGCTCTTCTGTTCAGGGCTCCTCGGTTCCCGGCTTGGCCACCAGGGGAAGCATACTGTTTTTTGGTTACAGTTGACCCTATCTTTATTTTGTAGGTCAAGTCTAGCTGCAGTAACACATAGAATATAAAGCTTGTCTCCAAGTTTCCCTCACATACTATTTTTAAAATTCAACTTGAACAGACTTTTGAGAAATCTGGTCAGTTTTCAGTGCATTGTTGTGTATTTTGAAAGCTTTATTTAGATGTTCGATGCGACTGAGGAAAGGGTCCCAGGACTTGGCTTTTCAAATCTCTGCATTGTACTAATGGACCTGATGTCTTTAGAACTGTCCTCTTTGAAACAGCAAGTATAATAGGATCATATTTTGAATTCATTTTTTTTTTTTTGTGACACAGGGTCTCACACACATATATATATACATATATATACATATATATACATATATATATATATCCAGGTTGGGTTGGAATTTATTAGACTGGGCTTAAATTCTCAAATTTACAGTCTTTCTACTTCGGTGCCTTTGGACTATTTTTGGTTGTTGATACTTTTTAGATCTTGCACATATTGTGTATCACAGGGTGTGATCTTTTTTGTCATTAGAGATTGAACCCAGGTCTTTACACATGTTAGACAAGCTCTTGACAACTGAACTGCATTCCCAACCTGTCTTTTACCTTTTTTTTTTTTTTTTTAAGATTTATTTAAAATTCTATCTTTGGTATGTGCATGTGGGTACTGGTATTGGCAGAGGCCAGAAGAGGGTATCAGATCCCCCCGAACTGGAGTTACAAGTGAGAACACCCTAGTGTGTGCTGGGGACTGAACTCAGGCCTCTGGAAGTGTTTTTAACTGTTGAGGTATTTCTCTAGCTGCTTAGATGTCTCTGGACTTTGTTGTTGTTGTTGTTGTCCTCTTTTCAAGACAGGGTCTCCCTGTAGCCCCAGCTGGCCTGGAATTCTCTCTATAGACCAGGCTGGCCTTGAACTCACAAAGATCTGCCTGCCTCTGCCTCCCAAGTGCTAGGATTAAAGGCGTGAGCCACCACGCCTGGCAGGGACTTTTTTTTTTTTTTTTTTTTT
>VZQC01005781.1:688931-708362 GCA_009823505.1 Rhizomys pruinosus | reverse complement strand
AATCTTCCTGCCTCAGCCTCCTTAGAAGCTGGGATCAAAGGCCTATGCCACCAGATCCCACTTCTGTAATAGATGCAAGGCAATTTTGACAAAATGGGAAGATTTGATATAATTAGACAGTGGGTACATAAGGTGCTTGATTGTTTTAAAATTTTTTTTTTATCCTTGGTCTTTTTTGAGGCAGGGCCTCCCTTTAGTCCCAGCTGGCCTGGAACTCATTATTATGTAGACTAGGCTGGCCTTGAACTGGCCTCTGCCTCCAAGGGCTGGAATTAAAGGTGTATGCCACCACACCCGACTCTTTGTCTTTTTCTTTGAGTCAGGGTCTGATGTATCTCATGCTGGCCTCAAACTCAACTGTGTAGCTGAGGATGACCTGAAATTGGAATTCTGCTTCCACCTCCCATGTGTTGGGGTCATGGGTGTATGCCTCCACACCAGGCAACATACATAGGAAAATAAAGGGCTAGAGAGATAAAGTAGTGACCTATATTTGTCTTTTATTTCCCAGTTATTAAAATTATCTCATGGTAGGGCCATCTAGACCAGACCTTAGGTTTTTCTTTTTAGTGCTTTGTTATTGGGTGCTCATAATTTTGGAAAGAAGAGAAACCTTTTTTTTTTTTTTTTAACATTTTATCTCCATTCCATGTGTGTATAAGTGTGTTGTTTGCTTGTAGGTAGAGCACCATGCCATGCAATGCTCCTGGAGGTCAGAAGAGGGTGTCAGTCCCTGAAACTGGAGTTATGGACAGTTGTTAGTTGTCATGTGGGTGCTAGGAATTGAACCTGGGTCCTCTGCAAGAGCAGTCAGTTCTCTTAACCACTGTGCCATCTCTCCAGTTGCCAGAAACTTTTAAAGGTAGAAATGCTAATATAATTACTATATGTAATCTGATTATATCTTGTTTGGGGGGGTTCTTTTTGAGACAGGGTCTCCCTTTAGTGCCACTTGGCCTGAAGCTCGCTCTGTAGACCAGGCTGGTCTTGAACTCACCGAGATCTGACTGTCTCTGCCTTCCAAATGCTGGGATTAAAGGCGTACGCCACCAGGCCTGGCTCTGTTTATCTTTTTATTGCACAAATCACAAGATAGAATTATATATATAGAATTATTCCAGCATCTACTTTGAGTAAAAAAAGAAAATAGAATTATTGGGTGGATATGGTGATTCATGCCTGTAATTCTAGTACTCATGAGACAGAGGCAGGAGGACTGCCATGAGTTTGAATCTAGCCTGTACTAGGCAAGTGGCACCCTGCCTCAAAACCCCCAAAAGGTGGTAATGGTGGGGTTAGAGAGATGATTCAGCTAAAAGCACTTACTGTTCTTATAGAGGACCTCAGTTTTGTTTTGAACACCCACATAGTGGCTCACAACCATCCCTAATAACTCCAGGGGATCTGATGCCCTCTTCTGGCATCTGTAGGCACTGCATGCAGGTGGTGCAAATTACATGCATGCAAACACTCATACAGGTAATATAAAAATAAATCTTAGCTGGGCATGGTGGCGCACGCCTTTAATCCTAGCACTTGGGAGGCAGAGGTAGGCAGATCTTTGTGAGTTGGAGGCCAGCCTGGTCTACAGAGTGAGTTCTAGGACAGCTGGGACTATAGGAGACCCTGTCTCGAAAAGACCAAAAAATATATAAATAAAATAAATAAATAAATAAATAAATCTTGCGGGGCATGGTGGAGCACATCTTTAATCCTAGCACTCTGGAGGCAGAGGCAGGCAGATGTCTGGGAGTGATTGACTTTTCGTGTGGTGTTGCGGTCAATTCCAAGACACCCCCCCCCCTCGTGCATGCTAGGCAAGTGCTTTACCACGGAGTTACACTTGTAGCCCTTTTGTTTGAGACAAGGTCTTGATATGTAGCAGAGGTTGGCCTTGACCTCAGGATCTTCCCAAGTGCTGGGATATTCTATCACAGTCCACTTTTTGTGCATTTTGGGTGTTTTGTTTTTTTTTGTCTTTTTTTTGAGACAGAGTCTCCCTGTAGCTAGCTAGCCCTAGCTGTCTAGGAACTCACCACATAGACCAGGCTGGCCTTGAACTCAGAGATCCACTTGCCTTTGCCTCCCAAGTGTTGGGATTAAAGGTATGTGCCACCAGGCCAGGCTTTATGCATGTTATTTATTTATTTTTTATTTCTGTATGCATATGAATGTACTGTCTGCATGCAAGTGTGTGCACCCGTGTCGTGCAATGCCGCGGAAGTCAGAAGAGGGCGTCAAATTCCCCTGGAACTGGAGTTCTCCTGGAATTGGAGTATCAGACGGTTCTCGGCCGCCATGTGGGTGCTGGGGATCAAAACAAACCCAGGTCCTCTGCAAGAGCGATTGGCGCTCTTAACNCACATAAACTCACCCAGGCAAGCATTCATACACATAAATAAAATAGACAAATTTAAAAACATTCTTCGTCAAAAATGCATTTGTGAAACAGGACTTGCTGAATATCCCAGCTCAGTGAGACTTACCTGGCACTAGTCCTCAGATCATGTATATCAGCCAGCAGCTGAACAAGGACCATCAGACACAAAGTCTGATGTATACTAAATGACTGACTAGCTCGTGTGATTTGGGGAATGCTTGTACCTAGAAAATGTTGGCAATATATTACACAGTAGAGTATCTGCTATCTTTGTGACGATTGTGACCTGGACCTATGGCTTGCTGTTGCCACCCAACATTGTAAGAGGTATCATGGCCCAGACCACAAGCCCAGGGGAAGGTTCAGAGCCAGAACTAGAAATGCAATTTTTACTGAAGGTGTAGCCCAGTCCTTGTGCATGCTAGGCAAGTGTTCTACCACCATGCCACACTTCTGCCCCTTCTATACTATTCTATTTTTTTCTCTGTTGCCTTTTTTAAAATTTTTATTTATTTTTGTATGTGTATGAATGTACTGTCTGCATATAGGTCTGTGCACCCATGTCATACAATGCCACGGAGGTCAGAAGAGGGTGTCATATTCCCCTTGAACTGGAGTTAAAGGTGGTTTTCAACTGCCGTGTGGCTACCCGGGTCCTCTGCAAGAGCAGCCAGTGACTGTAACCAGTGCATCCTTTCTCCAGTTCGCTCTCCCCCCTTTTTTCCATTTTATTTTATTTTATTATTTATTATTTTATTTTATTTTATTTATTATGTGTAAGTAAACCCATATAGTGCAAGGCCCATGGAGGTTGGAAAATGGTGTCAGATCCCCTGGAACTGAAGTTAGGGTCGGTTGTTAGCCTCTTTGTGGGTGCTGGGAATCGAACAGAGTCCGTGTTCTTAACTACTGAGCCATCTCTCCAACCCTTTCTTTCTGGTTTTTAAAACTTTTTTCTCCTCCCATTTTTGAGATAATCTTCTACCTCAAGCTGGCCTTAAAATTGCTGTGCAGCAGCTTTCCGGGATGACCTTGAACTGTTGATTACAGGTGTTTGCCACCATGATGACTTTTTTCCTGTATTTTTTAAAATTAAAAAATTTGCATTTTATGTGTTTTGCCTGTATGTATGTAACTGCACCAAGTGTATTCATTGCCTGCAGAGGACAGAAGAAGGTGTCAGAGCCCCTGGAACTGGAGTTATGGATGGTTGCTAGTTGCCATATAGGGCCGGAACTGAACCCAGGTCCTCTGCAAGAGCTGCCAGTACTCAACCACTGAGCGATCTTTCTTTCTTTCTTTTTTTGTCTTTTCGAGACAGGGTCTCCCTGTAGCCCCAGCTGTCCTGGAACTCACTCTGTAGATCAGGCTGGCCTTGAACTCACAAAGATCTGCCTGTCTCTGCCTCCCAAGTGCTAGGATTAAAGGCATGGGCCACCACACCTGGCTGTCATCTTTCTTTTACCCAAGGTCTTACTCTGTAACCTAGGAATGACCTTTAACTTGTGAGCTTTCTACATCAGTCTCCCAGGTGCTGAGATTACAAATATGTGCCACCCGTTAGTCTTTAATAAATGGAGTCATTTGTGCATATTCATCTACTTTGATAGTTTCTGAACCAGCATATTCCTACTCACGAAATGTTCCAGTCTTCCCCCTCTCCTTTTCCCCCCCCTCTCCTCCTTCTGCCTCTCCTCCTTCCTTCCCCCTCTCTTCCTTCCCTCTCTCCTTCAACCTCTCCTTCCCCCCCTCCATCCCCTTCCTCAAAGGTAGTCTCTCTGTTGTGACTGCCTTAGAATTGACTTTGTAGACTAGGTTAATTCTGCCTTTGCCTCCTTCCTAAGTGCTGGATTTACAGTATATACTACCATGCCCAGCCCCAAGTTTCCTTTTTTTAGCCTGCTTTCACCATGGTTTTAGACTAATTAACTTTTTTTTTTTTTTTTTTTAAAGTTGTAATTAGTCTAAAACCATGGTGAAAGCAGGCTAAAAAAAGGAAACTTGGGGCTGGCATGGTAGTATCATAAGGTAATCCAGCACTTAGCGAAGGAGGCAAAGGCAGAATTAACCTAGTCTACAAAGTCAATTCTAAGGCAGTCACAACAGAGAGACCTTACCTTTGGGAAGGGATGGAGGGGGGGAAGGAAGAGTGGTGAAGGATGAAGAGGGAAGGAAGAGAGAGGGGAAGGAGGAGGAGAGCCGAAGGAGGGGGGGGGGGAACATGAGAGGGGAAGACTGGAACATTTTCGTGAGTAAGAATAGCTGGTTCGCAAACTATCAAAGTAGATGAATATGCACAAATGAACTCCATTTATTAAGACTAACGGGTGGCACATATTGTGTAATCTCAGCACCTGGAGGACTGATGTAGAAAGGACTCACAAGTTAAAGGTATTTCTAGGTTACAGAGTAAGACCTTGGGTAAAAGAAAGATGACAGCCAGTGTGTGGGGCACATGCCTTTAATCCGAGCACTTGGGAGAAGAGACAGGCGAGATTTTGTGGTGTTCAAGGCCAGCTGCTGACTACAGAGGAGTTCCAGGACATGGGCTACAGGTAGACCCTGTCTCGAAAGGACAAAAAAAGAAAGAAAGAAAGATCCGCTCAGTGGTTAGAGTACTGGCACTCTTGCAGAGGAACCTGGGTCGTTCCGGCCCTATATGGGCAACTAGCAACCATCCTACCTCCAGTTCAGGGGCTCATGACACCGTCTTCTGTCCTCTTCAGCCGGCAATGAACACACTTGGTTGCAGTTACATACAAACATGCAAATACAACATATAAATGCAAAATTTTTTAATTTTAAACAATACAGGGAAAAAAGTCATCATGGTGGCAAACACCTGTAATCAACAGTTCAAGGTCATCCCGGAAAGCTGCTGCACAGCAATTTTAAGGCCAGCTAGGCCATACGAGATGATCTAATCAAACAAAAATAAGGAAAAAATAAAAATTAAAAAAAAAAAAAAAGGGTGGAGAGATGGCTCAGTATTAAGAACACGGGACTCTGTTTCGATTCCCGCACCCACAAAGAGGCGACAAAACTCCCGACCCATAAACTTCATTGCCAGGGATTACTGAGCCCCATTCGCCAACCATCCATGGGCCGGTTATAGGCACTTATGATGGGTTTATTTACACAACACGCCATAATCAAATAAAAACATGAAAAATAAAATAATAAGTAATAAATAAAATTAGAAATAAAATGGAAAAAAGGGGGGAGAGCGAACTGGAGAAAGGATGCACTGGTTACAGTCACTGGCTGCTCTTGCAGAGGACCCGGGTAGCATTCTCAGCACTCACAATGGGGGCTAACAACTCAAATTCCAGGGGATCCAATGCCCTGGCCTCTAAGGGCACTGGACAACATGGGTACACTTACACACATGCAGGCAAAACACCCATATGCACAAAATAAAAATTTAGAAAAAAAGCCGGGCGTGGTGGCACACGCCTTTAATCCTAGCACTTGGGAGGCAGGGCAGCAGGATCTCTTCGTGAGTTCAAGGCCGACCTGATCTACAGAGTGAGTTCCAGGACAGCTGGGGGGGGCTACAGGGAGACCCTGTCCTCGAAAGACAAAAAAAAAAAAAAAATTTAAGAAAAAAAAAAGATGTTGAATAATAAAAATTTACCACACTTAAGTATTTACTAAAGTATAAAAACATCCGGGCTGGCTGGGAGATGGCCTAGCGGTTAAGAGCGCCGACACTCTCTTCTGACCAAGGCATTGCACAACACAAACACACATACACAAAAAAAAAAAAGAAACTCCAATTCCAGGAGAAAATCCAGTTCCAGGGGAAATCCGAACCCCGCTTCTGACCTCCGCGGCATTGCACGACACGGTGCACAGACCGGCATGCAGACACTACTTCATACACAGACAGAATAAATAAAAATAAAAAAAAAAAACAATCCGGGCTGGAAGATGGCCTAAGCAGTGTTAAGAGCGCCAATCGTCTTGCAGAGGACCTGGGTTTGTTTTGATCCCCAGCACCCACATGGCGGCCGAAACCGTCTATACTCCAATTCCAGTCCAGGAGAACTCCATCAGGGGAATTTGACGCCCTCATTCTGACTTCCGCGCATTGCACGACACGGGTGCAACACACTTGCAATGCAGACAGTAAATTCATATGCATACAGAAATAAAAAATATTTTTTTTTTTTATTTATTTTAGCTGGGCATTTTGGCACATGATTTTAATCCCACACTTGGGAGGCAAAGGCAAGTGGATCGCTGTGAGTTTAAGGCCAGCCTGGTCTATGTGGTGTTTCCTATACATAGGGCCTAGCTAGCTCAGGGAGACTCTGATCTCAAAAAAAGACAAAAAAAAAACCAAAAAACACAAAATCACAAAAGGTGGACTGTGATAAATAGCCCTCACTTGGGAAGATCCTGAGTTTGAGGCCATCCTAGACTACCTATCAAGACCTTGTCTCAAACAAAAGGGCTACAAGTGTAACGCTTCGCCGTGGTAGAGACCTTGCCTAGCATGCACGAGGGGGGGGGGGTGTCTTGGAATTGACCGCAACACCACACGAAAAGTCAATCACTCCCAGACATCTGCCTGCCCTCTGCCTCCAGAGTGCTAGATTAAAGATGTGCTCAACCATGCCCCTGCTAGACATTATTATTTATTTATTTCATTTTATGTTATATTTTTTGGTCTTTTCGAGACAGGGTCTCCTAATATTCCCAGCTGTCCTAAACTCACTCTGTTAGACCAGCAGGCTGGCTCCAACCACAAAGAGTCTTGCCTACCGTCTTCCCTCCCAAGTGCTAGGATTAAAGGCGTGCGCCACCATGCCAGCCTAAGATTTTAATTTTTATATACCTGTATGAGTGTTTGCATGCATGTAATTGCACCACCTGCATGCAGGTGGCCTACCAGATATGCCTAAAGAGGGCAATCAGATCCCCTGGAACTGGAGTTCCATGTTGTTGTTAGTCACCATGTGGGCTTCTTGGAACCAAACTGGGTCCTCTATAAAACAGGAAGTGCTTTAGCTGATCAGCTTCTAACAACCCCCCATTACCACCTGTTGGGGGTTTTGAGGCAGGGTGCCACTTGCCTAGTACAGGCTAGATTCAAAACCTTCACCCAAAAATGCATCCTCCTGCCTCTGCCTACATGAGTACTGTAACTAGAATTACAGGCATGAATCAACTAATCCACCAGAATTCTTATTTCTTTTTTTTATCAAAGTAGATGCTGAATAAGTCTATATTATAAGAATTCTATCTTGTGATTTGTGCAATAAAAAGATAACAGAGCCAGGCCTGGTGGCGAACGCCCTTAATTCCCATCCCAGCATTTGGACGCAGACAGTCATGGGACCAAAGCCAGCCTGGTCTACAAGACCAGCCTGGTCTACGAGCGAGCTTTCAGGCCAAGTGGCACTAAAGGGAACCCGTCTCAAAAAGAACCCCCCAAAACAAGATATAATCAGATTCATATATAAAATTATATAGCATTTCTACCTTTAAAAGTTTCTGGCAAAATGGAGAGATGGCACAAGTGGTTAAGATAACTGAACTGCTCTTTGCAGAGGACCAAGGTTTCAATTCCGAGCAACCACATGACAACTAACAACTGTCCTAACTCCAATTTCAGGACTGACCCCCTCTCTACCTCCAGGAGCAGTGCTGGGCATGGTGCTCCTACCTACAAGCAAACAAAACCACACTTATGACACACATGGAATGGAGATTAAAATTTTTAAAAAAAAAAAAAAAAAGGTTTCTCTTCTTTCCAAAATTATGAGCACCCAATAACAAAGCACTAAAAAGAAAAACCTAAGGTCTGGTCTAGATGGCCCTACCATGAGATAATTTTAATAACTGGGAAATAAAAGACAAATATAGGTCACTACTTTATCTCTCTAGCCCTTTATGGGATTTTTTTTTTTCCTAGGTAAATGTTGGCCTGGTGTGAGGAGGCATAATACACCCATGACCCAACACATGGGAGGTGGCACATAATTCCAATTTCAGGTCAGCCCAGCTACACATTGAGTTGAGGCCAGCATGAAGAACATTCAGACCCTGACCAAAGAAAAAGACAAAGAGTCGGGTGTGGTAGCATACACCTTTAAATCCAGCACTAGGAGGCATAAGCCCAGTTCAAGGCCCAGCCTAGTCCTTACATAATAATGAGTTCCAGGCCAGCTGGACTAAAGGGAGGCCCTGCCTCAAAAAATACAAAGGATAAAGAAAAAAAAAAGAGACAGTGATCTTGTTGAGTTCAAGCCCACTGGTCTACAGAGTGAGTTACGGGGCTACAGGGAAACCCTGTCCTCAAAAAAAAAAAAAAAAAAAAAAAGTTTGTAATATAAAGGAAAGAATGAATAAATTATTTTGATAAAAAATCTTGCCTCTGTGATGGCACACGCCTTTAAAAATCCTAGCACTTGGGAAGGCAGAGGCAGGAGGATCTTGGTGAGTTCAAGGCCAGCCTGGTCTACAGAGTGAGTTCAGGACGGCTGGGGCTAGCAGGAGACACTGTCTCGCAAAGACAAAAAAAAAAAAAAAAAAACAAAACCATCTCCTAATAAACTTGACATAACACATGCTAAAGAAAACAAAATCAACCTTAATATCCTATCACTAGGGCTGGCGTGTGATGGCGCCACCTTTAATCCTATCAACTTGGGAGGCAGAGGCAAGGTGGATCTTTGTGAGTTCAAGGCCAGCTGGGTCCGACAGAGTGAGTTTCCAGACCAGCTTGGGCTACAGGGAGACCCTGTCGCAAAAGACCCTAAACACACACAAAAAAAAATCCTATCACTATCCCTCTGGCTAAATAATTGCAAAGAGAGGGGCTGGAGACATGGCCTAGTGGTTAAAGAGCAACGACTGCGTCTTGCACAGGACCGGGTTCGATCCCCAGCACCCACATGGCCGCTGAGAACACATCTTTACTCCACTTCCAGGGGAAATCCGACACCTTCTTCAGACCTCCGCTGCACGGCATGACAGGGTGCACAAACCTACAGACAGTACATTCATACACATAAAAAAATAATAAAATTAAAAAAAAATATATATAAATATTATACATTAATAGGCACCAAACAAATGACCAAGAATATGGCAAGACAGAGACTGGCTAAAACTTCAGCGGGCCAAGAGTGCTTGCCTAGCACACATGAAGCCCTAGATTCCATCTCCAGCACCACATAACAGCAGGAATGGTGGTCACAGCACTACTAGGTTAAGCAAAAGGCCATGAGAAGGCTCAGCAGGTAAAGGCACTTGCTGCCAAGCCTAATGATGTGAGTAGAATGAGACAACCAACTCCCAAAAGTTATTCTCTGCCTGCCAAACCCGAATTGTGGCCTATATACATGCAAATATATGTACACACACGCACACACAGTGTAAAAAAATGTTTTATTTATTTTTTTGTCTTTTAAAGAAGCAGGCTGGGGCTGGAGAGTGGCCTAAAGCGGTTAAGAGCACGCGACCGCTCTTACAAAGGACCCGGGTTCGATCCTAGCACCCACATGGCGGCCGAGACCGTCTGAAACTCCAATTCGCGGAGAACCTTTCCAGTTTCCAGGGGAATCCGATGCCCTCTTCCGACCTCTGCTGCATTGCAAGACACGGGTGCACAAACTTGCATGCAGACGTACATTGATACACAGAAATAAATAAATGCCGGGCGTGGTGGTGCACGCCTTTAAAAAAAAAAAAAAAGATATAAAGAAGCAGGCTATGGACCTCTCTCTTAAGACTGAGAAACATTCACATTATTGTTATAGAAAAACACTATACATTTCAAAGTAAGAGCTGGTTTGCTAATGTTGAAAGAAATCAAAAAGGATAAAGTAAAGCCTTCTTCTCACTCTTCTTTAGTGCTGAATTCTAAGAGAAGCTAATGACAGCTTGGCATAATCCAACAAAGTTCGGAAAGACAGTCTGGACCACCTAACAGGAGTGGAATAACCCCAGGTAAAAGGGGCAGAGGCTGCATTGTAGTCTTGTTTTTTTTTTTTTTAACTTTAAAGGGTCAAGACTTTCATTGAAAAGAGGCGAAAGTCTTGACCCTTAAAGTTAAAAACAAGACTACAATGCAGCCTCTGCCCCTTTAAACCGTGGGGGTTATTCGAAAGCCAAAAAAAAAAAAAAAAAGAGGTGGCGGGGCTGGAGAGATGGCCCTCAGTTTAACAGCTTCGGACTGCTCTGCAGAGGACCTGGTTTCGATGACCAGCACCCACATGGCGGCTAAGAAGAAACCGTCTTTATCTCCAGTGTCCCAGGAAATCTGACACCTTCTGATCTCTGAGGCATGCCCACATGGGTGTGCCAACTACATGCAGACAGTACGAAGGAAGGAAGGGAGGGGGGAGGGAGGGAGGGAAGGGAGGGAGGGAGGAGGTAGGATAGGGATGGAGTTAAAAGAAATGACTAAAGAATAAAGGAAAAGCAAAGAAAGAAAGAAAGAAAGAATAAAAAAGAAAGTGAGTACTGAATTAATGAAGGAATGAATGAGATTAAGTCAGGAGGGAGGAATGAAGGAAGTAAGGAAGGAAGGAAGAAGATGCTGTAGAGATGGCCCAGTTTTAAGAGCACCGACTGCTTCTTGCAGAGGACCTGGGGTTCAATCCCCAGCACCCACATCGCTGAGAACCGTCCTTAACCCAGTTCCAGGGGAATCCGACCACCTCTTCTGACCCCCGTGGCATTGCACGACATGGTGCCACAGACCCTACATGCAGACAATACAGTCATACACTTAAATACAATAAATAAAAATAAAAAAAAAGAAAGAAAGAGGAAAAGAAAAGAAAGAGAAGCCTTGGGAGGAGCAGAGGCATGGGGGATCTTGTGGTTCAAAGGCCAGCCTGGTATACAGAGAAATTCCAGGCAGCTGGGGCTACGGGAGACCCTGTCTCAAAAAGACAAAAAAAAAAAAAGAAAAAAGAAGAAACAGAATGTGCATTTTGTCTCCAAACTTCACCGTATTTCACCTATCTAGTAGGCCTTAAGCAGATACAAACTATGCCGTATTTCACCGATCTAGGCAGGCCTTAAGCAGATACAAACTGAGCACCCTTGGACTACACAGTGACTACCAGGTGATCTTAGTTTCAGCACTCTGGAAAGGAAAGTCAAGTTGGGGTCTACAAAGAAGTAAAATGTGACTTGAAAAATAACCATCAAGCAGGCTCATTCATGCAAGCACTTAGAAGGCTGAGTCAGGAGGATTACCATGGAGTTTGGGGCCATCCTGTACTAGAGATCCTATCTTAAAAAAATAAAAACTTTTTGATGAATTTCTTCCATTTTTATATCTTTATTACCTGAGAGTTTGTTTAATTGGGCTTTCTAAGCTGTGCCTGGTGGCTCATGCCTGTAATTCCAGCACTCAAGAGACAGAGCCAGGAAGACCACTATGAATCCCAGGCCAGCCAGGGTTACAGAGAGACCGTATCTAAAGGAAGGGAGTGAGGAAAGGAGGAAAAGAAAGAAGAAAGCAAGCTTTCTGTCTGCTCAAATTTTAGCAAAAGAAAAAAAATGTTTTTAAAACTGAGGCATTAGGGCTGGAGAGATGGCCTAGTGGTTAAGAGTGCCAACTCTCTTGCAGAGGACACCCGGGGTTTTCGATCCCCAGCACCCACATGGCATCCGGAGAACCGGCTTTGACTCCAGTTCCAGGGAATCCATGCACTCTTCTGACCTCCGTGGCATTGGCATGACACAGGTGCACAGACCTACATGCAGACATACATTCATACACAATAATAAAAAAATAAAAGTAAAAAAAAAAAAACGAGGGCATTAAGATTTAAAAAACAGGGCTGGAGAGATGGCCTTGCATGCAGAAGTACATTCATAACTACAGAATTAATAAAAATTAAAAAAAAAAAAAAAGATTTAAGAAAACAGCTGAGGGGCTGGATAGAATGTCCTAGCGTTAAGAGCGCTGACCGCTCTTGCAGAGGACCCGGGTTTCGATCCCAGCAGCCGCCACAATGGCGCGAGAAACCGTCTTGAAAACTAATTCCAGGAGACTCCAGTTTCAGGGGGCATCCGACGCCCTGCTTCTGACCTCCGCGGCAAGTGCACGACACAAGGTGCACAGACCTGCATGTCAGACAGTACATTCATAACAAGACAGAAATAAAATAAAATGTAAATAAAAAAAAAACCTTAAAAAAAAAAGAAAACAGCTTAGCCGTGCATGGTGGTGCACGCCTTTAATCCTAAGACTCGGGAGGCAGAGGCAGGTGGATCTTTGTGAGTTCAAGGCCAGCCTGGTCTACAAAGTCAGTTCCTTGACAGCTGGGGCTACAGGGAAATCCTGCCTCAAAAAGACCAAAAAAAAAAAAAAAATACAGCTGAGAGGCTGGAGAGGTGGCTCAGTAGTTAAGAGCACTCCCTGTCCTTATAGGCCAGTTCCGAGTATACACAACTGTCTGTAACTCCAGTTCCTGAGGATCCACTGCCCTCTTCTGGACTCTTGTGGGCATTACATGCACATGGCGCACTTACATGCAGGCAAAACACTAGTATATATAAAATAAAAATTTGTAAATAAAGAATGTAGCTGAACCAGGCAGCAGAGGCAAGAAGTGATCTAAGTTCCAGGCCAATGAGGGCTCCACAGTGAGACCGTAGCTCCAAAAAAAAGACTACACTGAGAACTACACACTACATACACCTTCTTGGAAGGCAGAGGCAGGTGGTTCTTTGTGAGTTCAATGCCAGGCTGTTCTAGTTAGTGAGTTTTAGGACAGTTGGGGCTACAAAGATACCCTTTTTTTTTTTTTTTTTGCTTTGTTTTGTTTTTATTTATTTATAAAATGTTTTAGTAAAAAAAAAAATCATGATTACTAGGCTTGAGAAATAGTTCAGTGGTTAGAACATTTGCTGCTCTTCGGAGACAATTGGGTTCAATTCCACAGCACCCACATGGTGGCCAACACATTAGTAACAACACCAGTTGCCAGGCAATACAAGCACGCCGTTTCTGCCATACATTGGTGCACTTATACACATGCAGGACAATACACACATACACATAAAATTAAAAAAAAAACTAAAGAGTGGGGCTGCAGTTAAGAGCACTGACTGCTCTCCCAAAGGACCTGGGTTCAAGTCCCAGCACTCACATGGCATTTAACAACTGTCCATAGCTCCAGTTTCAGGGAATCTGACACCCTCTTCTGGCCTCTGCTGGCTGGCTTTGCCAGACATGATAGCACTACACTTACATACAGGCAGGCAAAACACTCATACACAGACAATTAAAAAAAAAAAAAAAGGGGCCTGAGAGGATGGCCTAGCGGTTAAGAGCGCAATGCGCTTAAGCAGAGGACACGGTTTCGATCCCCAGCACCCACATGGCGGCTGAGACCGTATGAAAACTAACTCCACTTCCAGGAGAACTCCAGCTCCAGGGGAATCCAAGACCCTCTCTGAACTCCGCGGCGTGTGCCGACACGGGTGCACAGAACCTGCAATGCAGACAGTACATTTATACACATACAAGAAAAAAAAAAAAAAAAAAAAGTCCCTGACAGGCGTGGTGGCTCACGCTTTAATCCGAGCACTGGGAGGCCGAGGCAGGCAAGATCTTTGTGAGTTCAAGGCCAGCCTGGTCTATAGAGAGAATTCCAGGCCACTGGGGCGACAGGGGATACCCTGTCTTGAAAAGAGGAACAAACAACAACAACAAAACAAATTCCAGAGACATCTAAGCGGCTAGAGAAATACCTCAACAGTTAAAAACACTTCCAGAGGCCTGAGTTTAATTCCCCACCACCCACTAAGGTGTGTCTCACTTGTTACTCCGTTCGGGGGGATCGGTAACCCTCAGTCTGGCCTCTGCCAATACCAGTACCCACATGCACATACCAAAGATAGAATTTTAAAGTAAATCCTTAAAAAAAAAAAAAAGGTAAAAGAAAAAAAAAATCAACTTCTTGGTACTGGAGAGATGCTCAGTGTAAGTTAGGACCTGGGTTCAGATCTCTAATACAAAAAAGGATCACACCCTGTGATACACAATATGTGCAAGATCTAAAAAGTATCAACAACCAAAAATAGTCCAAAGGCACCGAAGTAGAAAGACTGTAAATTTGAGAATTTAAGCCCAGTCTAATAAATTCCAACCCCCACCTGGAGATATAGATATATGTATATTATGTATATATGTAAATAGATGTATAATGATATGTGGTTGAGACTGTGTCACAAAAAAAAAAAAAAAAAATGAATCAAAATAGATCTATTATACTTGCTGTTTCAAAGAGGACAGTTCTAAAGACATCAGGTCCATTAGTACAATGCAGAGATTTGAAAAGCCAAGTCCTGGGACCCTTTCCTCAGTCGCATCGAACAGCTAATAAGCTTTCAAATACAGTCAACAATGGCCACTGAAACTGACCCAGATTTCTCAAAAGTCCCTTCAAGTTGAATTTTAAAAATAGTATGTGAGGGAAACTTGGAGACAAGCTTTATATTCTATGTGTTACTGCAGCTAGACTTGACCTACAAAATAAAGATAGGGTCAACTGTAACCAAAAAACAGTATGCTTCCCCTGGTGGCCAAGCCGGGAACCGAGGAGCCCTGAACAGAAGAGCAAAGCCTGTTCGCTGGTCCCGGACGTCCCTCACAAATGAGAAGTGACTTCCAGAACAGAAGACTTGAAGAAAGAGGGAACTACAGGAAATACTAACAGGAGTTTTAAAAACACAAATCTGGGAAAGGACTACATAAATGTAAGGGACTAAAGTCAACAAAACAAAAATGTTAGAAGGCAAATCTGGAGCAAGTCATTACTCTCGTGAGGGTCCAAAGCATTCACCTGAAAACCCCGCTCCTCGGTAACCTTTCAACGTTCAACAACACACCCCCCAAAAACAAACTAGAGTTTAAGCATCTTTAAGGACAACTTAAAAAGCAATCTCCTTTCTCGAGGGACCAGATCCCATGCATGTTCCTGCAGTCCCTTGTTTTCCAAGGAAAAGCATTTATCTTTTCCAACTAGTGGAATAACCTACTTAGAAAACCTCCAACCAGGACGGTTCACTCCAGCCTGCCTCAGACTGGCACTTTTAAATTTTTTTTTTTTTTTAAAACAAAACCCAATCTTCAGAACACTTACTGTGACAAAAACTACCCTGAAAGAACGTATAGAGATGGGACAGGAACCGTAAAATCGTAATGTGTTAAATCTGGCGAATTCCCGTTGTCTGACTGGAATTTCTTTTTCCTGGTACCACTTTAAACTGGAAGTAGATGCCCCACTCCCGGGTGCAGGGCGTTCTAGTAGATGCAAATCCTTGATTAGCTTTTGATGGCTCTATTCTTTCACAACCTCTTCCTCGCTCCCCCCCTCCAAAATAAGAAAAAGAAATACAAATAGGTCCTAAAATAACTGCCACGAGCAAGCATCTCTCGCCCAGGCAGCGCGCTCTCCGGAGGGCACACTTCCTTTATTAGCTGATTTGGGGGGCTCGTGTCTTGCCTGGACCCCGGGATCCGATGGGATGGGATGGGACGGATGGGATGCGAATGGATGCGAGGATGGGAGTGGGATGGGAATGGGGGGGGGGACGGAGGAGACAGGAGATCGGGCACAGCGGGGGGCCCTGCCGCCACCTCCCTGGAGCCCCGAGCGCATCAGGACAGCGCCAGGACGCGGCGGTCTCCCCCCGGCCGTCCCCCACGCAGGTCGGCGGCACACGCGTGTGTGCAAGCGTCCCCCGCCGCTGGGCCCCGCGCCCCGCAGGGCAACGCGCGCCGCACACACACACACAAAAAAGAAAGTTGTCCAGGCGGGCCGCGCCGCCGCGTACTCACCCGGGTCGAAGTCGGGCACCGACGCCTGGTACTGGGGTCCCACGCGCATGCCGCCGCCACCTGCGGGGAAGCAGAGCACGGCGGTCAGCGCCGGCCAGGCGCGGGCGCGGGCGCGGGCGCGGGCGCGGCGGCCACCTACCGTGCTCCTCGTCGCTCGACGAGCCCGAGCTGCCGTCCTCCCAGGAGTTGCTGCCTCCGTTCCCGTTGGGGGCCGCGGCCGACAAACTTTTATTCTGCCCATTATTGGCGCCCGCCGAGGCGGCGGCGGCCCGGGACGGAGGCTGCGGCCGGCCGAGGCGGCGGCGGGGCGGGGCGGAGGCGGCAGAGGCGGCGGCGGCGGAGGCGGCCGAGGCGGCGGCGGCCGCGGTGTTCCTCCCGCGCCGCTTCCCTGAGACCTCGGGGCCCTTCTCCACCATGACCGGCATCCGCGGGGCCCGGGGTCGGGCCAAAGTGACGGGGACCCCCGGTGGGGGTGGCACGGGCGCCGGGCCGCGGGCAGGGGGCGCAGGTGGGCGCGGGGCCGGGCGGCGGCGCGGTTGCGACCGGTGCGAGCTGGGAAGCGAGGAGGCCGGGAAGGCGCCGCGCGAGCCGCCTCAGGCCCCCGACGCCGATCCCAGCGCAACTTTGGCTCTCATCGCCGCCCGCACTTCGCTGGCTCTAACTACTCAGGCAGCCGCGGGCGGGGGGAGGGGCGTGGCCTATCGGGCAGGGGAGGAGGAGGGCCGCGTGCAGCCTAACAGTCTCACGGAGGCCCCGCCCCCCACGCGCACTGCCATTGGCTGTCCTGGGAGCCGCACGGTGAGCGGCGACGCAGTTGGTCGGGACGCACGTCCGTCAGGGCGTGAGGGNAAAAGAACAGCATTTCAAGCCAGCATGTTGGGCACGCCTTAGACCATAGCACTTGGGAGGGCAGAGGGGCAGGCAGATCTTTGTGAAGTCAAGGCCAGCCTGGTCTCCGAGTGAGTTCCAGGACAGCGGTGCTAAGGGAGACCCTGTCCTCAAAAAGACAAAAAAAAAAGAATAACTAATTAACTTTTTTTTTTTTTTTTTTTGGTCTTTTTGAGACAGGGTCTCCCTGTAGCCCCAGCTGTCCTGGAACTCACTCTGGAGACCAGGCTGGCCTTGAACTTACAAAGATCTGCCTGCCTCTGCCTCCCAAGTGCTAGGACTAAAGGCGTGCGCCAACATGCCTGGCTTGAAATGCTGTTCTTTTATACTTTATATTGTGTATATATATTATTTCTTTTTGGGGGGTGGTATTTTTGAGACAGGGTCTCCTTTAGTCCCAGCTGGCCTGGAGTTTGCTCTGTAGACCAGGCTGGCCTTGAATTCACAAAGATCACTCTGCCTCTGTCCCCTGGGTGCTGGGATAAAAGGCAATGAAAGGCATGCACCACCACACCGGGCACTAAAGATGGTTCTTAGCTGCCATGTGGGTGCTGGGAATTGAACCCTAGTCCTCTGCAAGAGCAGTTAGTACTCTTAATCTCTGAACCATCTCTCCAGCCCAATTATATTGTATTTTTCTAAGTTGTCTAAGTTGAGTAGTTTTTTTTTAAATTTTTTATGTGTATGAATGTACTGTCTGCATGTAGGTCTATGCACCTGTGTTGTGCAATGCCACGGAGGTCAGAAGAGGGTCCCGGATTTCCCTGGAACTGGAGTTCTCCTGGAATTGGAGTTACAGATGGTTCTCAGCCGCCATGTGGGTGCTGGGGATCGAACCTGGGTCCTCTGCAAGAGCAATCGGCACTCTTAACCACTAGACCATCTCTCCAGCCCCAGTTTTTGTTTTTTTTTTAAAGATGTACTTTGCTGCTGGGCATGGTGGTGCACGCCTTTCATCCCATCACTTGGGAGGCAGAGGCAGGAGGATCTCTCTGAGTTCAAGGCCAGCCTGGTCTACATAGTGAGTTCCAGGCCAGCAGAGGCTACAGGGAGAACCTGTCTAAAACACACACACACACACACACACACACAAATTATTTTTCACTTGTGGTAGTGCATCTGTTTAATCCTAGCACTTGGGGCAGAGGCAGGTGTAGCTCTGTGAGTTCAAGGCCAGCCTGGTCTACATAGTTCCTGGACAGCTGGGGCAATAGGGAGATCCTGTCTCAAAAAGTAAATAAAGATCTATTTTTATTTTATGTGTATGAGTGTTGCATGTATGTGTATGTGCCATGTCGACGTGGTGATGTCAGAAGAGGCCATGTGATTCCCTGGAATTAGAGGTACTGATGGTCGTGAGCTGCGGAGCTGGGAACTGAACCTGGGTCCTCTCCAGAGCAGTCAGTGCTCTTAACTGTCTCTTCAGCATCCTTTTTATTTGTTTTGTTTTGCCATTCTGGTAAGAGTACCTTTTGCTGGGATTACAGATGTATGTGAAGCACCATGCCTGGATTCCGCTCTTTTTTTTTTGAGACGAGATCTCATGTAGCTCAGATTGGCCTTGAACTCAAGCTTCTCCTGCCTCTGCCCAAGTGCTGAGTTTATAAGCTTGTGATGGCTGATGAGTTGTAAGCTTGTGAAATCTGATATGTTAGTCTTTCTTAATGGTTTATGCATTTGGATATTAGTATTTTGTAGGAGTTGTGTCTACAGTTTTCATTTTTTTCTTTAGTATTACCCATGGGAGAAAGCTTGAATCTTTTTTATTAGAAAGGAAAAAGTTCCTTGATTAAGATTGTGCTCAGGCTGGTGCTGGCACACAAGCCTGTTTTGTCACTTAGGACTCTCAGTTTCTGAGGGGAATATCACTAAGAATTGACACTGTTTTGCTGTGTTGTATCAGATCTAATACTACAAGGCTTAGGTTGGTATGCTATTAACTGGTTGACTCAAATTATAGTGCCAGATGAAAAGCTCTGTTTTAATTTCTGCCTAGTACATAGTTATAATAGCATAGTAGAGATCAAAGTTAAAGCTTTTGTTCCTCTAATGGTCATTTATTTTCCAAGAAAGAGTTTAAGTTAAAATTAAATCCAGGGCTGGAGTGATGGCTTAGCGGTTAAGAGCGCCGACTGCTCTTGCAGAGGACCTGGGTTCGATCCCCAGCACCCACATGGCAGCTGAGAACCGTCTGTAACTCCAATTCCAGAACTCCAGTTCCAGGGGAATCTGACACCCTCTTCTGACCTCCATGGCATTGCATGACACGGGTGCACAGACCTACATGCAGACAGTACATTCATACAAATAAATAATAAATAAATAAATAAATAAATAAAAT
>VZQC01005781.1:633662-651543 GCA_009823505.1 Rhizomys pruinosus | reverse complement strand
AAAAAAAAAAAAAAAAAAAAAAAAAAAAAAAAGATGTTCTGGTTTCTTGGTTTCTTTCATTGGCAATGGTGTTTAGAAGTCACATCTTGGAGTTAGTGTGTTCAGTTTTCTTTCATTGGTGATGGTGTTGAGAAGTCACATCTGGGAGTTCATGTGTTCAGTTATGCTCAGTTTTCCTTCCGGCTTTCTCAGTGGACAGATGGGAAATAAATGTGTTAATGCATGTGTAAACACAGCTATATTTCTGTTGATAATAAAACCCACGAATGCATATTGTTACAACAGTTCCTCTCCATCACCATGGGATTCCTTCTCAAAGACTCTTCTCTGTATGTGTAGCCCCCCCACCCCAAGCTTAATGATTTTGAGATGCATTCATTTTTGTCTTGTGTTTAGTTCATTTCTTTTTCTACTTGGTCTTTTTTGAGACAGGGTCTCCCTGTAGTGCCAGCTGGCCTGGTCCTCACTAAGTAGACCAGGCTGGGATCTACCTACTTCTGCCTCCACCTCCTAAGTGCTAAGATTAAAGCAGGTACCACCACTAGTAAATTTCTATTTATTGTTGAGTTGTATTCCATTGCTTGGATGTACTACAATTTGCAGAAGCTGCTAGACTTTCCCCCAGAGCTGTAGTTCATTTTATACTGCCACCATCAGAACAGAGTCCATTTCTTCCACATTATCACCTGACTTTGGCGGTTTTAATTTTGTCCTCTTGTAAGTATGTTATAACCTCTCAGGCTATAACATAGCTTCTGGCTTTCCTTTGATGCTAGGTGGTTTTAATATCTATAGTATTTTTTTCTAAACAGTTATTTTTGTTGTTAGTAGATGGGTATTTTGTTTGTTGATAGGGTCTTTTTATATTACCCCTGGTGGTTGAGAACTTGCTCCAAAGAGCAAACTGGTCTTTATTTCACAGCTCTTGGATCGTAGACAAACATACACAGCTTTTGCCAAACACTTTGATGATATGTTGTTTGAATGCTTGTCTACTCCAAAGCTCATGTTGAAATTTATATTGCCAATATACTGAGAGATAGAACCTTTTTTCTTTCTTGAGACAGGGCCTCTCTGTAGCCCCAGCTGGCCTGAAACTCACTATGTAGACCAGGCTGGACTCGAACTCAGAGATCCAACTGTTTCTCCCTCCCCAGTGCTGGGATTAAACCCAGTTGAGAGGTGGATCTTTTAAGAGGTTAAGAAGCCAGGAAAGCTTCATCCTTGTGGGTGAGTTCAGTGTCTTAAGAAAGACCCGGGTTTGGGGCTGGAGAGATAGCCTAGCGGTTAAGAGCACCGACGCTCTTGCAGAGGACCCGGGTTCGATCCCCAGCACCCACATGGCAGCTAAGAACCGTCTGTAACTCCAATTCCAGGAGAACTCCAGTTCCAGGGGAATCTGACACCCTCTTCTGACCACCTCAGCATTGCACGACACGGATGCACAAACTTGCATGCAGACAGTACATTCGTACACATACAGAAATAAATAAATTAATAAAATAAATAAATAAATAAATAAATATTAAAAGAAAGAAGCTTTTAGGGGGCTGGGGAGCTGGCTCAGTGGTTAAGACTACAGACTGCTCTTGCAGAGGACCTAGGTTCAAGTTCCAGCTCCCACATGGTGCCTAACACACCATCCATAACTCCAGTTTCAGGGGATCCAATGCCTTCTGACCTCCGTGGGCACTCTAAGACATGATGCACCAACCTACATGCTAGCAATACACTCATACACATAAAAAAATAAATATATTTCAAAAAAGGAGAGGCTTTTAATAGTGGGCTTGGTCTCTGTTGACTTCTCTTTTTAGTGTATATACAGCATGAACATTATTATAAAATTCAGAACCACATAAAAATGGGTAAACGCAGGCTGGCCCTGTGGTGCTTGCGTTGGACGATCACCATCTCCCTTTGTCGTACTCTTCAGTCTTCAGACCCTAGTTCCACCTGTTATTTATTACCATTCTATGAGTGTGAGGTGACAGGTGAGTGGTGGTGTCCCATTCTAAGGCTTAGAAGACCAGAATGGTGGTAGGGTTGTTATTTGTTATTGCTGCTAACTTATAACAAAAATTTTATTTTCTTTCTATGAAGCCAAACTGGCAAAGCGCAGTCAAGAACGAGACAACCTTGGCATGTTGGTCTGGTCACCTAATCAGAATCTGTCAGAGGCAAAACGTAAGTCTTATTAAAGTACCTTCACTTTCCATCTTTCTTTCTTAGATCATATAAGGTCCTAAAGGCATCTTTGTAGCTTACGGTCTCTACATCGATAATATTGGTCTCTTAATTTTAAAATAATTAAGGAGTTTGAAAGTATGTTTTTTATTTGTTTTGCTTTGTAATAGCCAATTTAAAGATTCCCAGTTTGTAGTTTCATTGTCTGCTGCACCTTCCAAAATGCTGTTTAAGCCAGTAACGAATGTAACTAGAACAGTGACTCAAAGCAGAGAAAAGGATCGTGTGATGTGGATTCCCCTCTGCTAGGAATTTATAGATTGAACCTAGGCCTTCACTCTACCACAGAGCTACAGTGGTAGATGTCTTACTAGGCAAATATTCTGAGCTATATTGGGCTTAAAGGATATTGATGGTATTTTCTATCTATGGTTCCTATTATTGTAAGATTAATTTTATTTTTATTTGGGGGGTCTATTTTCTTTCTTTTTTCGGGGGGTCTGAGACAGGGTCTTCCTGTAACCCCAGCTGTCCAGGAACTGGCCTTGAATTCACAGAGATCTGCCTACCTCTGCCTCCTGAGTGCTAGGATTAAAGGCATGCTCCATCACACCTGGCCATAAGATTAATTTTTTAAAATTTATTTTTGTATGTGTATGAATGTACTGTTTGCATGTAGGTTTGTGCACCCATGTTGTGCAATGCCTTGGAGGTCAGAAGAGGGTGTCAGATTCCCCCAGAACCGGAGTTAAAGATGGTTCTCAGTTGCCATGTGGGTGCTGGGGATTGAACCCAGATCCTCTGCAAGAGCAGTTGGCGCTCTTAACTGCTAGGCCATCTCTCTAGCCCCAAGATTAATTTTATAATGTGCTATGTTACCATAATTCCTTGGTATGTTGAAAGTCCCTTATTTGTTTTTCGGACTTTTTGAGATGGTCTCCCTACAGCCCCAGCTGGCCTGGAACTTACTGCATAGACCAGGCTGTCCTGGAACTCACAGAGATCCACCTGCCTCTGCCTCCTGAGTGCTAGAATCAAAGGCATGTGCCACCATGCCCTGTGAAAGTCCCTTATTTATTTTTTTTATTTCTGTATGTGTATGAATCTACTGTCTGCATGCAAGTGTGTGCACCCGTGTCGTGCAATGCCGTGGAGGTCAGAAGAGGGTGTTGGATTCCCCTGGAACTGGAGTTCTCCTGGAATTGGAGTTTCAGATGGTTCTCAGCCGCCATGTGGGTGCTGGGGATCGAACCCGGGTCCTCTGTCAGAGCGATCGGCACTCTTAACCGCTAGGCCATCTCTCCAGCCTGAAAGTCCCTTGTTTTTATCATAACTCTCAGAGATAAAACATCCTCCTGCTAATCTCTGTGAGTTCCAGGCCAGCCTGGTCTACATAGTGAGTTCCAGGACAGCTGAGGCTATAGGTAGACCCTGTCTCAAAAAAAAAAAAAAAAAAAAAAAAAAAAAAAAAAAATCCTGCTGAAAAGTCATAGATAGCATTTATAACTGAAATCAGATCAGAATTGTTGGTACTATGCATATTTTTCTAGAGAGACGATTTTGGATTCTCAAAGGAATGGTTGACAGATAGATGTCGAGAATAATTGTTCCAGGACTGGAAAGGTGGCTCATGGTGTAAGAGCACTTGGTACACATGCTGGAGCATGGTCACTGGCCACCAGCCTAGCTCCAGATTGATTGAGAGATTCTGTCTCAGGGAATAAAGTGAAGCATGGTAGAGCAAGACACCCAACATCCTCTTCCAGCTTCCGTGTGGGCATAGGCAGACATACACAGATACACACAGACACACATACACAGTTTAAGGTGAGAACCAATACTTGGTTATCCTCGGATCTCCACACTAGGATGCATGTGCCCACACAATACACACACACACACACACACACACACACACACACACACACACACACACACACATTTTTATTATTTTTTTTTATTTTATTATTTTTCTTTTTTGGTCTTTTTGAGACAGGGTCTCCCTGTAGCTCCTGCTGTCCTGGAACTCACTGTGTAGACCAGGCTGGCCTTGAACTCACAATTATCCGAAGATCCACCTGCCCCTGCCTCCCAAGTGCTAGGACTAAAGGTGTGTGCCACCACGCCTGGCCCTCAATTTAATTTTTATTTATTTTTTTACTTTTTAAAAACATTTTTATTTTTTATGTGTATGAATATACTATCTGCATGTAGGTTTGTGCACCTGTGTCGTGCAGTGCTGCGGAGGTCAGAAGAGGCTGTCAGATTCTCCTGAAACTGGAGTTAAAGATACTTCTCAGCCGCCATGTGGGTGCTGGAAATCGAACCTGAATCCTCTTCAAGAGCAGTCTGCACTCTTAACCGCTAGGCCATCTCTCCAGCCCCCAACTTAAATTTTATTTATTTATTTATTTATTTATTTATTTATTTATTTATTTATTTATGTGTATGAATGTACTGTCTGCATGTGGGTTTGTGCACCCCTCTCGTGCAATGCTGCAGAGGTCAGAAGAGGGCATCGGATTCCCCTAGAACTGGAGCTGTCCTGGAATTGGAGTTACAGACGGTTCTCAGCCGCCACATGGGTGCTGGGGATCGAACCCGGGTCCTCTGCAAGAGCAGTCGGCCCTCTTAACCGCTAGGCCATCTCTCCAGCCCTTAATTTTTAAAAGACTGTCATAATTTTTCTGCATCCAGTCTGCTGCTTTGTGAATTTAAGATAGAGAACTGAACAGCAGAGCAAAGTGTTAACACTTTTGAAGCTTGCCATGCTATAGAAGAGCTTTCTGCGTGTTTCCTACCTCCAGCCCCCACTAGAAGTGACTTACAAAAGCAGTCTATGCCATTTGACGTTTCTTCTTACATAGTGGAAAAAGAAAAGACCCGAGAAATACCTCCTTGTGATTTGTAAGGCTTTGTTTTGCTGAGCTCTGCACCATAGGTCTGCTTCCGTATAAGTCTCTATAGATGTTCAGTCATCCTCTGTCCTTCACTGTCCAAGCTTTGTTTTCAGATGGTTTGGTTTTGGAGATCTCTCCTCATCTCTCTTTTTCCTCCTGGATATGGTCCATTCCCAGTTCCCACAGGGATGGGGAAGCATTTGCTGAGCTTCGTACCAAGCACAGTACACTGGTTGCTCTCCATGCACCTGTGATCATACAGCTTTCATTCTTCACAGAAACCCAAGGAGAAGTTCCCCACCCCATTTTGTAGGTGGCCTTCCACAGTGTCCCACAAGGGACACTTCTCTAGGCTTTGCTCTAAACCACCTATTTTATCAGATCTGAGTTCCTCAAGTCTTGACCCTATCTCCATCCAACACTGTTCCTCTTCCTCTTCCCTTCCCTCCTCTCCTCTTCTTTCTCCCCTTCCTTTTTTCCCTCCCACCTTCCCTACCCTTTGTTTGAATATCTCTTGCATATTTTGTATTACTTGCTAAAGTCTCTGGAATCAAAATTTAATATTTTTTTCTTCGTAAACTTCTGAGTATAGAAAGTTAATAGGAACCCCCATTTCACCCCAAGATTGGGTCTTGCCGTGTAGCCCAGCCCGGCATCAACTTTGGTATCTTTCTGCCTAGCTCTCTGAGTAGGATTATATATGTGTACCACCATGCTGGGCTCAGAATTTTTTTTTATTTTTGAGACAGGGTCTCCCTGCAGCCCCAGCTGTCCTGGAACTCTCTATATAGACTAGGCTGGCCGTGAACTCACAGAGATCTGCCTGCCTCTGCCTCCTGAGTGCTGGGATTAAAGGCGTGGGCCATCACCCCAGATAATTTTTTTTTAAGATTCAAAGAACCAAGGCTGGAGAGATGGCCTAGCAGTTAAGAGCACCGACTGCTCTTGCAGAGGACCCAGGTTCAATCCCCAGCACCCACATGGCGGCTGAGAACCGAACCATCTGTAACTCCAATTCCAGGAGAACTCCAGTTCCAGGGGAATCCGACACCCTCTTCTGACCTCTGAGGCATTGCAGGATATGGGTGCACAAACCCGCATGCAGACAGTACATTCATATACATAAAAAATAAAATTAGGGCTGGAGAGATGGCCTAGCGGTTAAGAGCGCCGACCGCTCTTACAGAGGACCCAGGTTCGATCCCCAGCACCCACATGGCGGCTAAGAACCGTCTGAAACTCCAATTCCAGGAGAACTCCAGTTCCAGGGGAATCTGAGACCCTCTTCTGACCTCCAAAGCATTGCACGACACGGGTGCACAAACTTGCATGCAGACAGTACATTCATACACATACAGAAATAAAATTAATTAGAAAAATTAAAAATAAAATAGTCTTTAAAAATAAATAAATAAAATTAAATAAAAAAAAAAAGAAAGTAAAGATTCAAAGAACCATGTTAAATTGTTAGGGCATTTATGGGTAATGGAAAACAAATAAGCTGGGCGTGGTGGCGCACGCCTTTAATCCCAGCACTTGGGAGGCAGAGGCAGGCGGATCTTTGTGAGTTCAAGGCCAGCCTGGTCTACAGAGTGAGTTCCAGGCCAGCTGGGGCTACAGGGAGACCCTGTCTCGAAAAGACCAAAAAAAAAAAAACCAAATAAGTTTATCTGTTATATTTTTCTGCCTTCTAAACATTCAACAGTATGTATATGTATATGTTACTTTAAAATTTTTTATGAGTATATTGCCTGCATGCATGTGTCATGCAATGGCTGCAAGAAGGTGTCTACTTCCCCTGGAACTGGAGTTCCGAATAGTTGTTAGCCGCCATGTGCATGTTGTGAATCCAACCCAGGTCCTCTGCCAGAGCAGCTAGTGCCCTGAACTGCTGAGCCATCTCTCCAGAACCTTAGTTATATTTTTTATGTGTATAAGTGCTTTGACTGTATGTCAGTGGATCTGTGTCATGCAGTGCCTTCATAGCTGAGAAGAGGGCATAGGATCCTGTGGAACTGGAGTTATGAACAGTTCTTAGCCACCATGTGGTTGCTGGGAATTGAACCCAAGTCCTACAAGAGCCAGTGCTCTTAACCTATTAAGCCATCTCTCTAGCTCCTTTATTCATATTTTTGTTGGACAGTTTTGTGTGCATGGTAGTGTATCAGAAGTTATACTCTAATGGTGAGGGGGAAATGAACATATGAACAAATAACTTATTATTATTATTATTATTATTATTATTAGTCTTTTTGAGACAGGGTCTCCCTGTAGCTCTGGCTGTCCTGGAACTCGTTATGTAGACCAAGCTGGCCTTGAACTCACAAAGATCCACCTGCCTCTGCCTCCCAAGTGCCAGGATTAAAGGCGTGCACCACCATGCCCGGCTAACTTATATTTTATTTCATCAGATGTTTGCAGTCTCATAGCTAGTTAGTAGTCAAATTTGGGCTAGGTCTTGGGTCTCCAGACTGCATTTACTGCACACATCTGCCTTCGTGTGCTAACATTACTAATATTACACAAGTTGCTTTGGGTTGTGTCTAAGTAAAAATCATTTAATGAGAGTTGCTGCCTGTGGGGTATGCCTAGAAAATATGCCCTTTAGAGAGAGCTGTCAGAGAAATAGAAATCTTAGCGGCATAGTTCTTATCTTATAGATCAGAGCTATAGAGTTAACAGTACTTGATCAAACAAAATGGAAAATTACTTGATAAAACAGTGGTGTGAGATGAAAGGTCTAAGGTGTAAGTTTCATATGCACAGTTTGCCATGGTATAGATCTGAAGGATGGCAGATTGTGAGGCTTGAAAATAGTCACTAATTAGAAAGATGGCATTTAACTCTGAATATGCTTTACCACCAAGCATTTATGTCCTACTTGGTTGTGATGATCTGTTTGTTTCCTTCCTTAATCTGCAAAAAGTGTCTCCTCCTCATAGGTAGAAACTATGGGAGATCCTCAGTGTTAGAGGAAAACAGTTGAAGTGTGAGTAGTAGGCGTTTGCTGCCTGGACATGGTAGGTTAAAACTCTCTGGACTAAGAGGAGGAGACTTATATTTAGAATGTGGGGCAGACTTGCCTGTCTGTGACACATTGTCTTTGGGAAAGTGAGAGGTGAAGTGGGAAAGTGAGAGGTGAAGTGGGAAAGGCAGGTGGCTTCTTAAAAGAGATGATGAGGGGTAAGATGGCCCAGTGGCAAAAAGCACCTTGCTGAACAAACCTGATACCCTGAGTTGTCCTTAGATCCCACAGTGGAAAGAGAATCGACTCCTAAAAGTTGTCCTCTGACCTCCACCTGTGCTGTGATTTGTTACACATGTTGATACACACAATAATAGTCCTCTAAAAAGAGAGATGATGAGGTATCTTCAAAGGACTTATGTCTAGAAGTGTTGTTAACATTAGAAAATTCCTGATGGCCTTGTGGTTTAGAAAAGAGTAAAAATTGGGGGGGGAGGGTAACAACATTCATGCAAATCTAGGTTATAGAATGTTATGGCCTTAGCCCTGCCAAGTGCCATGGAAGCAAGGTAGGAATTCAGGACATAAAACCTGTAGTGTCAGGAGCCTTGGAATTCTTGGAATTCTTCAGAAGAACTGAGGACCATGTAGTTGTAGGCTGGGTAGGTGGTGGTCCAGATGCTTTAACATGCCTGCACAGGCCATCATTTATAAATCCATGCTATTCTGCATACCTCACTCCTAGGCATCATCCTTGACCCCCTCTGGCTGCCCTCTCTTGGGGCCTTGATCCTGATCCCATTGGACCTGTCTCACAGCCTTGCTTGGTTTACATACCACCACTCCTCTTGGGATGTTTACACTGTCCCTAGCTTGCATGCAGACCCACCAAGGTTTGACTTATTTAGCGACATAGTTGAAAGTTAGCAGCAAAAATGAGAGGGGGGATTTGTAACAGGAACTCTCTAAAATACCCCTTCATACAACACATCGGATAGACTTGAATTCTTTAACTGTGTATAGAATTCACTGCATTGTAGGCCCGGTCTGGTTCAAACACAAGGTTTACCAAAGCGAGTTTACCAAAGTGGTTAGGTATGCAGAACTGTGACCTTGATGCAAGGAAAGGACAAGCTAAGAAAGGGTTTTTGTTGTTGTTGTTGTTTGTTCCATTTATCATTATGTGTGTGTTTGTATGTGTGGTCATGTTGTAGTACTTATTATAGCACTCAGTGGCAGCCAGAAGACAACTTGTGACTTGGTTTTCTCTTTCCAGCTTGTGGTTGTGAGGATTGAAGTCAGGCTGTGTATGTTTTGCCTGTGTGTAAGTGCATCAGTGTGTATGTTTGTAAGTGCAACAGTGTGTGTAAGTGGACCTGGGTGTGTAACTGCACTCAGGCTGTGTATGTTTTGCCTGTGTTATATGTAAGTGCACCAGTGTGTATAAGTGCACCTGTGTGTAAGTGCACCTGTGTGTGTATAACTGCACCAGTGTGTGTGTGTATGTAAGTGGACCTGTGTGTGTAAGTGTACCAGTGTGTGTGTAACTGCACCAGTGTGTGTGTGTGTAACTGCACCAGTGTGTGTGTGTACCTGTGTGTGTGTATGTGTGAGTGCAATAGTGTGTAAGTGTGTAAGTGCACTAGTGTTGCACCAGTGCTTTTTCTCCACCCCTCATCTGCTTTTTTATTTTTATCTATCTATCTGTCTGTCTATCTATCTATCTATCTTTTTTTTTTTGGTCTTTTTGAGGCAGGGTCTCCCTGTAGTCCCAGCTGTCCTGGAACTCACTCTGTAGACCAGGCTGGCCTTGAACTCACAAAGATCCGCCTGCCTCTACCTCCCGAGTGCTAGGATTAAAGGCGTGCACCACCATGCCCGGCTTATCTATCGATCTTCTATGTGTATGAATGTACTGTCTGCATGTAGGTTGGTGCACCCGTGTGGTGCAATGCTGTGGAGGTCAGAAGAGGGTGTCCGATTCCCCTGGAACTGGAGTCAAAGAAGGTTCTCAGCCACCGTGTGGGTGCCGGGGATCGAACCTGGGTCCTCTGCAAAAGCAGTTGGTGCTCTTAACTGCTAGACCATCTCTCCAGCCCCCTCATCTGCTTTTTAAGGTAGAGCTTGAAAGAGGCAAATTAGCATTCGAGCTGGTAGAAAGCCTCTGCAGAGCAGGGTTGTTGTAGGAGTTCCTGAAGGCAGAAGTTAGTGTGTGTGTCTGTGGATGGCCCAGCACCCAGATAGCAGCTCACCACCGCCTATAATTCCAAGAAATCTCCACTCTTCTGGCCTCTCAGGCACTTTACACACACATACATGCAGACAAAATACTCACATATATGAAATAAGTCCTCTTAAAAGTTTAAAAATTGTGCTTTTGAGTGTAGGGCAGAGGACAACTTTCAGGAATTGGTTCTTCCATATTTAAAAAAAAATTTTTTTAAGTTAACATTTAAGGGACTGGAAAGATGATGACTCAGCAGTTACCATGGCAGCTAACCATCTGCAGCTCCAGTTCAGGGGAAACAGCGCCCTCTTCTGGCCTCCTAGTCCATACATATGTGTGCAGACAAAATAGTCATACTCAAAAATTTTAATTTTAAGCTGGGCGTGGTGGCGCACGCCTTTAGTCCTAGCACTTGGCAGGCAGAGGCAGGTGGATCTTTGTGAGTTCAAGACCAGCCTGGTCTACAGAGCAAATTCCAGGACAGCTGGGGCTACAGGGAGACCCTGTCTCGAAAAGACCAAAAAAAAAAAAATAATAATAATAATTTAATTTTAAAATAGTTCAAGATATCTTTTTAAAGTTAACAGAGAAAATAATGGCTTTCATTATGACATTTTCATGCATAGGTGTCATTACCTGTTCTAATTTATCCCTCCAATTGCCCCTGAAGAAGCTTTTAAGATCATAATAGTCTACTATGAACACTGATATAGAAGCCCAAGTTATAGAAAAGGGGCAGAATTACCCAGTTATATGTACCTGTTGGTACTCCATGGAAGACACAGAGGTATGGTTTCAGTCAGAATAGAACGCACGTGTATATGCAGGCCTGGTATAGAGCAACAGACCAGATTGTCAGTGAGACAGGGTAGTATTTACTGGATGGTGGGAGAGGGGAATTTTTTTGTGTTTTTTTTTTTTCTTTTGAGATGAGGTGTCCTTTGTAGTCCCAGCTGGCCTTGAACAGAGATCCGCCTACCTCTGCCTCCTGAGTTCTGGGACCAAAGGCATGGGCCACCATGCCCAGCTGCATATTCTTTTATTTGGGGGGGGGGTCTTTTCATTTTTTTTTTTAATTTTAAAATTTTATTTATTTATTTATGTATGTGAATGTACTGTCTGCATGTAGGTTTGTGTACCCGTGTCGTGCAATGCCGCGGAGGTCAGAAGAGGGTGTCAGATTCTCCTGGAACTGGAGTTCTCCTGGAATTGGAATTACGGACAGTTCTCAGCCACCATGTGGGTGCTGGGGATCGAACCTGGGTCCTCTGCAAGAGCAGTCAGTGCTCTTAACCGCTAGGCCATCTCTCCAGCCCCCCCCAAGTGCTAGGATTAAAGGCGTGCACCACTATGCTTGGCACATATATATATTTTTTTTTTGTATTTTTGAGACAGAGTCTCCCTTTAGTCCCAGCTGGCTTGGTGCTCTCTCTGTAGACCAGGCTGGTCTTGAACTCACACACCTGCCCTGCCTCCCAAGTGCTAGGACTAAAGCCGTGCACCACCACACCTGGCTCCATATTCTTTTTTTTTTGGTCTTTTCGAGACAGGATCTTGCTGTTAACCCCAGCTTTCCTGGAACTCACTCTGTAGACCAGGCTGGCCTTGAACTCACAAAGATCCGCCTGCCTCTGCCTCCCAAGTGCTAGGATTAAAGGCGTGTGCCACCATGCCCGGCTCCATATTCATTTTTGTTCTTTTTTTTTAAAATTTTATTTATTTTTGTATGTGTATGAATGTACTGTCTGCATGTAGGTCTGTGCGCCCGTGTCATGCAATGCCGTGGTGGTCAGAAGAGGGTCTCGGATTCCCTTGGAACTGGAGTTCTCCTGGAATTGGAGTTACAGATGGTTCTTAGCCACCATATGGGTGCTGGGGATCGAACCTGGGTCCTCTGCAAGAGCAGTCGGTGCTCTTAACCACTAGGCTATCTCTCCAGCCCTCCATATTCATTTTTAAAATGCATTTTAGCTGGAGAGATGGCTCAGTGGTTAAGAGCACCAACTGCTCTTGCAGAGGACCCAGGTTTGAGTCCCAGCACCCCCATGGCAGCTAAGAACTGTCTTTAACCTCCCTGGCATTGCAGGACACAGGTGCACCAACCTACATGCAGACACATAAAAAAAAAAAAAAAGAAAGAAAGAAATACAATGCATTTTAATCCTGACTTGGAAGGAAAGACCAGGTGATTACAATGTTGTTTTGTGTTGCTCTCCCCTCTAACGAGATAAAGGATGGCAATGTTAACTATAGTAGTGTCTGTCCACCAGGTGGCAGAATTGTTCTGCAGCAGTGACCCTTTTGAGGCAGTGTGGGTTTTGGGGGTAACTTCATTTTTTTAATAATAAGGAAATGCGGGGCTGGAGAGATAGCCTAGCGGTTAAGAGCGCCGACCGCTCTTACAGAGGACCCGGGTTCGAGCCCCAGCACCCACATGGCGGCCGAGAACACCCACATGGCGGCCGAGAACCGTCTGAAACTCCAATTCCAGGAGAACTCCAGTTCCAGGGGAATCCGACACCCTCTTCTCACCTCTGCGGCATTGCACGACACGGGTGCACAAACCTGCATGCAGACAGTACATTCATACACATAAATAAATAAATAAAATTAATAAAAAAAAATTAAAAAAAAATAAGGTAATGGCATGAGACTATCATTTTTTTATTGTGCTGAGGGTTGAATCCAGAGCTCTGTACACACTTAAGCACAGCCCTGTACTGAGCAGCATTTCTAGGCCTGTTATTTCATTGTTTAAAAATGTTGGCATGTCAGTGAGAAATTGCTCTTGTTTCCTGTGCAGCACATGATGCCATGCCAGTGTTAATAGGATTTAAAATCAAAACAGTAACAAAAACTGCAAAGGCTTTGAGCATTATCCTAAGCCCACCTCCTGGTCTCAGCCTAGCATTCCTTGTAGCACATGCACTAGGAGTCTGCTGTGCCGTGGAAGGCAGGGTGAGTTAAGGTACTGTAGCAGCTTTCCTCTGAACTCTTTCTCTTTTGCAGTCGAATATAGACTTTTCCTGATACTAAGGACATTTGGTTCATTGGATTAAAGTATTAATATGGAAACAAAGCTGAGCACAGGCATTTGTCTATTTCTTGAGCTTAGCCTCTGTTTCTTTTTTCACTGCTGTGTTTTAACCTGTCAGGCTGCAGCAACACAGTACACGCCTACCCCAAAAAAACCTTGGATTAATTTCTTTTAGAGTCATAGAGGTGCATATCTGTTGCCATCATAGTTAAGATTAGATGGCCTTCTTTCTTTGTTTTTTAATGTTAATTGTCAGCTGCTTAGACAATAATAACATTGTGTTGAGGTGAGATTGTTTTTTTTTGTTTTTTGTTTTTTGTCTTTTCGAGACAGGGTCTCCTTGTAGTCCCAGCTGTCCTGGAATTCACTCTGTAGACCAGGCTGGCCTTGAACTCATAAAGATCCGCCTGCCTCTGCCTCCCAAGCGCTAGGATTAAAGGCGTGTACCACTATGCCCAGCGAGGTGGGATTGTTTTTAGAGAGAGTCATTCTGTCCGTTGGCTGATTCTAACACTCTGGACCCACAGTTGGGTCCACCTGACAATACCAGGCATGTCCCTTTTCTTCCCCTGAATGACCCATGTGCATGGAGAAGGCTGTAGTCCACACGCCCAGAGCAGGGAAGCGTGCTTCTGTTCAGCTCGACCTCCTCTGTTCATAGAGACCCTAATTGACACTGTGCCACAGGGATGCTTCCCTCCCACCCTGAGATGACCTTTGAAGGGGCAGGGCACATAACAAGGTTAGTGCTGCTAGAGAGACAGAGGTATCTGGGAAGCCTTCAAAGAGCCTTTCTCTCCCCCCCCCCCACCCCCACAGACTAAACACCTTTGTTTTTTATGAGAGCAGCTGGGAGCAGATTTGACTATTCTTTAAAGATGGAAAACTTATTTTCACTTTTCTTATATTAACCATATGGGAGCCTTTGAAAAGTGCACATCTTTGGTTCCATCACTGTTGTACCAGTTCCTGCCCTCTATGAAGAACAGGTTCATGGTAGGTGTCCATTCTTTCTGAATATTAGAGGCAGGAGAGGTGAGGATTAGGTAGTGGTAGGAGGGCACAGAGACGTGGCCTGTCAAAAGCAGTACTCTATAGTTAACTCTCTCTAGAGCTGTTTTTTTTTGTTGTTTGTTTGTTGGTCTTTTTGAGACAGGGTCTCCCTGTAGTCCCAGCTGTCCTGGAACTCACTCTGTAGACCAGGCTGGCCTTGAACTCACAAAGATGCACCTGCCTCTGCCTCCCAAGTGCTAGGATTAAAGGCCTGCACCACCACGTCTGGCTTCTCTAGAACTTTGAGAGGGGAGAGGAATGGCTGCTCTTCCAAGTTAGTAATGACTTGACTTTCCAAGCTGTCAAAAGCAAAACCACAATCTTGATTATGTTTAATGGGTTGAGCAGAAGAGTCGGTCTGTGTAGACAGGAGAACTGATAAGATAACTAACCTTAGATTGTTTCACTCTGTTTTCATGTGAATGTAAAAGCAGAGAAACTTCATTCTCATGCTACTTAGCACTGGCCTTCTTGGGAAATTTGGCTCTTCTCTAGTTATATTAGCTTGTAGGACTCCATTGGTCTTTCTGAGACAAGGTCTTCCCGTAGCCCCAGCTGTCCTGGAACTCACTTCGTAGGCCAGGCTGGCTTTGAAGTCATAGAGATCTGCCTACCTCTGCCTCCCCAGTGCTGGGATTGAAGGCGTGGGCCCCTGGACCTGGAGTTACTGGGTGCTGGGAACCAAACCCAGGTCCTCTGCAAGAGCAGCTAGTGCTCTTAGGCACTGAACTGTCTGTCCTGCCCCCTTAGTTTTTTGTTTATTTTAATTTTGTGTATGTATCCACAGGCCCACATGCCACAGTGAGTATGGAGGTCAAGGACAATCTGTTTTCTCCTACCATTTTGGATCTTGGAGTTGAACTCGGGTTTTCAGTCTTAGCTGTAAGCACCTCTGTCTTGACAGCCCTTATTTATTAAGTATGGTTTTTGGTACCCTAGTCACAGAGATTAGCCTAAAATGATGATGACCTGAAAGTTTTATTAAATAATGGGAAAGCCAGAGAAGTTACTAAAGGTAGCATAGGAATTAAATTAGCACCTTCTGGGGTTGGGCACTGCTGTGTGAGGGCGCTGCTGTGTGAGTCAGTAAGAGGCAGAAGCAGGAGTATTACCGAAAGTTCAAGACCAGCCTTGACCCTGTCACAGACAGCAACAAAATAGATGCAGAGCCAGAATTGGGTCTTGGTCATTTGTAAGTGCATATGACCTGTGCAGCCATTACCTTGCTGACAAAACCTATCATAGTACCACCAACGTTCACTTGGCAAATAGTTTATTTAAGCTTTAATGGCTATTGGGCATGATAAATGAAAAACCTATCTACTGGTAGAGATCAGATAATATTTTTTCTCCGGTATCAAGACTCCCACGTTAACTTACTTTTTACAACTTTAAGAGCACTTACTTAGTAGATGCATCAGATGACTTCCTTAATGTAGCAGTGATAAACTGGGCATGGTGGCGCACATCTTTAATTCTAGTACTTGGTGCAGGAGCAGGCAGATCTTAGTGAGTTTGGGAGCTACTTAGTGAGTTAGTTTCTCCCCACCCCCACCTCTCCTTTGGGTTGAGATAAGGTATTGCAGCCGTTGCTGGCCGAGAACACACTTTGTAGACCAGAGATTTGCCTGACTTTGCCTCCCAAGTGCTGGGATTAAAGGTGTGTGCCACCATACCCAACTGAGGGCTTCTTTTTTTTTTTTTTTGTATGTGTATGAATGTACTGTCTGCATGTAGGTTTGTGCACCCGTGTCGTGCAATGCTGTGCGGAGGTCATAAGAGGGTCTCGGATTCCCCTGGAACTGGAGTTACAATTCCAGGAGAACTCCAGTTACGGTTCTCAGCCTCCATGTGGGCGATGGGGGGGTCTGACCCGGGTCCTCTCCAAGAGCGGTCGGTGCTCTTAGCCACTAGGCTCTCTCTCCAGCCCCTTGAGGCTTCTTTAAAGGGGGAGAGGCTGTGATAGAGTTCTTTTCTACTTCATGTTTGAGTTCTCAGGTAGTGTGCAAGCACTTCTAAAAGTAGTGGGTTTCGTTGTTGTTGTTGTTGTGGGGTTTTGTTTGTTTGTTTGTTTTTTTGAGACAGGGTCTCCCTATAGCCCCACCTAGCTGGCCTGGAACTCACTCTGTAGACCAGGCTGGCCTGGGACTCGAAGAGATCTGCCTGCCTCTGCTAGGATTAAAGGTGTGTGCCACCACACCTGGCTTAAAGACGGTTCTTAGCCCCCTTGTGGGTGCTGGGAATTGAATCTGGGTCCTCCCCAGGAGCAGTCAGTGCTCTCAACCACTGAGCCATCTCTCCAGATCCCCCCCTTTTTTTTCAAAGCCCATCTTAGTAACAATACTGTTTGTACTGTTTGCAGCTGTTGAACCCAAGTCTCCATTGCAGCATTAGAGTGCATGTTCCTGCTGTCAGCAGGTGCTTATGTCAAAATAAAGAGCAGATGAAAAATGAGGGGCGTCCAAAGATCGTGAGGTTGGAGACAGTGGGCCAGGCAACTTGAGCAGATAGCATCTACCACAGGACAGGTAGCTGCATGGCTCCTTGAGCACGTATATCTTTGATTTACTTGATGATCATGTGACAGACTAGCATAATCTACTCTCTGAAGCAGAAAACAAATACTCTATCATTTTCAATTTCTATGACAAACCACAGTCATCCAAATCAGTTGGAATTTTATTATTTTGAGTGAAGTGTCCAGTAAGTTTCTAAGGATTTTAAATATAAAAAAAAGAAAATTAGTGCCTTAGCACTAAAGTTAATATTGAATGTCACTATAGGTATTACTGTTTGGATTAAGTTCACCTTTTCTTTTGTTAATAGAAAAAAAATTCTCTCTGAACATTAGAATACATACTAATAGAAGAGGTTTTTTTGGTTGTTTTTTTTGGTCTTTTCGAGACAGGGTCTCCCTGTAGCCCCAGCTGTCCTGGAACTCACTCTGTAGACCAGGCTGGCCTTGAACTCACAAAGATCCGCCTGCCTCTGCTTCCTGAGTGCTAGGATTAAAGGCATGCGCCACCATGCCCAGCTGTTTTCTTTTTCAAAAGTGACCTTTTACCCAGGCCTGTTTGTCCACTCTGTAATTCCAGCACTTGGTAAACTAAGACAGGAGGATTAAGAGTTTACGTCTAGCTTCTGGGCTACATATAAACTGTCTCAAAAGAAAAAGTATTTCAAAATTGATTTCCTTTTTATTTTGGTTATCAGTCATAATTGTGGTATTGGTGGAAGTGGATCAGTGCTCTGGGACTGAGACATTTGGTAGAACTGTGGGCAAGGGAAAACCATCCTGAGCCTCTTTCTGCCAAGGCAAGAGAAGATGGGGCCTGGTAGAGACTTTAGTTTATTTAATGTAGTCTGTGCTACTTTGCTTTTTAACATGTTACTTTTTAGACTTTTATTTATTTATTGAATTTTGGTCTTTTTTTTTTAAATTAATTAATTAATTAATTTTTTTGATGTCATCTTTCTTTTTTATTTTTAATTTTTTTTTTTTTTTTTTTTTT
>VZQC01005781.1:566093-627198 GCA_009823505.1 Rhizomys pruinosus | reverse complement strand
TTGGTCTTCTTCGAGACAGGGTCGCTCCCTGGAAGCCCCACTGTCCTGGAATTCGCTCTGAAGAAACCAGGCTGGCCTTGAACTCACAAAAGATCCACCTGCCTCTGCCTCCCGAGTGCTAGGATTAAAAGCATGCGCCACCACGCTGGCTGTATGTCATCTTTCTTAACTGCTGCATAGAACTCCATTGTGTAGATGTGCCACATTTTCTCTATCCACTCGTCGGTAGAGGAGCCGCCATGTGGGTGCTGGGGATCGAACCCAGGTCCTCTGTAAGAGTGGTCGGCACTCTTAACCGCTAGGCCATCGCTCCAGCTCAACCCCATCTCTTCCTTTTGTAAGCATATACCACCACATCCAGGTCACATTTCTTCAAAATTTATTTTTATTTTATCTGTGTGAGTGGGTGCCTGCATATAAATGTTGCGTATGGGCTAGAGAGTTGGTTCAGTGGTTAAGAGCGCCGACTGCTCTTGCAGAGGACCTGGGTTCGATTCCCAGCACCCACATGGCGGCTAAGAACCGTCTTTAACTCCAGTTCCAGAGGAGTCTGACGCCCTCTTCTGACCTCCGCGGCATTGCATAACACTGTGCACAAACCTGCATGCAGACAGTACACTCATACACATATGAAAATAAATAAAATTTAAAAATATATATTTATGAAAAAAAAATACATATATTTATGAAAAGACAAAGGGGGCTGGAACTGGAGCTGCCATGGGCCTACTAGTAACTGAACCCCACTCCTCTTGAAGAGCAGCCAGTGCTCTAACTGGTGAGCCACTTCTCCACCCCCTTGTGTTGCTTTTTCACTATATGCTTTTCCAAGTCCCAGGGCATTGAGCCAGGCATGGTGGCGCATGCCTTTAATCCCAGCACTTGGGAGGCAGAGGCAGGCAGGCCAGATCTCTGAGTTCAAGGCCAGCTGTCCCAGGACAGCTGTGGCTACAGGGAAACCCTATCTCAAAAAGACCAAAAATAAATAAATAAATAAATAAATAAATAAATAAATAAATAAATAAATAAATAATTGGAGGGTTTTGTTTTATTTTAAATACTTTTATTTTTTTATTTTATTTTTTTTTAATTTTTTTCTTTTTAATTTTTATTTATTTCTGTATGTGTATGAATGTACTGTCTGCATGCAGGTCTGTGCACCTATGTCGTGCAATGCCGCGGAGGTCAGAAGAGGGTGTTGGATTCCCCTGGAACTGGAGTTCTCCTGGAATTGGAGTTTCAGACGGTTCCTGGCCGCCATGTGGGTGCTGGGGATCGAACCCGGGTCCTCTGTAAGAGCGGTCGGCGCTCTTAACCGCTAGGCCATCTCGCCAGCCCCTGTTTTAAATACTTTTAATCTCACTACACGGAGATAGATAACTACTGGTTAATATTTGTGTATATTCGTTTGGACATTCGCTGTGGTATTTATGTGTGCAGACCCACAACTGGGCTTCAGTGGGCATGGTCTGTGCTGTCCTCCCCTCTGTTCATTGGTTTCTGCTGTTTTTCAGTGGATGAGTACATTGCCATCGCCAAAGAGAAGCACGGGTACAACATGGAGCAGGTAACAGTACGTTCTTTTCTGTTGACGGTGCGCGTCTGCTGCTAACATACTCTTTGTTTTCTCTGGGTGTTGAGTGCAGTGTAGCCGAGTAATCAGTAAAAGAGTAGGCACTGCCCAGTCTGGTTTTCTTATTGGAATATATGATTCATTGCCCATTTTTCTGATCGTATGATGTCTTACACGATCAGATTAGGTGCTCATAGCATCCACCAGAAACCAACTGGATAAGTTGAAGCAGTCAGCTAGAGCTCTTGAATGAGCTTTGTTTCCGTAGACAGGCTTCTGGCTGCTGTTTCCCACTATAGCACTTACATCATACAGTGAGCAGTAGTCACCTCTGAAGGAAGTGATGACCTTCTCACTGTTCTCAGGGACTCATGCCTTTATTTTGGGCTGTTTTCCCGTTCTCATCACTCCTGTCACAGAGTTAGAGGAGCCAGCACATATTCAGAGGTCCTTGGAGGACCTTTAAGAGAAACATGCCTGAGTCTAAAATGGAAGGGAGGGACACACACACATCTCCAGAGCCAGCTTTTCAATGAGCACAGACACCACACAGCTCCTTAATAGAATGTACATTGTGTCTTGGGGCTCTCTGCAAGACTTCCTAGAAGTTTCCATCATTTATATACCTTTGGGGGAAGGGGTGTTGTGAATCTCTAAGGTTCAGAAACCTGTTGAGACTTGTTTCATTTACCTTTCTAGGGGATTAATACTTGAATTTAGAGAAATTGCTACACAAGAAATTTAAACAAACAGAAAATTATCCCTCAAAGAGACCTACTGGCAGATCTGTTACCCACACTTGCTTTCTGCCTGGTGCCAAGAACCAGTCGCTGGGACTTGCATACCCTAGACAAGTGCTCTCACTGAGCTGCACCACCACAGCTTCCTCGGAGACTTTATAACAGTTATCTTGATGTTCAAAAAGGCAATTTAGAGTAGGTAGAAGAATAAATGAATTTGAACATAGGACAATTTATTGTTTGTGCTACTGAGGGGAACCTAGGAGAACTCCTAGATGTTAAGGAAATGCCCTACTACTGAACTATCCCCTAGTCCAGGAAAACCTAAATTACTAAGTTTGAAGGGGAAAAAAATTAAAAAGGCACATACAAAGAAAGATTGAAAAAGAATGGATGGAGTTTAGGGTCTGGAGGCATCATCAAGAACAGGGTCAGTATTGTGATCGTTGTCAAGGAGAACTCAGGGTGCTGTGGGTATAGTCAAGGAGAACAGGGTCAGTGTTGTGAGTATTTCAGGAGAAGACAAAGGAACAAGGAGATTTGGGGGGGGCGGGGGGAGGAAGCAGTGATCATAACTTCCTGAAATTGGTAGAAGCCATGAATATGTACCAAGTAAGATGAACACATATTCAACCAAGACACAGGATGAAACAGCCAGAAGCCAGAGATGAAGAAAACCCTGAAAGCTGTAGGAGAGAAGCCATTTGTGACAGGAAGGGTTAGATTAAGGTTTGTTATCAGGGGTTTTGGCCTCCCAAAGACAGTAATTTAATACATTCAAAGTCCTAAGAGAAAAACAAAACAAAATAAAAACCTCTAAACGATGAACTCTATATCTGGGCTGAGTTTGTATTGAGCTCAGTGGCACAGCACATGCGTAGCATGTACAGAGCCTTGGTACAGAAAAAGGGAAAAGGAAAAAGAATTCTATATCTGAGCAACTGTCCTTCAAAAATGAAGGGCTGGAAAAATGGCTCAGTTCTTCCAGAGGACCTGAGTTTGGGTCCCAGTACCCACGTGGTGGTTGGGGGTGGCTTACAACCACCTCCAGGGGATCTGATGTCCTCTTCTGGCCCCTGAGGGTACCATGCTCACATGCTCATACCACATATAGATGGAGGGAGGGAGGGATATAAAGTTGAAGCTTTTGTTTGCTAAATGAAGAAAGGGAGTTGGCAAGATGCCTTGGCAGATAGGGCACTGGAACTTGAGTTGCTGTCTAGAGTTCCTGTGGTGAAAGGAGTGAACTCCCTCAAATTGTCCTCTGAACTTCTCATGTGTGCTATGGCATGTGTGCCTGTGCATATGCATAAAAACACTCCACACACATAACAGACGAGTGAATGAATTAATTAATGAGGAATAAATTAAGACATTTACTGATAAAGAACTAAAAGACTTGCGTTGGAGAGACAGCTTAGTGGTTAGAACACTGGCTGCTCTTGGAGAGGACCTAGGATTTGATACCAGCACCCATGTGGCAGCCAGCAACCATCTGTAACTCCAGTTCCAGGGGATCTAATGTCCTCTTCTGACCCCCTTGGGCATTGCATGACACGGGTCCACTTACATACATGAAAGCAGTACACTCATACACATAAAAATAAAAGGTGAGCGTGGTGGCGCACGCCTTTAATCCTAGCACTCAGGAGGCAGAGGCAGGCAGATCTTTGTGAGTTCAAGGACATCCTGGTCTACAGAGCAAGTTCCAGGACAGCTGGAGCTACAGGGAGACCCTGTCTCAAAAAGACCAAAAAAAAAAAGAATAAAATATTAAGCTAAAGGGCTTACTACTTCCTTTCCACTGAAGCCACCCTTCAGGAATGCTGCAGGGACTAGTGATAGTGATTCAGACATATGAAAAAGTAGACTAGAATCAGGATAAAAACCTAGGGAGCTGTAAAAGCCAGTATCAACAGTGGTTTATAACTGTCCTTTTTTTTTTTTCTACATGATTTAAAATACTAACACGGGCTGGAGAGATGGCCTAGCGGTTAAGAGCGCTGACCACTCTTACAGAGGACCCGGGTTCAATCCCCAGCACCCACATGGGGGCCGAGAACTGTCTGAAACTCCGATTCCAGGAGAACTCCAGTTCCAGGGGAATCCGAGACCTTCTTCTGACCTCCGCGGCATTGCACGACACAGGTGCACAAACCTGCATGCAGACAGTACATTCATACACATACAGAAATAAATAAAATTAAAAAAAAAAAAAACTTAATACTAATACAAGCCTGGCATAGTGGGTGGTGCACACCTGTAATCCCAGGCAGCCGGATCTCTGTGAGTTCTGGGCCAGCTGGGGCTACAGAGAGACCCTGTCTCAAAACAACCATAAATATTATTTTAATGTTCATAAGTAACTTATACATTTAAAACAGTTGTTAGCTTAAATGTTTTTTGGTATATAATATATATAAAAGTCTAATTTTGTGGGCTGGAGAGATAGCCTAGCTGTTAAAAGCACCGACTGCTCTTGCAGAGGACCCAGGTTCGATCCCCAGCACTCACATGGTGGCTGAGAACCGTCTGTAACTCCAATTCCAGGGGAATCCAAGACCCTCTTCTGACCTCCGCAGCATTGCACGACATGGGTGCACAAACCTACATGCAGACAGTACATTCATACACATATAAAAATAAATAAAAATTTTTAAAAAAGTCTAATTTTGTGATGTCCATAACTGAAAGGAGTAGGACAGCTGTTTCAGAAATTGAGTTCTATATTTTGTTGAAAGTACTCTGGTATAAATTTAAATCAGAATGTCACAACTTTATAGAGTGTCAGATGTAATCCCTATGATAATCACAAAGAAAATAGCTATAGAACAGGATGTAATTGTGCATACATCCCAGCCTTTGAGAAACTGAGGCAGAAGACTTGAGAGTTTGAAGTAAACATGGAAGACTTTGAGCCAAAGGAAGAGAATTACTGTGTGTATCTTACCTGAGGTACTAAATAGTCAGAATCCTCGATAAGGTTGGTTACCAGCACCTGAAGGAAAGGAGTTGGAGGGAAAGGGGAAGTAGGTAGAGTTTGAGTTTTACAAGATGAAAAGAGTTTTAGGCATGAATGCTTACACGGTGTTGTATGACATGAATATGTTCAGTACCATTGACCTGTAGATACTAAAAAGTGGTTATGTTGATAAACTTGATATGTGTTTTACCACAAAAATTGGTATAAGGGCTTCTGACTTTCTTCCACCTGATTCTGTGAGTCAAGTATTTGTTCATCTGTCTAGGTGTAAAGTCACACAAGCTCTTGGTTTGCCAAGAGCATTTTAGTTACTTGTTTGTTCTAGAATCTCACTGATCTCATCTTTCCAGGCTCTTGGAATGCTCTTTTGGCATAAGCATAATATTGAAAAATCATTGGCTGATTTGCCCAACTTTACCCCCTTCCCAGATGAGTGGACTGTAGAAGATAAAGTCTTGTTTGAGCAAGCCTTTAATTTTCATGGGAAAACTTTTCATAGAATCCAACAAATGGTAAGTATTTCTGTTTGTTTTTGCCCAAGCCTTTATACCTCAAATATCCCCCCCTTTTTGGGGAGAGGGGTCTTTTTGAGGCAGGGTCTCCCTGTAGTCCCAGCTGTCCTGAACTCACTATATAGACCATGCTGGCCTTGAATTCACAGAGATCTGCCTGCTTCTGCCTCCCATACAGATATCCCTTTATTTATTTATTTATTTATTTATTTATTTATTTATTTATTTATTTATTTATTTATGTGTATGAATGTACTGTCTGCATGCAGGTCTGTGCACCCGTGTCGTGCGATGCCGCGGAGGTCAGAAGACAGATATCCCTTTTTATAAAAGATTTTATTTATTTTAATTTCTTTAAATTTATTTTTGTATCTGTATGAATGTACTGTCTGCATGTAGGTTTGTGCACCCGTGTCGTGCAGTGCCGCGGAGGTCAGAGGAGGGTGTCGGATTCCCCTGGAACTGGAGTTAAAGACGGTTCTCAGCCGCCATGTGGGTGCTGGGGATCGAACCCGGGTCCTCTGCAAGAGCAGTCGGTACTCTTAATCTCTAGGCTATCTCTCCAGCCCCCTATTTTAATTTTATGTGTAAGAATGTTTTGCTTGCATGTACACAAAGTGCACCATGGGTGTCCTTGGTGACTGGGGAATCCAGAACAAGGGGTGGGATCCCCTGGAACTAGAGTTATAGATGGATTGTTAGCCAGCCACTATGTGAGTGCTGGGACCCAAACCCAGGCCCTTGGAAGGAGCAGCACGTGGTTCAACAGTGCTCCAGCCCCCTCAAATTTCCATTTTTAGAAAATGCAGTTTACTAGTGCTATTCTTGGTGAGAGGGTTCCAGTATGGGAGCAAAGCTTTCCTGTCACTTCCCACTTATTACCTTGACTCCCTAACTCCACTCAGTGCCTGTTCCTGTACTCTTCACAAGATTAGATTAACACAAAGGATCTTTGGTGATGGTTTTGGAGGGAGCATCATGGGTCCTTGTTAGTCTACAGAAAGTTTGGTTTTATTTATTTATTTTTCTTTTTTTTTTTTTTTTTTTTTCCTTTCTTTTTNCTTTTTTCCTTCCTTTCTTTTTTGTCTTTTTTTGAGACAGGGTCTCCCTGTAGCTCTGGCTGTCCTGGAACTTGCTCTGTAGAGCAGGCTGGCCTTGAACTCACAGAGATCTGCCTCCCTCTGCCTCCCAAGTGCTAGGATTAAAGGTATGCCCTTTATCCACGCCCAGCTAAATTTTATTTATTTATTTTTTAACTCTCTATAAACCTATGGGTAAACTCCTCCTTAAAAATTTCTTCTTTAATCCTAGCACTTGGGAGGCAGAGGCAGGTGGATCTTTGTGAGTTCAAGGCCAGCCTGGTCTACAGAGTATGTTCCAGGACAGCTGGGGCTATAGGGAGATCCTGTCTTGAAAAGACCAAAAAAAAAAAAAAAATTTCCTGATACGGGGCTGAAGAGATAGCTCAAGGGTTTAAGAGCAACTACTGCTCTTGCAGAGGATCTGGGTTTGAGTCCCAGCACCCACATGGCACCTAAGAACCGTCTCTAACTCCAGTTCCAGAGTGCACAAACCTACATGCAGACAGTATATTCATAAAAAAATTTTTTCCTGATACTGGCATTAAATATTATTGTTATTTTTAATTAAGCCATGGGACTGGAGAGATGCCTCAGTGATTAAGAATGCTTCCTACATAATCATGAGAACTAGAATTTGCATCCCAAAACCATGTAACAAGCCAGGCATTTTGTGCACACTTGTAACCCCAGCTCAAAAGGGGGCAGTGCAGGAGCCTTGCTGGGAATTACTTACTCACTTTCACCCTAGGAGAGAAAACGTGAGTTTCAGGTTCAGGCAGAGACCCTGCTGCAATGAAGTAAGTGATGCATGATAGAGGATACCTGATGCTCTCTGCTGACCTCTGTGTGCACCCTGCATGCGCGCGCGCACACACACACACACACACACACACACACACACACACACACACTTTTTAAAAAACAGTTTCTTAAATTCTGACTTCATAGGTTTGCACTGGCTAAATGTCACTACAAACTTAAGTAGTTTGAAAGAAATTTTTTTTTTTGTCTTTTCGAGACAGGGTCTCCCTGTGGCCCCAGCTGTCCTAGAACTCACTCTGTAGACCAGGCTGGCCTTGAACTCACAAAGATCCACCTGTCTCTGCCTCCCAAGTGCTAGGATTAAAGGCGTGCGCCACCACGCCTGGCTTGAAAGAATATTATATTTAAAATGCATTTAGTCATTTGTTTTTCCTTTCCAGAAATAAAGGGCTGTGACTTCAGGCATTTTAGACTGTAAGGGTGACCTTTAGGAGATGTATCTCAGTACACTCAATCGGGAAACCCTAGCTGAAAGTCTACACTCATTCACTTTCTGCATTTAGCTTCCTGATAAGTCCATAGCAAGTCTGGTGAAGTTCTACTACTCTTGGAAGAAGACAAGAACTAAAACCAGCGTGATGGATCGTCATGCTCGGAAACAAAAACGAGAGCGGGAAGAGAGGTGAGCAAGTCACGGGATGTCACCTGAATGGTTGGCTGTCAGAGCTGGTGCTGCGGAGAGAAAAGATAGAGCAGCTTGGGTTCCCAGCACCTTTATGGGAGAGTCAGAGCAGTAAGTGTAAATGTCCCTCTGTAGATCTGCAGCCAGTTAGAGCTTACTTAGAATAAGTGGTGCACTTAGAATAAGGTGGTGCACACCTTTAATCCCAGGGCTCAGGGAGGAAGAGGGAGTCAGATCTCTGTGAGTTCAAGGCCACCATGGTCTACAGAGTGAGTTCCAGGCCAGCTGGGACTAAAGGGAGACCCTATCTCAAAAAGACACCCCCCCCAAAACAAAAGTGATGCCTTTTGGGTTGTAGAGATGCTCAGCAGTTAAGAGCGCAGTCTGCTCTTGCAGAGCACCCAGGTTTGATTCCTAGCACCCACATAGCGGCAATGACCATCCATAACTCCTGTTCCAGTGGATCTGACGCCTTTTCTGACCTCCATGGGCATGGCACAACACGGGTGCACTTACATACATGCAGGCAGTACACTCATACACATAAGATAAAAATAATAAAATATTAAAAAGTATAGTGATGCCTTTCAATAAAAAGGCATTTCATTGTTTCATAGGTTAAAATTTATTTAATACGGTAATATGAGAGTCACCTGGAGTGTGTTTATATTTGGTTTGGTTTTAAAAGAAGGAATTTATATTGCTGTATTAGTTCTCTTATTGCAGTGATAAAATACCCCGACAGCAGTGACTTATGGAAGGAAGACTTATTTTGGCTCACAGTTCTCAGATGTAGTCAGTCCACTGTGGTGGGGATGTCCTGGTGGCAGAGGCTTGAGGCAGCCAGCCCCGTGGCGTCTGCAGCTGGGAAGCAGAGGTGGATGAAAGCTGGTGCTCAGCTTGCTTTGTTCTTTTTATTCAGTCCAAGACCCCAGCCCATGGGATGAGCCCTCCATTGTGAAGGTGGCCCTTCCCACCACAACTAACCTGATCTAGACAATCCCCCACAGACATGCCTAGAAGATTGTCCTCTGACTAGAGACCGAACTCAGTATTAGCCATTGCAGTTTCCTTCTTCCTCTGTTGACTGTCTTCTGTGTTATTAAGAAAGACATATCATTTCTTATAAAGATGTTTTAGGAGCTGGAGAGATGCTCAGTGGTTGAGAGCACAGGCTGCTCTTACAGGGGATCCAGGTTCAGTTCTTAGCACCCACATGGTACCTAAGAAATCTCCCTAACTCCAGTTCCAGGGGAATCTGAGTTTTGTGGCTATTGTATGACACAGGTGCACTTTCATACATGCAGGCAATACACTCATACACATAAAAGTACTGAAAAATATTTCTTAGAAAACATGGTCTAGCACTGCTCATGACCATGATGCACTGCGTGTTCTTTTACAAAACATGCTGTTGCATCTGTTTAGTAGTCAGTACTCCCACTTGTCCCAGAAAGTGTTTGTCACTGTAGCCTTAGCTGGTCTGGATCTTTGTGTGGACCAGGCTAGTCTGGAACTTCCTACCTCTGCCTTCTTTGGACTGGGATTATAGGCATATGCCCCTACACTAAGTTTAGTACTCCAACTTTAGGTCAAAGTTTTTATTTCCTTTATATCTTAGGTCTAATTTGATTATAAGTTGAACTTGTTGCAACTGACAGATACAGTCTATTAAGCAAGCAGCAGTCAAAATTAAATACAGAAATTGGGATTTATTTTCCTGGATTCTGATGTAAGAGCCACATGATAGTCTAGTGACTCCTCTTGCATTCCTGCATTGCAGGTTGAGGCGTGCTCTGCATATGTCCCACTCCATGTGTTCCCTCACTTTGTCAGGACACAGACCTGTACCAGGCCATGACAATAGCATCTAAGGTTACCTACCTCTTAGAGGACTCCTGAAAGTATGGCAGAGACCGCAGCAGAATTCCTTTAGCTCCAGAGTTTCTTTTTTTTTTTTCAAATAATAATAATAATTGTTATTGTTATTATTGTTGTTATTATTATTGGTCTTTTTGAGACAGGGTCTCTGCGTGTAGCTCAAGCTGTCCTGGAATTTGCTATTTAGACCAGGCTAGCCTTGAACTCACAGAGATCCACTTGCCTGTGCCTGCCAAGTGCTAGGATGGAAGGCTCGTGCCACCATGCCCAGTCAAATATTTTTATTTTATGTGCATGAGTGTATTGCCTGCATATATGTAAGTGCACCTGTGTTGTGTTGTGTAATGCCTACGGAGGTAAGAAGAGGGTGTCAGATCCCCTGGAGTTATGGACAGTTGTTAGGCACTCGGGAGGCAGAGGCAGGCAGATCTTTGTGAGTTCAAGGCCAGGTTGGTATATGTTTTGAATTCCAAAACAGCTGGAGCTACAGAGACACTGTCTCAAAAAGATGATAGATAGATAGATAGATAGATAGATAGATAGATAGATAGATAGATAAAAATAAAGTCTCTCATTCAGATGAAACTTAATTTGAAAATACCAGCTACACAAGTCACTAAAAAGACCCAGGCTTTATGGCCCTTAGAAAGATGTGACTTAAATTGGACTGAGTCATCTCTCCAGCCCCAGTGGGGAGATCTTTTACATTTGATATTTTCAGTTAAGAATTGAAGGAAAACATTAGACAAATACAGAGGAACAATATTCCAGACCAAGCTTGGGCAGTTAGAACCTTACTTTTAGTAGTATTTCATCATTTATTCTAAAAGAAGTATGGCCAGGCGTGGTGGTGCATACCTTTAATCCAAGCACTTGGGAGACAGAGACAGGCGGATCTTTGTGAGTTCAAGGCCAGCTTGGTCTACAGAGTGAATTCCAGGACAGCTGGGGCTACAGGGAGACCCTATCTCGAAAAGATAAAAAAAAAAAGAACTATGAAGTTAGTATTCTATTTGAATTATAATAATATATTTGACCTAGCAGTATAGAGCAATTTTACACTAAACCAGTTTGTTCCTTATGTTTTATGTGAAATAGAATTAATAGAAAATGTGACTTATTCTTATCTTGTAGTGAGGATGAACTGGAAGAAACAAATGGAAGTAACACCATCGACATTGAGATTGATCAAAACAAGGAAAGCAAAAAGGAGGTATTTTCCCAAAATATTCCTAGGCAAATAAACCTTATTATTCACCAATAACACCTATGTATTATGCATTAGTGTAAGCTATGTGCAAAGGTTTATGTTGGAAATTTTTTTTTTTTTTAGAGTTAACCAAAAAGAAAATAGTTGAGGTTTTTTACAGTATTATCACCCATAATCAGTGTTAGCATTTTGGTAGCTTTTCAGATAACTTTTTCTGTAAAAAAATGTATGTCCATACGTGTACATAACTCATTAACTCATTTACATTTCAAAAAATGCCTGGGATGGGTGCAGCTCTGTTTTCCTTGGGCCTCCCTCTCGGCCCGGAAGGCCTGTTCCCAGAGCCAGCCCTGACCCCAGGTACTCTTACATTTCAAAATAATAAAAATAAGATCTTACAAAACTCAGAAGAGAATACAGCCCTCCTTCTTTGTGTTACTTATTATTAGAGACTTAAAGAGGTAAACTAAAGAAGTTTCTGTTAGAGAAGAAAATATTCTTTTCTTGAAGTGTTCAGCCAAAAATCCCAGAGCCACAGTTTTCTTTATCTCTTAGAATCTATAGGTGGTGATTAGATAAACATGGTGTTTATTTTTTATTGTTTGAGCCATGTTCAGGGACCTATGCTTATTGCTGTGCATTCGATATTTTAACTTCATTTACCAAATATGTGTATTATGCAGGTGCCCCCTACTGAGACAGTTCCTCAGGTCAAAAAAGAAAAGCATAGCACACAAGCTAAAAATAGAGCAAAAAGGAAACCTCCAAAAGGAATGTTTCTCTCTCAAGAAGATGTAGAGGCTGTTTCCGCTAATGCCACTGCTGCTACCACGGTGCTGCGACAACTTGACATGGAGTTGGTCTCCATCAAACGACAGGTACCCCCAGACCAGTGTTGGTAGTCAATCTGTACCCAAAAGAGTTCCCGGTGTTTAGGAACAGGCTTTCCCTCCTCACAAATGCCAAAAGAGCAGGTGGTGGTGGTGATGCAGCATGTTCCATGGTGTGTGTATAGAGGTCATAAAACCACTCTGTGGAGTTGTTTTTCTCCTTTCTACCTTTACCTGGGTTCTGGGAATTGAACTCAGATCATCAGGCTTGTGTAACAAACAAGCATCTTTACCCACTGAGCCATTTTACTGGCCCCAAGAACATTTTATTTCTAAGGAATTATAGAGAAGATAGTAAGTATTTCTCCCTCTTTCAAACAATATTTAAAATTGAGCTATTATGAACAAAGAAATGTATATGGGTATTTATTTATGGGTATTTATTTAAACACAAATATTTATGGATGTATACGCAAGTGATTTTCATGTAACATCTGTCTGGATCAGGAAGTGGAGCCCTGCCTTACAACCCTGCCCTCCTACCATTTACTTTTCTGTTGCTGTGATGAAATATCACAACCAGAAGCAACTTAAGGAATAAAGTTTGTTTTGGGCTTATGGTTCTAAAATAGGGAATGGCTTTGTGACAGGAACAGGAAGCTGGGAGGCCACACCTGCACCCATGTGCATAAAAGAGAATGAGCAGCAGTGGGCCAGGCTGCACCTGCACAGCTGGCCAGTGACGAACGGCTGCGTCCAGCAAGTCTCCGTTTTGTGAAAGTTCCAAAAGCCAATAGCCAGGGATCAAGTGTTCAAATACTTTAGGCCTTGGGAAACAGTTCTCATTCAAACTACAGCATTAAAAATAGGGGTTCTCGGGCTGGAGAGATGGCCTAGCGGTTAAGAGCGCCGACCGCTCTCACAGAGGACCTGGGTTCGATCCCCAGCACCCACATGGCGGCCGAGAACCGTCTGAAACTCCAATTCCAGGAGAACTCCAGTTCCAGGGGAATCCGAGACCCTCTTCTGACCTCCGCGGCATTGCATGACACGGGTGCACAGACCTACATGCAGACNATATGTGACGATACCTAGTATAATTAGGATACTGTTTTAATGTACTCTGTATCTGTGACAAAGGCTCAGAGCTGTTTATTAGGTGCTTTAAAAATTGTTCTGCCAGGCATGGTGGCGCATGCCTTTAATCCTAACACTCGGGAGGCAGAGGTAGGCAGATCTTTGTGAGTTCAAGGCCAGCCTGGTCTACAGAGTGAGTTCCAGGACAGCTGGGGCTACAGGGAGACCCTGTCTCGAAAAGACAAAAAAAAAAAATAGGGGTTCTGGACTAAGGCTTGTAGCTCAGTCAGCACTTGCTCTAGGGTTTGATTTTCATCACCATTAAAAAAATATATATATATAAATCTCACAGATTGTTAGTCCATTTTAGGATTTTACACAAATAATAACCATAAAAATACTGTTTCTTTTTCATTCGCCTTCCTTCCCTCCCTCCCTCCCTCCCTCCTTCCCTCCTTCCCTCCCTCCTTCCCTCCCTCCTTCCCTCCCTCCCTCCCTTCCTCCTTCCCTCCCTCTCTTCCTCCTTCCTTCCTTCCTTCCTTGAAACAGGGTCTTACCATATAGCCCTGGTTGGCCTCGAACTTGCTACATAGACCAGGCTGTCCTTGAACTCCCAGAAATCCGCCTGTTTCTGCCTCCTGAGTGCTGAGATTAAAGGCAACATCATCATGCCCAGCTGTTTTTGGCTTGCTTTCAGCATGTGCAATCTTTCCATGGATTACAGAGCTCTTCTGATCTCTTCTTTCTCATTGCTACATAGCCTGTAACCTATCTTTTTTTTTTTTTTTACTGAAGTAGACATTTGGAATGTTTCCATTTTGGGTTCTTACACGTGCTCTTGCTATGCACGTGACTTTTGGTATATTGTGCATGCATTTCTGTTGAACACATCTTTGTTGGATCCCTGAAATGAAAGTACAATGTCGTGCATGCTCATGCCAACGCAGAAGCATGGCTGCTTTGCAGAGCGCTCATGTTGGTTCGTGTGCTTTCGATTGCACCACAGCAGCATTTTCTGTTGGCAGCGCACCTTGCCTGCAGGTGCCTGAGTGGCCTTCCTAACCTGCTTACCATGTGGCACCTTCCCTCAACCAGATGTGATAACAGAAATTTCCCTGGGCACTGCCAAACCACCCCAGGGCCACAGTTTCCATTGAGAATTCTTCCATGCTCTGACCAAAATTGATCTTTTCAATTTTAGCCTTCCTCAAGTAGACTTTGTTGTTTTTGTTTTTGTTTTTAATTCATTTATGTGTATGAATGTACTGTCTGCATGTAGGTTTGTACACCCATGTCGTGCAATGCTGCAGAGGTCAGAAGAGGGCGTCGGACTCCCCTGGAACTGGAGTTAAAGACAGTTTTCAGCTGCCATGTGGGTGCTGGGGATTGAACCCGGGTCCTCTGCAAGAGCAGTCGGTGCTCTTAACTGCTAGGCCATCTCTCCAGCCCCAGACTTTGTTTTTTAAAATTCCCTGGTGACTACTCAGATTGCTAGCCTTGTTGTAGTTATTGGCCTGTTTCTGCTCTCTGCTCAGTCTTCTGTCCTTGTTTCTTTTAGGTTGTTCTGTTGGTTGGTTAGCTTGCTTCTTTGTTTTTGAGACAGGGTCTCACTATATACCTCAGGCTGGCCTCAAAATCAGGGTGCCCTTGCCTCTGCCTATGTATTTCCTTATTGATTGTTCTTTTTTCAGGTTCTAAGTTGTTTCCTACCTGCTTGCCTCACAATTTCCCACTCACCTTTCTACTCTGATATTTTCTGAAATTCATTAAAGTAGTATAGTTTCTCAGTCTTCTCTGTCTGATTAGGAGGTTTTACGTGCTGTGGGAACCTTTCCCTGGGGGACACAGACATGCAACATAGCATCTTAGCAGCATTGCTTTCCTGTTCACTTTTGGATCTTCAGTCTACTTAGAATTTGTTTCTGAATGTGTTATATGTAGGATGTTATTCCGTATTTTAAGTATGGGCATCTGTTTTATCAAGTACTTTCCAATGAAAAGTCCGTCATTTCCTTACTGTAGTCCAGCAGGACCTTTATTTAAAAATGGATGGATCTGGGCTGGAGAGATGGGTCTGTGGTTAAGAGCATGTACTGCTCTTCCAGGGGGCCTGGGTTTCAGTCCGAGCAACAATCTTGGGCAGCTTAGAGCTGCCTGTAACTCCTGCTCCTGGGGGATCCAGTACCTCTGGCTTTCTGGAGCACCTGTACCCATGTGTACACACGTAGACACTAACTGAGCTACTTGTGCTGGCACAAAACAACAACGAAAATGGATCTCATTTTGTTTTCTAATCCTTTGGTGTGTTCATCCTTCACCAATATATAGTACACTGCACACTTTATTTGTGTGGCAGTATAAATCTCCTAGGTCTTAATTAACCATAGCCCTTTATTTAAAATTTGTGGCACTTTTTCCAAATCCCAGAAAAGTAATTCTATAATTTTGATGGGGTTTATTATAGCCATCAAGATAGTAACTGTGTTGGGCCTTGTGATGGGCTTCCTGGCTTTTGTCTTCCATGTACAAGACATATATGTGCTTGATAGAATTACTTCTAGATATTTGGTACTTTTCTGCGCTTACAGATTTGGGAGGACAGTAACAGAAATTGAACTTAGGACCTCACACGTGCTAGACACATATTCCTTCATTGAGCTATGTCTCCGGCTTGTTTATTGCTTTAAAATTACCTTTTATGGTTATTTGTGCCTGCTCTGTAGAAAGGCTCATCACTTTATCCTGATTGCATGGTGGCATTTAAATTGAAAATTCAGCCTAACAGTCTAATATGGGCCTTCTCATCAGTGTTTCTTTTTCCTCCCCTTCTCCCAACGCCTTTAATTAATCTTGATGGTTCCCTTGCAAGGTTAAATGGGAGACTAGAGATCATTCTTTACCCAGAAAGGTGGAGTTGGTGCCCTTGTCTTTGATTCAGGGAAGCAGCATTAGACCAGGAGGCCAAACAGACCAAGTCAGAGACAGAGGCAGCTTCTTAGCCTGGCACAGTTGTGCTCTAATCTCAAGAGAATCACTTGATCTTCCTAGACCTCTTTTCAAATGAGTAGATTAATCCTTGCGGTCTGATCCTTGTAGCTCTATTAGGGCTGCTGTGCTGGAGCATTTTATGTGCTTTTTGTAGTAGGAGAACTCTGATGAGGGCTGTGATATTTGTCTGCCTCTGCAAGGAGTTTCGGTGAGCTCTGCTGAGTGAGGGTCTAGTGCTGAGGAAATAAGAATTTCTCTTCTTAATAATTTTAGCATGAGAGATAAGAATTCTTAGATTTCTCACAGTAGTTTGAAAATAGTTACTGAAGGATTGGCTGTTTTGAAGAGGAAGGGCTTAGAGAGAAGGCAGGGCCTTAGCTGGCAGATGCTGGTGAAGCCTTTTGTTGATGCACTTTTAGACTCACAATGACAGCCTGCTGCCACAAAGGGATGGTTGCTTTGGGTACTCCAGGTGTGCTGGTATATCAAGGAAACGCTTCAATAACAAAACCAGCTGACACCAGTTCAGACAACTAAGGTATGTGAAGTCCTGTCACTGGTTGCTATTAAGATTGTCCTCTTAATCCTAGCACTCGGGAGGCAGAGGCAGGCGGATCTTTGTGAGTTCAAGGCCAGTCTGGTCTACATAGCAAGCACCAGGCCAGCTGGGACTAAAGGGAGATCCTATCTCAAAAAGATGGGGAAAAAAAAGAAAAGTAATCCTAGCACTTGGGAGGCAGAGGCAGGCGGATCTTTGTGAGTTCAAGGCCAGCCTGGTCTACAGAGTGAGTTCCAGGACAGCTGGGACTACAGGGAGACCCTGTCTCGAAAAGACAAAAAAAAAAAAAAAAAAGAAAAATAAAAAAAACTAATTCTGTGTTTACCTCAAGAAGTCCAGTCCAGGTAAGGCACTAGGCCTGCCACATGGATTATTTTGCCCTTTTTCTTTTCTTTTTCTTTTTCTTTTAATTTTATTTATTTTTTTATGTGTATGAGTGTACTGTCTGCATGTAGGTCTGTGCACCTGTGTCATGCAATGCTGCGGAGGACAGAAGAGGACGTTGGATTCCCCTGGAACTGGAGTTAAAGATGGTTCTTAACTGCCACATGGGTGCTGGGAATCGAACCCGGGTCCTCTGCAAGAGCAGTTGGCACTCTTAACTGCTGAGCCATCTCTCCAGCCCCCCTTTTTCATTTCTTTAAATGCCGTATACTTCCGGGGCTGGAGAGATGGCTCAGTGGTTACGAGCGCTGACTGCTCTTACAGAGGACCTGGGTTCAATTACCAGCACCCACATGGTGGCTAAGAACCATCAAAAATAATAAATAAATAAATAAATAAATATTAAAAGAATAAATAAATGCTGTATATTTCCATATCCTGTTTCTTACGCAGCTTCCTTTCCAGCTGACATAATGTTGCCAACTAACTCCTGCTTGTTTGGTTATAATCCCACAGTGTCTGCCCACTCCTCCCCACTGGTTTGTCTAGAGACAAGGTCTGGATTCCAACTCTCAGTCTCCCTGTCTCACTCAGCCTCAAGTGCTAGGATTATAGGAATGAGCCACAATGCCAAGTCCCCAGTCCCCAGTGTGTGTACACATACTCGTATGCATATTTTATAGTTATATTTTGTTAAATATCAGGAACAAGGGCAGGAGAGATGGATCAGCAGTTAAGAGCACTGGATGCGGGCTGGAGGGATGGCCTAGCGGTTAGAGCACCGACTGGGGGCTGGAGGGATGGCCTAGCGGTTAGAGCGCCGACCGGGGGCTGGAGGGATGGCCTAGCGGTTAAGAGCGCCGACCGGGGGCTGGAGGGATGGCCTAGCGGTTAGGAGCGCCGACTGGGGGCTGGAGGGATGGCCTAGCGGTTAGGAGCGCCGACCGCTCTTGCAGAGGACCCGGGTTCGATCCCCAGCACCCACATGGCGGCCAAGAACCGTCTGTAACTCCAATTCCAGGAGAACTCCAGTTCCAGGGGAATCCGAGACCCTCTTCTGACCTCCGCGGCATTGCACGACACGGGTGCACAGACCTGCATGCAGACAGTACATTGATACACATACAGAAATTAAAAAAAAAAGAACACTGGATGCTCTGGCAGGGGACCCAGGTTCGATGCCCAACACCCACATAATGGCTAACAACCATCTATAACTACAGTTCCAGGGGATCCGACCCCCTCTTCTGACCTTCATGGGAGTTGCGTGACATAGGAGCATTTATATACATGTAGGCAATACACTCATACACATAAAAATAATTTAAAAAAAAAAGATACATGCATATATATAAAAAACCAGGGACAAAGAAGTAGGTTAATTAGAATTTAGAGTTTTTTTTTTGTTTTTTTTTTTTTTTTTTTTTTAGACTGAACTGCTGTCTTGCAGGGAAGGATCCCGACGCGTAGTTGGATCTCCTAGGCACCACACGATGGAGCAGCTATAAGGAACACGATCTTATTAAAAACTTCCCATTTTCTCAAAATGGGGAGACAATTCACGATGCTAACCTCCTCATGGACCTTCCAGATATACAATATCGGCAATTCGAATACAGAGGTGCATAATCACTCAACCCTTACATGCAGACAGTCCCACACATCAATACATCTAATTGATTGTGAAAAATGAAAAAAGAAAAGCCTAGGTGGTGGTGGCACACGCCTTTAATCCTACGCATACTTGTGGGGAAGGCAGAGCGCAAGGCAAGAAAATCTTTTGTGTAGTTCAAGGCGCAGCCTGGTCTCATTCAGAAGTTAAGTTTCCTCGCTACAGTCTACACAGTCTCAGAAAGCATGAGACCTGTCTCCAATAATAGGACAAAAATAAACAATACCTTCAAATAGAAGATAAAAGTAAAGAAAAGAACAGAAACTATTGCTAGAAAAGATCGCATACAAACGGTTATGAAGAGATGGTAGGTGTTGCTTGCATGACGCTTTGCCTGCCTGTGTGAAGGCCCCCTCATGTTCAATTACTAGTACTGTATGCATTTAATACTGAGAATGGTGGCTCATGAGCCATAGAATCCTCAAGATCACTTGGGATGACTGTAGAGCAGGTAGAAGTACAGGAGTTCAAAAGTGGTTCAATTCGCCTTGGTACCACATAAAAGAGTGTATCGCTGAGAGATGGCGGCGTCTGGAACTATTAATGAGTAAAACACTGACCTTAGAAAACACAACAATAAACAGAGATTATAAACTTCTAGAATGTAATTGATTTTAATATTTCAAGTAAATATAAAAAATCAAGATTTGGTGAGATAGCTTTGTATTTAAAATAATATATGTATAATGAGGTTATGATGCACTCCATGCATAGTGTGTAAAGTGCAGGCACTGTAGTCGCTGACAAATCGCCAGTGTATGGTTCAGAAGTAGGACGCCTGGATTCCCCCTGGAACTGCCTGTTAACCATGAATGGTTTGTTTAATGCTGTCCCAAAAATAGGTGGCTGGGAATTTTAAATACCTGAGACCACAACTATTCAAGAGCAAATACCATGTTGCTCTTACTGCTAGATTGGGACTCCCATCTCATCTGTGTTCCGGAATCTAGTCTACTTTATAATTCATATACAGAGACACATTCGTAGGCGCAGGCGTGGTGGCGTCACGCTTAATCCTAGCACTTTGGTAAGGATGTGCAGAGGCAGGCAATCAATTTAGAGAAAGAGTTCAGGCCAGCCTGGTCTAATTGGAGGCAAGTTCCAGGACAGCTAGGGCTAACAGGGAGAAGACGCCTATCTTCGAGAAAACGCCAAAAAATGAGTAATAAAAAAAAAACAAAAAAAAAGAAGAGACATCATTACTTACATTGCACTATCATCGGCTGCCTCTCATGTGATATATGCCACTTAATACATCAACTCGTACTGGTTTCCCTGGTTCAGGTGAGAGCCCAGATCTTAACACGAAAACTCTAAAATTCATCACTCTCCAAGACCCATCTCGAATCTTAAGGATGGTTATGTCTGTGTATAGTCTTCGGCCAGTTTGTCCCCAGAGTCCTTCCTCCTGGCACACAACTGGATGAATTTCACAAAGAGGATGGGATTTACATCGATGGGCAGCATGCACAATACGTTTTCGCTAGAAGAGTAAGGAGTGCCATCTGCTCTCATGTATTGTGGGGTCTACCCTTTAGTGTTCGACTTTCGTGCAATTAAAAATAATCTGAAGAAAGATTGCTTCTGATAACATGATTATGCTGTACAATAAGTTCGATTTATTATTTTTTTCATTTTTTTTGTGTCTTTTTGGAGACAAAGGTCTCCTGTAAGTTTTCCGCTGTCCATGAGATCATTCTGTAGACAGGCTGGCCTAAATTCACGGTTCCATGGCTGCCCTCTGCTCACCAGTTTGGCTGGAATTAGAGGCTGCACACATGGCCAGCTTTTCGAAATTTTTTCTTTTCAACTCGTCCAATTTAATATTTTTATTTATTAATTTTATTTTCAATGTGTACTGAGTATTTTTTTTAATTCTTTTTTAATTAATTTATTTTTTGTATGTGGATAAGAATGACTGTCTGCATGTAGGTTGGTGGCCCTGTGTCATGCAAATAGACATGGAGTCGAGAGGGTGTCGATTCCACTGGAAATGAGTTGCAGCGGTTCTTAGATGCATGTGGAGGTGCGGGATCGAAACAAGGGTCTCTGTCAAGAAGTGATCGGCGCTCTAAACGGTGAGACCACTCATCCAGCCCGAGTGTATGAGCTTAGTTGCCATGCATACATGTAAGTACAGGTATTGCCCATCTTGTCGCAAATGCACTGAGGTCGATATATATATGTGTATCAGATCCCCCAGAACAGAAGTTAAGGATGGTTGTTAGCTGCCATTTGGGTTCTGGGAACCAAACCCGGTTTGGTTCCTCTGCAAGAGCACCCCAGTGCTCTGGGATCTGCACTGAGCTCCATCTCTTTCACTTCTTTTTTAACTCTTAAAAATTTTTAGGGGGCTGGAGAAATGACCCAATGGTCTCTGACTCCGCTGAGACATTGCCGACACGGGATGCTGCCAACGCATAACAACTTGAGACTAGTACACTCAAAATACAAGTAAAAGACCAAAATTATAACAATAAGTAGCACAGAAAATTAAAAAAAAATTAGTTATTTATTTTATACCAATGTATGAAATGCCTATAGATCGAAATGTTTTTGCCTGCATTATTTAAGTGCACTACATTCTTGTGGTAGTCAGAAAGAGGGCATCAGATGTCCCTGGAACTAGAGTTAAAACAGATAGTTGTGAACCATTATGTGAGTTCAGCGAACCAAACCCAGGTACCAAACGAAAGGAGTGTTTTTATTGGAGTTTTTTTTTTTTTTGTTTTTTTTTTTTGGTCTCCAGACAAGGTCTCCCTGTAGCCCTCGCTGTCCTGGAACTCAAGCTCTGTAGACCAGGCTGGGCCTTAGAACTCACAAAGATCACCTCCCCTCTGCATCCCAAGTGCATGAGGTTCTAACTAGGCATTTGCCAACCACTAGCCAGTATTAATTTTAATTGAACAGAACTAAGTGCAAAATGTACTTCTTTTTGTTTTTAATGTGTATCGAATGTACTGTCTGCATGAGGTTTTGTGCACCCGTGTCGTGCAATGCCGCGGAGGTCAGAAGAGTGCCTCGGATTCCCCTGGAACTGTTTCTGAATTGAGTTTAAAGACGGTTCTTAGCCGGCCGATGTGGGTGCGGGAATAAACCCCAGGTTCCTCCTGCAAGGAGCTATAAGTTCCTCTCAAACCGACGGCCCACCCCAACCAATAACAATTTCTTTCTTTTTTTTTTTTTGGTCTTCTTATGAGACAGGGTCCCCTATAGCACCAGCTGTCACTGCGGAAATTGCTTACGATATAGAACCTTAGCTGGGCCTTGAACTCACAAGATACCGCTGCCCTCTGCCTCACAAGTGCTAGGATTAAAGGCATTTGCGAACATGACACGCCCGGCAAATACCGAGACTATCGTAACATAGCTATTTTATCATTTCTGATTAAGGAATATATCAATCTAGTAATGCCTCAAAGTTTATGGAAGGATGTGGAAGATTATTCTTATAGACGCAGAGTACTGTAATCAATATTCTATAACCAATTTATACCAGGAGCTGGGGATCTGTGGTGTTTGTAATCCATGGAAAGGCTCTAGAACCAGACCCCTGTGGATACTGAGAGAGAATTGTATTCAGGGTTTTTGCTGTTGTTTTTTGTTTGTTTCTTTGTTTATCTTTTTTGAGACAGGGTCTCCCTGTAGTCCCAGGACTGGACCTATGAACTCCACTGAAGTCTGCTGCCCTTCGGTGTCTCCGCAGATGCTTGGGATTAAAGGCATATGCCACCACACCGAACTCACTTTATTTTTAATTATGTGTGTGTATGTGTATATTGTGTGTGTGTGTGTGTATCTGTGTCTGTGGTGTCTGTGTGTCTGTGTGTATATCCACATGAGTATGGGTGCCAAAGAGGATAAAGTTGTCAGATTTCCCAGAAGCTGGAGTTATAAACAGTTGTATAACAGTGAACTTGGATGCTAGGAACTAAACTGGGATCTTCCGGAAGAGCAGGAAGCTCTTAACCATTGTGATAGCTCCCCAGTGCCAGTGCCATGCTGTCACCTGGACACAATAGCAGCTACCCCATGGGCCACTACATTGAAACATTTCCTGGCTCAGAATCCTGCTCTAACCCACAGCTATAGTCATTAAAGCATACCCAAGAAACTAATGGTTTCCAAAGGGAGGCACAGAATTGTACTAAGTTGTCTTTGAGGATAAGATAGGCAACTGCTGTATGATCTTTCTTGGGGAGAGGTGAATAACTGTCTATTCACCCCAGACAGGGTGTCACTGACAGACCAAAGAAGTGATCCTATCCAAGTCTAGCTTGGTGAGCCAGGGAGTTTATTGGGTTATTTACAGGAGGATGGACAGAAAAATCTAAACTTCAGTTGGGAAGAATTCCAATTTATGAAAACTTAAAATGCCTTCTGACCGTGAATGTCTGGAGAGAGAGGAGGAGAGAGAGAGAGAGGAGAGAGGAGAGAGAGAGACAGTAGTGTGGTAACTTTGTTCCATGGTTCGATCTCTCTGTGGCCATCTCAGTTCCTCTAAAGTATCATTGAGCAAGGATATGACAACCTTTTCAAACCTAAAGGGGTAAACGTTCACTTTACTTGTTCAGTTAATCATTCATTCTTCTTTTCTGTATTCACTTATATGAATACACACTAATACCCCCAAAAACAATAACACCACATTTAGAGATATCTAACAAATAATATCCCTCTTCTAGACATCCTTTGGAAAGAATATTGAGTGTTGATGCTAAGCTGGTGAACCCAAGCACTTGTAGAGACGCCAGAAGCTGGGAAGACCTAAAGTGGGAAGATTATCAAAGGTGTGAGACGCCAGACTCACTGGGTCTAATAGTGATACCCTACCAAAGCGGGGAGGAGGAGGAGGAGGAGAAAGGAGGAGGAGGGAGGAGGAGAGCGGGAGGAGAGGGAGAGGAGGGTAAGGAGGAAGGAGGACGGAGGACGTTGAGAGAGGAGTACTAGGAGGATTAGGAAAAACAGAATCAAACCATAAGAGGTGACCAAATAGGAAAATATATTTCTGTTTAAAAGAACAGACAAGGGAGAGTTAAAGAGAATCGTGGGAAAAAGCTATGGGGAAGGGGATTCTAAAAATTTCAATCAAAAGATAAATACATTTGATTATGGAAATTTTAAAATTCACATTAAAAAAAATAAAGAAAAGAAGATAAACGAGGGAACAAAAAGAACCAGACCCAGGTCACGATGTCTTTCTACAGTAGTACAACCATGCTGGATGCGCCTATAGGGCATGCTCAAAAGGACACCCATCACCCCGAATATCCACCCAAACCACCAGAGCATACAATTTCTACTCAGACACCCCAGAAATACACTCACTCCTCAGACACGAAACTATCAAAATTGCATGCTGGTCAAGACAGTGAAATATAAAGGACGGGCGAAATGTAGTAAATAAAATAAGGAGAAACATGGAAGGGGAAACAATAAGCACCAGAGAAAGTGAGAAAGGAAAGGAGAAGATGAGATACTTAGCGCAAAATTAAAATACATAAAACAAGGACAGAGTGGTTGGGAAACCATTTGCAATTATATGGCATGATATAAATATGAAAAAAATTAATAAAAAAAAAAAAAAAATAAATTAAAATGACAGTGATGTAAGAATTGAGTAATATCTCATCATGAAAGTGCTCGATTTTCTTCTTCAATATTTTTTGCTAATATCAGTGATCTCTACAATAGATTGCAATATAGTGAAAGTACATCAATACCAAAAACAAATATATATTAACCCATAGTTAGAGATGCGCCTAGATCAGAAATCAAGTTTATAAGAGATTCTGGAAACGTGTTGCTGGATTGCTTTTAATTAGTCAGCAGTATATGAGTAAGCCCTCTAATCTATAGTTAACCTCAGTGTTTAGACTTGAATCCTTGAGGATGTTCATATTAATAATATTCATGGTCAGCCAAGTAACCATTTCAAAAAAGGTGAACACTGGAGCGAGGTAGAAGAGTAAGAAAAAAAGGCAATCATGTGGATAAAAAGAGAACTGAGCCATGAAAACGAGGATACCATCATTCATGTGCTACCATGCGTAGAGTGGGCAACATTCCTACCACAGTTGGAAACTTAAGAATGAAGTAAGTACAAGTGAATAGAAGTAAAAAACAGTTTAAAACCGAGTATTCACTGCTTGGTTAACAAGATGATGAAATAAGATAATAAGCACGAATTGTACTTCCTCTTTTTTGTTTAGATATCTCCTTAACAGTGGTGGGCCTTGTTGGAGAAATTGAAAAGCCGTGATTATGGGTGAAACCTTTACCTAGAAATCTTTCGTCGAGACACCAGAGTAGAGACTCTGTATGCACATGCATGTTTAACTGGATGGGGAGCCATTCATTCTTTAAAGATGCTTATTATAATTGCTGGTTGAGCAGCAAATGTGTTAGCCGACATATGAAGAAGTGAGGAAAAACAGCTCCTTGAGACAATGTTTAAAGCTGTTTAAAGCAGTGGATTAGAGATGGGGAGCAGGAGCCAGGAAGCCCAGTTCTTGTTTTATGTTTAAATGAGGGTGAGGCAACACCGCACTGAGAAATGAGCTTCAGAAGCGTAGTGTGCAAGGTTTTCTCAGTACACCATTTTGCGACGTTGTTAGTTGCCATACTACATCCAAAAAAAAACTAAAAAAAAAAGAGAGCACAAGTGACACAGTACCTCATTAAAAGGACTTGAGCACGTCTCAAAATAATACTTCTTTGGAGAGCAACAACCGCAAAGACTGAAACCCTCGTATGAAAACTTGCATACGGATGGAGCGGCTAGGTGGTAAGAATCTAAACAGAGATAAAAAATCCAATTGAGGCTCTTATACGTAGGAGAAGAAGAGAATACGAATATGAGGCACACAATTACTGATTCTATAAACCGACTTATGATTAGAAAACACCTAATCTCTCTCAAACCCAAAAATCTATGAATTCAAATGTTGGTTCTTTGAGAGTATAAACAAAATAGACAGACAGTAACCTTAAGCCCAGTTTAAAACCAAAAAAAGAAAGAAGGAACAGTTACAAATCAATAGAATCTGTGTGAAAGGGGAAATATCAAAAACGGACTACTAGAAAGATCCAGGCAATCTTTTGGGAATACTTTAAAAACCTTTACTAAATTTGAAAACCTGGAAGAAATGGATGAATATTCTGAAATCCTGGGAATCACCAAATCTCGACCAAGAAAAGATCGGCAGCTTAAACAGACCAATAATTAATATGAAGAAATGGAAGATGTAATAAGAAATCTCACAAAGGTAAAAGCCCAGCCAGTGGGTTTTTGGCAGAATTCTACTAGACATTTTAAAGAAGATCTACAACCATTATTATGAAATTGTTTAGAAGGATCAAACAGAGGGGAATTCTCCCAAATTCATCCTATGNACCCAACCCACCCCTCACCCCCAACCCCGCTTTGATTCTGCAGAAAGTACTTTCTCTTCTTATGCCCAATTATAAAAAAGAGACAAAACCACAAATTAAGTCATGTTACTCTGAATGAGATAGACAGCAAGTATGTCCTTGTCCCTGAAAACCCAGTAGAGGGCATTTCTACCATGTGTGTGAGGGGACTTGGACTCTCTAGCACTTTTCAACTTTGAAAGCCCACAAAAGCAAGTTAGAAAGCAAAAGGGGCTGGATAGATGGCTATAGCAGTTACAAAACACTGGACTCTTGCTCTTACAGAAAACCATGGTTCCATGTCCCAGCACCCACATTGGCAGCTAACAACTGTTCATTAAACTCCAGATTCAGATCCAATGTCCTCTTCTAATATCCGCGGGGCATTGCACAACATTGGGCACTTACACACAAACACAAGTCATTCATACACATAAATAAAATATTAAAACTTAACAGCAAAAAAAAAAAATCAGATGAAATTTATAGGTTTAAAACATTTGGAAGACATTTATGAGTAGTAGAAAGTAGAAACATTCCCTAAAATGAAAAACTTTACTAGCCAAAGGAAATGAAGAAAAACAGGACTTTATAGGAAAGGCAAGGCAGAGTATGACCTCCGATCTCATGACCTCCCATCATTCCTTTCCTTCTACTGGGGACCAAACCCCAGACCTTGGTCTACCACAGACACTTACATACAGATCTATCACTAGCCCTATTTTACTTCTGGGACAAGCAAGCTATACAGGCTAACCCAGACCTTGCTACATGGCCTATACCGGCCTTGAACATGTACTACTTCTGCCACAGCCTCAACAGCAGCTGTCATTATCAGCCATATCATCAGCCTCCACAGTACCTGTGATTATCGGCCATATCATCAGGTACTTTTTCCTAATACGCTGGTTTATTTTGTTGTTTGGTATTTGCTGAGAACAAGCCCGGTCTCAAAAATGCTAGCCCACAGGTGATCTTCTTTTTCGAACTCACTTGTGGTGATCCGAACTGATGCGCGCTGTATATCCCTCAACTGCTCCGTATTCTTGCAATGTGCTTTGGGATTGGTGAATGTTTATTCAGCACATCTAGTCTCTTTTTACTGTTTATTTAGGGGTGTAAGTATGCACTCTCAATGACCTGTGGGCTCAAGTGAGATCCATCTCTGGTATCTTTCCCTGATTACTCTCCACTTCTCTATGGTTTTTTTGAGAAAGGCGTCTCTCACCGAATCTGAAGCTAATGGAAGACGTGGTGACTGAAAAGCCTCCACTTTTGGGGCTGGAGGATGACAGCTAGTTGGTTAAGACACTGACTGCTCTTGCAGAGGGAACCGCGGTTCGATCCCAGCACCCAACATTGGTGGCTTAACACGAAACGAATCGTGAACTCCAATTCCAGGAGAACTCCAGTTCCGGGGAATCTAGACACCCTCTTCTGACCTCCTCGGGCATTGTACGACATGAGTGCACAAAACCTACATGCCAGACAGTACGATTTATACACATAAAAATAAATAAAATTAAAAAAAAAAAAAAGCCTTCCACTTCAAAAGAAACAACAAAGTACTTCTGGGAACCCTTGAGAATGGCTTAGTTACATTCTCCTTAACATAAAAATTCCAGCCGTTAGATACTTCTGACAGGGGCCAAGCCAATTCTCAAAAGTACGCGACTCTTGGGCTGGAGAGATGGCCTTAGCGGTTAAGGAGCGGGCCCGACCCCGCCTTTCCTACAGAGCACCCCGGGTTCAATCCCCAGCACCCACATGGCGGCTGAGAACGCTCTGAAACTCCAATTCCAGGAGAACTCCCAGTTACAGGGGAATCCAAGCACCCCTTCTGACCTCCGCGGCATTGCACGACACGGGTGACAGACTTGCATGCAGACAGTACATTCATACACATTACAGGAAAAAAAACAAAAAAAAAAAGTACCATTCTTGACTTGAGTCATCTCTTCACAATCAAAATTGATATAAGCTGGGCATAGTGGCGGCATGCCTTTAATTCTAGCACTTGGGAAGCAGAGGGGAGGTGGATCTTTGTGAGTTCTAAGGCCAGCCTGGTCTACAGAGAGTTCCAGGACAGCGTGGGCTACAGGGAGACCCCTGTCTTTGAAAGACCAGCGCTCTTAACCACTGAGCCATCTCTCCAGCCCCAAGTTTTGTTTCATTTTTACATTTGTGTATTTATAGAATGATTTAGTGTGCATGTGTACATGCTCACATATATGCCACAGCGTGGGAATCAGGGTTTTCTCCTTCCAACTTGTGGGTTCCAGGAATCAGACTCAGGTCATCAATTTGTGGCAATTGCCTTTACCTGTTGAGCCACAGGTCCCCTAGAAGATTTTAGTGGAACGTCATGTAACATCCAAAATGAGAGACAACTAGATATTGTAGTTCTACTGAGAGAAGCGCACTCCACCTAGGAAGCAATCTTGTTAACCCCACCCCCAATTTTTTAACGAAAATCTAATCAAGCCTGTAGATCTAATCAGCACTATACAGGACTATGGAGATTCAGCTAGCACAATCTAAATGATGAGAAACTCTCCAAAACCTTTTGCCCAGTTTCTTCAATAAAAAAATTAGAAGGTAGTGCCGAGCGTTGTGGCGCATGCCTTTAATCCTAGCACTTGGGAGGCAGAGGCAGGGGGATCTTTGTGAGTTCAAGGCCAGCCTGGTCTACAGAGTGAGTTCCAGGGCTACACAGTAAGTTCTAGGCCAACTGGGGCTATAAGGAGACCCTTTTTCTGTTTTTAAATTTATTTTATTTTATTTTTTTGTGTGTATGAATGTACTGTCTGCATGTAGGTTTGTGCACTCATGTCGTACAATGCCGCGGAGGTCAGAAGAGGGTCTCAGATTCCCCTGGAACTGGAGTTCTCCTGGAATTGGAGTTACAGACGGTTCTTAGCCACCATGTGGGTGCTGGGGATCGAACCCGGTCCTCTGCAAGAGCAGTCAGTGCTCTTAACCACTAGGCTATCTCTCCAGCCCCAAAAGTGGAGGCTTTTCAGTCACCACGTCTTCCATTAGCTTCAGATTCGGTGAGAGACCCTGTCTCAAAAAACATAGAGAAGTGGAGAGTAATCAGGGAAAGATACCAGAGATGGATCTCAGACCCACAGGTATGAGCATACTTACACCCCCAAAATAAAAGTAAAAGAGCTAGATGTGCTGATAAACAGCACAATCCCAGCACTTGCAAAATAGGAGCAGGAGGATATCAGGGCATCACTACACAGTGAGTTCAAAGATCAGCCTGGGCTACATTTTGAGACCTTGTCTCAGCAAAACCAACAACAAAATAAACCAGGATAGGAAAAAGTACCTGATGATATGGCCGATAATCACAGGTACTGTGGAGGCTGATGATATGGCTGATAATGACAGCTGCTGTTGAGGCTGTGGCAGAAGTAGTACATGTTCAAGGCCGGTATAGGCCATGTAGCAAGGTCTGGGTTAGCCTGTATAGCTTGCTTGTCCCAGAAGTAAAATAGGGCTAGTGATAGATCTGTATGTAAGTGTCTGTGGTAGACCAAGGTCTGGGGTTTGGTCCCCAGTAGAAGGAAAGGAATGATGGGAGGTCATGAGATCGGAGGTCATACTCTGCCTTGCCTTTCCTATAAAGTCCTGTTTTTCTTCATTTCCTTGGCTAGTAAGTTTTCATCTTTAGGGAATGTCTTCTACTCATAAATGTCTTCCATGTTTTACCTATCAAGTTCAATCTGATTTTTTTTTTTTGCTGTTAAGTTTTATATTTTTATTTTATGTGTATGAATGACTGTGTTGCCTGTGTAAGTGCCCATGTTGTGCAATGCCCCCGGATATTAGAAGAGGACATTGGATCTGAATCTGGAGTTATGAACAGTTGTTAGCTGCCATGTGGGTGCTGGGAATGGAACCTGGGTTTTCTGTAAGAGCAGCCAGTGTTTGTAACTGCTAAGCCATCTCTCCAGCCCCTTTTGCTTTCTAACTTGCTTTTGTGGGCTTTCAAAGTTGAAAAGTGCTAGAGAGTCCAAGTCCCCTCACACACATGGTAGAAATGCCCTCTACTGGGTTTTCAGGGACAAGGACATACTTGCTGTCTATCTCATTCAGAGTAACATGACTTAATTTGTGGTTTTGTCTCTTTTTTATAATTGGGCATAAGAAGAGAAAAGTACTCAGAATCAAGCGGGGGCTGGGGTGGGGGGTGGGGATGCACACTGGACAAAAATAGTTTGTGAGATATTAGAACTGATCAAAATGGCCTTGTGGATCCTGCCTGGAGGCTCCAGCGGTATGCTGAGGAAGGTCCCTTGGACTGGCTGAGGGGAACCTAACTTCACTACATATGGGGTGAATGACAGTTAGGAGCACGGTGTCCAAAGAGACCTGGAACATGCAAGCTTTGTTCAGGCAGGGTCATCTGAGGTGCTTTAGTGCAGAGCAGAACACGGCTATGTGAGCCATGCAGGCCAAGCACCTGCAGGTCAGAGCAAGCGGCAAGGACTGGAGCTTTGGGGCACGCAGAAAGGAGAGGGGGCCGTCGGGAGCAGGCCTCAGGCCTTGGGGAGTTTCACAGCTTACCCTGGACCAAAGCCAAAGCCAGGACCCTATTAAGTCAACTTTGTGGAAGGTGCTGGTCCAGTCTGGACCCCGGGTGGAGCGCCAGCAATGAGGGCTGGAGAGATGGCTCAGCGGTTAAGAGCAATGACTGCTCTTGCAGAGGACCTGAGTTCGAGTATCAGCACCCACATGGCAGCTAACAACCATCTGTGAACCAGAGGATCCGACACCCTCTTCTGACCTCCGTGGGCATTGCACGACATGAGTGCACTTACACACATGCAGGCAATCCATTCATACACATAAAATAAAAATAATAAATATTAAAAAAAAAAACCAAAATGGCCTTGTGGGAAATGTGCTAACCACCTGCTTTCCATCTCCATTAAAGATGTATCTTGAGTTCTGTTTTTATGCCTCTACAAAAATCTTGATTTTAAAATGAAATCTTTTCTCTCTTAGATTCAGAATATTAAGCAGACAAACAGTTCTCTTAAGGAAAAACTTGATGGTGGGATAGAACCTTACCGACTTCCAGAGGTAGGATTGTGGGTATTTCAGAAGTCATACCCAAGTGTTTAACAACGTAATGTCTATGTGGTACACACCTCCAGTGTGTCTTTTGTCCTGGAAGGATATAGACATAGTATGAGTCTAGTTTACATTATAGTTTTGACCTGAGAAAAAAGTTCATTAAGCTGTCATAAAGATCTGCATAATAAGTTGGCAATCCATTTGGGTGTCTAGGTCGTTCAGAAGTGCAATGCACGTTGGACCACGGAAGAACAGCTTCTCGCCGTGCAAGGTATGGGAACGCTCCTCAGAGAGCATATGGGAACGAGGATCAGTGTGGGGGAAATGTTATATCTCTAAGTTACTTCACTCATATCAAGGTTACATTACTCTAGCCACATCCATTGGCTTTTGTGTATTTATGTGTATGTGTGTATGTGTGTATGTGTATGCCTATGTTATTGCTAGGCAAGTGCTTATATCACTGCACAGCCACTGCCACCTACCCTCCTCCCCTTTTTTTAAACAAAGTATCTCCTCTTGCCCAGGCTGAACTTGAACTCAAATTTCTCCTGCTCCAAACTCCAAGTGATGAGGTTATTATCCTTTGTCCTTTGCCACCATGCCCAACCCTTTCCCATTTCCTTTTTTTTTTTTTTTTTTTGTGGCCGGTTGGGGGGTCTATTAATTGAGAACGAGTTCTTCTTTGTAACCCCAGCGACTTGGAACTCTCTATGTAGACCAGGCTGTGCCTTGAACTCACAGAGTCTCCACCTGCCTCTGCCTCCCCACGAATGCTGGAGATTCAAGGCATGCGACCACCCATGCCCCGTCCTTCTTTTTCTATTTATTTTTTTTAATATTTTTTTTATTAATTTTATTTCTTTCTGTATGTGTATGAATGTACTGTCTGCATGCAAGTCTGTGCACCCGTGTAGTGCAATGCCGCGGAGGTCAGAAGAGGGTCCCGGATTCCCCTGGAAGTGGAGTTCTCCTGGAATTGGAGTTTCACACGGTTCTCGGCCACCATGTGGGTGCTGGGAATCGAACCCAGGTCCTCTGTAAGAGCGGTCGGCGCTCTTAACCGCTAGGCCATCTCTCCAGCCCCCCCTTTTCTATTTCTTAAATGAACCTTAAAGCCACAGCAATTGTACAATTGCTTATTGCACTCTTCTCAAAAGATAGACTGTTAGCATTTTTTTAATAAATTTTTTTTATTTATTTTTATTTTCTATGTGTATGAATGTACTGTCTGCATGCAGGTCTGTGCACCCGTGTCATGCAATGCCACGGAGGTCAGAAGAGGGTGTTGGATTCCCCTGGAACTGGAGTTCTCCTGGAATTGGAGTTACAGACGGTTCTCAGCCGCCATGTGGGTGCTGGGGATCGAACCCAGTCCTCTGCAAGAGCAATCGGCACTCTTAACCGCTAGACTATCTCTCCAGCCCCAAATTTTATTTTTTATGGGTATGAATGTACTGCCTGTATGTAGGTTTGTGTACCCGTGTCGTGCAATGCCACAGAGGTCAGAAGAGGGCGTTGGATTCCCCTGGAACTGGAGTTAAAGACCATTCTCAGGCGCCATGTAGGTGCTGGGGATCAAACCCAGGTCCTCTGCAAGAGCAGTCGGCCATCTCTCTATCCCCAACTGTTAGCATTTTAAGATGGGTGTTCTTATTTTAGGATTTTGACAAAAACAAAGGCAGGGTGAGCATAGCCATGGGTACTTGTGAAAACTCAGCAAGTTATGTTATGTGCCAGCTGAGACTTGCAAGAAGTTGAAAGTCTTCCTAAACTTTTTGTACCACTATCTGTGGGTTGTCTCTGAAACTGACTACTGTGCCTTCCATAGCTATAACACAGGGTAAGCTAGTACCTACTATTAAAAGCCTTGTTTTATTATTAAGAAAAAGGGATAAGCCTTAGTTGAGGCTGGGGGCTTTTGGGTGGCATCATCTTCATGTGGAAGTCAGAGGCAACTTCAGGAGTGAGTTCTCTCCTTATACCATGTGTTCCAGATTAAACTCAGTTATCAGGCCTGTGTGACAAGCACTTTTACCCACACAGCCATCTTGACAGCATGAGTTTTGGGTTTTCTCTTATATTGAAAAAAAAAATTATTTTCTATCCTTAGCCATCAGGAAATACGGTCGAGATTTTCAAGCAATCTCAGATGTGATTGGGAACAAGTCAGTGGTACAGGTGAAAAACTTTTTTGTAAATTACCGACGCCGCTTCAACATAGATGAAGTTTTACAAGAATGGGAGGCAGAGCACGGGAGAGAGGAAACCAATGGGCCCAGCAGCCAGAAACCCGTCACATCCCCAGCCAGCTCTGTCAAGATCCCTGAGGAGGAAGATGAGGTAAATCTGAAAGAGCTTGTTCTCCTCCCTCTGGAGTCTGTGCTCAAGGCTTTTAAGCTGTTGAAACATCTTCCAGCTTCAGCCATATCAAAATTTTTACCTGTAAATACCATAATGGGTGTGCTGACGCCAGGCAGTTCATCACTGTGCAGCATTGTGATTCTGTCCTGGCTTCCTCCAGCCACAGAATACTGCACATGACCAGTAGTTCCTTCACACAGAGTAGAAACTATCAGCTGGCAATGCCCCGGCAGGTGTCCTCCAGCTCAGTTGGGTTTCATGTTAGGGGCACTGACCTCCATGAGTCTGGAAACCTGTAGGAGCCCCTTCTGTGTGTCCCAGTGCAGTGCCACCTTGCAGTTCTCAGTGCTTTTTGGGGCTGGTTAGCTTGAGCTGATGCAGTTTGTACGTCTGTAGCTGACCTTGTAATTGTGGAAATGCTAGCACTGATTTCATCAGTTGGTTGAGTAGGATGAGGAAGGAAGATGACTTGGGTTGCTTGTCTGCTGCCCCCACCCCAGGGGGGAGCTGGCCTATCTCCAGACAGTACTGCCACCATGCCTATAGAAGATGCACTTCAGGCTGGGCCTGGGCATCTCTATACATCTGCGTTTGTTTACTGCTCAGTGACATGAAGGTTGATTGAGCTTTGAGGAAGTCATTCTCTGTTGTTCTCAACCTTTGCAGGAGGGATCTGGAGTTACCTGGTTTGCATTGTGTTTATTTCCCTTTCTTTAGGGGCTTAGTCACTAGTCTCTGCAGGGTCTCCAGACCTTGCCTCTGTAAGAAAGCATTACAGCATAGTAACATAGAATCAGTTTTTTTCAGGGTGGTGTGTGTGTGTGTGTGTGCGCACTTGCTGTTGTTTTTAAGGTAAGGCATGGTGGGATACACCTTTAATCCCACCAGAGGCAAACAGATGTCTGAGTTTGAGGCCAGCCTGAACTACATAGGGAGTGCCAGTCCTGCCAGGGATACATGGGGGGGGGTGCGTTTAGAGTAAGGGGGATATGAGAGAGGTCCTGCTTGCATGGCCCAGCCTGATGGAACATAATAGCATCTAAGTAAAATAAGGGTTTTTACCTTTTGCTTCAGTGTTAATTGCTTATTTAGATTAAATTCACTAAAGTCCAGGGCTCAATGTAGGAGCCCTGAAGTTAGAGGCAAGGAGAAAAGGAAAGAATTTGCAGGAATGAAAGCATTCTTTTAAATAAGACACCTGAGTGTAGGTGTAAGCTTTTTTTTTTTTAATTTTTTTATTTTGTATGTGTATGAATGTACTGTCTGCATGCAGGTTTGTGTACCGTGTCGTGCAATGCTGCAGGAGGTCAGAAGAGGGTGTCAGATTCCCCTGGAACTGGAGTTAAAAATGGTTCTCAGCCACCATGTGGGTTCTGGGGATCGAACCCGGGTCCTCTGCAAGAGCAGTCGATGCTCTTAACTGCTAGGCCATCTCTCCAGCCCCATGAAAGCATTCTTAATGCATTTCCTGACAGCAGTCCCAAGGCTATGGGAAACAGGAGCCGCAGGCTTTTTATTCCTTGATGTTGAATCAGCAGGTGCTGACAGGTAGAATAAGAATCCAAGCCATCCATTCTCTTTCATCCTTCACTTTCCTAAGCCTTGTCCATTACTACCTGGCTGAGCTTTATCAGTGCTTACTTTTCTTTGTTACTTGTACTGGAGGGCCTGCTTTTAACTGTCCACTTCTGCTGGCTGCATATCACATAACCCAGCATATCTCTCTACAGTGTGGTCACCATCCAGAAGAGGTTTTCTCTTGTCACCTACATGTCTTTGGCAACCCTTTGGCCATTTAAAAACAACATCCCTTCCTCCCATGCATACACTCTATGGTCTTGGGATTTGGGAGCTTTTTCTTTGGCCTTTTTTGAGATAGGGTCTCCCTGTGACCCCAGCTGGCCTAGAACTCACTGTAGATCAGGCTGGCCCGGAACTTACAGAGATTCGCCTGCCTCTGCCTGGAGTGCTGGGACTAACTAAAGTCGTGCACCATGCCCAGCTTAATTGATAGTTTTTATAAGGTACCATTTCACCTAAAGGAATAGTACTGTCAGATTTTGGATTCATAGACCAATTGTGTCCTCAGTGGTAAGGTACAGTGAGGTTAGAGAACTTAACTGTTCTACACGGTATGTCCCTTTTGAGGACTCAGTTTTGAAAAACAATATGCAACTGAAAAAAATGCTCTGATTCTATAAGGACGATTCTTACACCCTCCTGTATCCAACAGAAGCCGCTGGCTCTTTGTTGAAGGCCTGTGTGTCACAGCCTCCCTCTGGCCAGTACTGTAGGCACACCTGAGCAGTCCGGCCTGCTTTCCATATATTGTTGAGGACGCCATGGCTCCTGGGGTAATTTTAACTTTATGAAGAAGGCATTAGTGTACAACTTCTGTAGATGTAGGAACTAAAGTTCAAATAGAAAAAAACTCTTAAAAAAGAAATGTCTTCCAAGGTCAGCCAGGTATTCTTCTCTAACCTTTGGAGCACGTGTTTGCCACACTGTACTTCCTCTATAGGTTTGGTAATGCATACCTTCTTCCCTCCTGGAGTACTCCGGAGATAGTCTGATGTGCTGTTTGCCTGATCTTTGACCCTTCCTTCTTTTTCCCTTTCCTTCAGGCTGCTTCTGTTCTGGATGTAAGATATGCATCTGCCTCATGAGAACTGCTGGTAGCTTTGAACACTTGGTGTGGACTACATGTTATCCAGGATATCAGGTATTACCAGACATCACCTAGCCATCTGCATCACATCTCTGTGGACAAGCAGCTATTACCAAAAAGGCATACACTTCCAGTCCTGTGCTATTCCGCCTTAATTCTCTGCTCCTTCCTCCATGTTGGCACAACTTCCCAGAGAGCTCCGTTGCATCTCATTCTGCCTAAGGGCTGGGGAACCCACAGCCTGCACACCTCCCTCAAGTCTGGGGCCTGCACACTTCCTTCAAGTCTGGGACCCTCCCTAACGTTGGCTCCCCTGAGCCCCATCAGTGGCAGCTCTCCCACTCAGCAGCTTCAGACCAGGTAGTCTTGAAAGGCCCAGCTGTTCCTGCATGGCCTGCAGTTTCTATTCTGTGCATAGTGTAATTCTCAGAAGGCCCTTTGGGCCTTCCAGAAAATTTCTCTTGTTCTTTTCTGGAGCAGCCACCTAATATGCTTCTTTGAAAATCAGTCCATTGGCAGAGTGCATCATAACCTGTACCATGTCAGGCTTCCTGATCCAACTCCTGTTCCCTAAACAGGGCGGAATTACGGTTTAGAAGTTAGGTTTATACGTTAGGTGGTTCCTCTCCCCTTTCTCTCTCTGCTAATTTTCTCCCTTTTCTCCCTTTCCAAGTGGTAAAAAGCTCATTTGCAACAACTGTCTTTGGACACTGTAGCTTAATGGGAACGTGGACCTCAACGCTTTCTGCCTTCAACTTTCAGCATTGTAACCCCAGGGTGTGGGTGCACCCCATCTTTTCCTGACCCCCCCAACTACCACTATCACCACCCAACTCCGAGAGATTTGGTTCATATCACTGTACCTGGTGCTTGTACCTTTGGAATTGGTGCCTTCTCCTTTGGCAACCATGTTTATCAATCCCTTTTCTGTTCAAGTGTCTTATTTAAAGTTTATTGCTTGCCAAAGATGACATCATTGAAGTATAGGAGATGGGAGAGCTTCTGCAAATCTTGACAAAGCGCAAATTTTAAATGTCAGGTCAGCTCAGTGAAGGACATGTGGATAGCTGGGATGTTCTGTAGACCCTGCACACCACCATTAGGTCCCCTCCTCTTGGTGTGTCTGGCCTGCTATGTGTCATTCCATGTGTCCTTTTGTGTTGTTTATGTACTGGTATGGACACACACAAAATCCCCTCTCTTTTACTAGCAGAGTACAGGACAGAAAAGTGATGGATGTACTGGTCATTGAGACCAAGATGAAACAATCTACAGAGTGATATGTAATGCCTGTTGGTTGGACTGGGAACAAGTAAAGATTTCTAATAAATGTTCTGAGACTTCCAAAATCACTTTTGCTCTCTTGCCAGACTGTGGCCTGCTGGGGGTAGGAGCCAGGTCGTCAGACTGCCTTCTAGCGCCTGTGGCCAGTTCAGACTGCACTAACCATGTGAAAGTATCTTTTGTTGTTCATAGCGTTTGAATATTTTTTCTGCTCTCAATACCAAAAAAGAAAAAGAAGTAGATGCTTTAAGGTGTAAACAGAATTCTTAAGAATTTAAAATATGCAATCGAAATATGATGTATTTTAACTCCCAAGCACCTTCCTTTTTTTTTTTTTAAGTCAGCTGATTTTCTCTTTAGAAGAGGTTCAGCTATAGAAATCTAGGTTTTCTGGGTTGTGCATTCTTTCTGAGAAGTCTGGAGAAAGGCCATGGCGGGGGGAGGCAACACAGGACTTTCACCCTGTCCTACACCAGTGTCTCTTGGTCCAGGAGAGCCTGTGATGAGCAGCGCCAAGGGCATGGCCCACTGCTCCTTGCTGGGGACAGGGAGCAAAGTAACACTAGTAACAAGTCATAAGCCTGCTGTGTAACTGAAGGGTGGAAGGAGAACATGGGATGGCTCAGCCTACGCTGTGCACATCGCTCACAGGAACACTAAGGCATGTGCTAAAGCCTCTGCTTGACTTGTTCTTTCTGCATGTTCTCCCTCCTGTGGGCAGGAGCAGTGTGCCTTGGCTGCGGTGGCTTTCTCTCTCTGCCAGTGGCTCGCTCTCTCTTCCTGCCCAGGCTGTTTTCCTTAGGATTTGTTCCTCCTGGGTGGTGTGGCAGGCAGAGCAGCTGTGCCAGGCACCAGACTGCACTCTGCATTCCCCTCACTTTGTTCCTGGAAAGTTGTGTGCTGGTGTGATTAGAGCCATAGTAGCTCAATTCTGGCTTTTTCTCCAAGTGAAAGAGGCGTGCCATTTTCATTTGAGAGAGAGTAAAAAGTGGTTTTTGCTCAGCTGTTGCAATAGTCTCCTGTTTTAAACTTTTTTTTTTTTCATTACAAGGTCTTTGCAATGATGTAAATGCAAGAAATCACTAAGCTTTCAAAGCTCAGCGCCCTGGTCTTGTACATGTGAAGACTATTAACTGTGTCAGATCTTAGGTGTGTCAGCAGGTTGGGTTGGGGCACAATGCCTGCTTCTGACACCCTGTCACTTAAGCTTTGCGTTCTTAGAAATTATCAATGTGAATGTCGTAACTATATATTTTTTGTTGGAAAAAATCTCTTAAATATAAGTTATTGTGCAAAATATAGTATCATGGACACAAATAGTCTAACTTCTAGTTTAGAGATCCCTAAAAGATATAAATTGTATTGCAGATGCATTAAAGTCTGTTTATTTAATTTTACGTAGATGTGTAAAGTGTTAGGTTAAAAATTCTTTTCACTTATCCATTTAAACACCTTGTACTTGAATATTGTGTTGATTGGTCAGCAGCAGTGATAATTCTATAATTCTATAATATAGCGCTTTGCCTGGGGAAGTCTCCATGCCTCGGTTGTGCTGATTAGCTTAGGAGTGGCATAGAGACGGGTGCTGCGGCAGCAGGAGCCAGAAGTTAGTGTAGCTCCCCACTGCACTGTTCTTGTTTGTCAGGACAGCTCCCTGAAAGATGGCTTCTGGTAGTTTTTGGTTTTTTGTTTGTTTTGTGGGTTTTTTTTTTGGGGGGGTCTTTTTGAGACAGAGTCTCCCTGTAGCTCCGGCTGTCCTGGAACTCAGTCTGTAGACCAGGCTGGCCTTGAACTCAAAGAGATCCACCTGCCTCTGCCTCCCTAGTGCTGGGATTATAGGCGTGTGCCACCATGCCCAGCCTCCTGGTAGTTTTTATAAGACCTGATAATGGTCACAAACCTCTGATCAAAAAAAAGGTGAAAAAGCTTGCTGTGGTAGGCCCATTAAGCAATTTTCTGTTTATATCCATTTTCCTCAATACTACACACCACTCTTACGTGTGCTCCTTGTCACTTTAAATTTCAACTATACCCATACCCTGCTTTTTCTAATATCAGATGTACTATTGGTATAATCGCACACCAAAAATAAGCCAAACAGTGCGTTACACTAACTGGATCCCTGCTTTCATGTAAGCAAAGGAGAGGCGGGGCCAGCCCTAGCAAGGGCCTGGCTGTCTCTGGTGTCTGGCCTGCTTCTACCCAGTGACCCATGATGCAGGGCTTTGTATCGAGTAGATGTTGCCTCAGATTGACTCAAGGTAGTTAGATCATCTGAGCCTAGTGACCTTGTGCAACTCCCTTTCCGCCACTCCCTGGATCTTTGCAGCTTTTCTGAACTGTAGTAAAGCACAATTGCAGGAGCGTTACAATTCAGAAGGAAGGTCAGTAGAGTCTATGCATGTTGTAAAATAATGAGTGTTTACAGTCACCTTCTCTTAAAACAAAAGTTTATACTGGAGTGGATAGTATCCCATTATGTAGACTTAAAACTTTGCTAAGTGCTTTTTAGATTGCTTAAAATTTTTTCAAGATTTTAAAAGATGTATAAGGTTAAGTTTGCAAATATAATGGAAATGCTGTATATCTTTTGAAGTGATAAAATCCTCGTTGAAATTTTAAAGAAAATATGTTGTAATAATGCTATTGTGATATTTCCATGTCTGCTTGTTTTCTATTCAGCACATCATCGTGGTGAATGTTCATAGCATTATAATTGCTTAGCCATTGAATTATAACATTTGTTAGTGAAAATTGGAAATTTTATTTGTGAGATTCTGCAGAATTCATTTTTCTATTTCCAATATTTGCTGAAGTTAAATAAAAATTTTCAAGCCATTGATGTAATAAAATATTAAAACAATTTTTTCTACTCCCATGTCCATGGTCATACAAAGTAGGGTGTTCTCTCCTGAGCAGGTTTCTGGGAGTGATTGCCCAGCATTAGGCCTGTGGGCACACATACCTGGCAGTCACTTTTATGTGTGATTATCTTATATCTTTGTGTGTGTGTGTGTGTGTGTGTGTGTGTGTCTTTTTGAGACAGGGTCTCCCTATAGTCCCAGCTGTCCTGGAACTCACTCTGTAGACCAGGCTGGCCTTGAACTCGAAGAGGTCGTCCTGCCTTTGCCTCCTGAGTGCTGGGACTAAAGGTGTGCGCCACCATGCCCAGCATAAGTGTGTGATTATCTTATACCTGGCATCAAATTGATGTCCACAAGTCCAAAATTTGTGTTAGTTGAGGTTTTAAGTGTAAAGTTTGCATGTAGCAAGTCTTGTCAGGCTTGACCAGACTTTGAGGTGAACCTGGAGGTTGATTCTGCATCATTCCTAGTCTGGCAATGAAAAGACAGACTGCCACCATTATCACCACTAGTCAGCCAAGACTGACCTACATTTGGCTCAGCACCTCTGAGCAGTGTGAAGAACACTTGCAATCTCTGCATTCTTCCTACTCCTGGCTGGACTTGGTTAGATAATGTACTGGAGAGCTTTTACTGCACTCACCAACACCAAAAGTAAATCACCTTATACCAGTTTGGAAGGTGTCAGTCCATGACCCTCCCGGAGTTTCCTGAGACAGACCCACTGTGCAGTGGTTGACCCTCTTCATTAGCACATCATGGCAGAAGCACAGAGAGCAGAGTCGTTCACGTCATGGCCAAGACAGGCAGAAGGGCTGGGATCGTCTCAACTACAATTTGCAGTAAGTAGATAAGGTCAGATTCTTTTGTGTGTGAAAGGTCAGATTCCTTTGTGTGTGACTCTGCCTCAACTAGGAGGTTGTGGAAGACTGAGAGGGTCCAGCTCCAGCCTTCTGAAAATCCGAAGTCCAGAACACCGAGAGAGGAAAACCTGTGGTCCAGGGGTATCAGTGAACACACAGACGGAGCCAGTTCCTCTGAGTGCTGGAACCGTAGGAGATTGGCACCTGCAGAGTTGGAGCAGTCCTGAGAAGATACCATCTGTGTGGATGGATGTAAGGGTGGCACCCCAGAAAGGAGATCAGAACGAGCCCTGAGAGTTCACTGTCAGCCTGGCAGAGGAACACGAAGCAGGGGTGCAGGACGGAGCCTGAGTGACGAGCAGGCAGGAAGGAGGGTCCAAGCCAGGGCAGGCCCCTCTACGGCGCCACACAGGGGGACATTGGAGCTCAATCTTTATTGTTCTGGAATGACCCTTTCAAAGGCTGGCATAGAATGTAGATACAGGCCTAAAAGTAGCAGTGGGAAGGAGACGGGTCATGGACCCCCAGATCAAAGAGATGAGGACCCCAATCCAGGTCCCCTGCCTCCAGTCTAAGCACAGAAAGCAGCTGCGCAGCACGCGCAGACTTCACCTCCTGCACCTTATTCGGCGAGTTTCACCTTTGCCCTTTCCCTGACCTCAGGGAGGCGCTGATGAAGAGCTCTCCAGAGCTCAGACTCCCAGAACGGGAGGTGATCTTCAGAGCTAAGATGAGATCCACTCTACAGAAAGGGCTGGGAGCTGGACCAGCGCATAGCCCCGTACTCCAGGCCTCCATACTGGCACTTCCAAGGGGCTCTGCACCTTATGGGCTACTTGCTTTGAAGGGAGGGCTGTGCAAGCCATTCCAGGTAGTCAAACTGCTTCCCTAGAGTCAAGCCCCACTTCCTGCACTCTGCATGTACCGGCTTCATGCCGTCAGGTCTCCCCTGTCGGGGAGCCCAGCGTGTGCTCTGATCCTGGCCTGTGTTCCCTTCCTCTGGTTCCAGAAACAGGAACGCGGCTGCGGGCGGAGCAACTCCTGGCCTTTCTGTTTCTGCTGCCACCCCTCTCGCCACCTGGGAGGAGGTTTGGTAGCACCTAGCTCAAGACACTCGTGCACATTCTGGGACTCAGCTTCTGGTGAACCCCTTTGTCCCTGTCTCTGCTATATGGGTCTTAACTGCTGAACCATCTCTCCAACCCCTCTCCATCTCTCCAACCCCTCTCCATCTGTCCATCTCTCCAGCCCCTCTCCATCTGTCCATCTCTCCAGCCCCTCTCCATCTCTCCATCTCTCCATCTCTCCAGCCCCTCTCCATCCATCTCTCCAGGCCCTCTCCATCTCTCTTTTCCCTCTTCCTTTTCTGAGCTCTTTGCCTTGGGTGGATGGCACTGTGTCTGGTTGCCACACTTAACGCCTGTATCACCCACCTCTGGAACTCCTCCATCGCTGCCACTGGTTCCAGTTCAGGCTTCTGGTTGTTGGAGCTAGTGCTTTGGCCAAACTCACCGACATCTAATGCCCTTCTCGTGGCACTGTCCCCACCACATTCTGCATTGGGCAGCATTCCCAGACTCCCGCCCCTTAAGCCTCACTCTGTCTTGCCTCATTCTGCTACCTATAAAGAAGTGGCTTTTACCTAGCACTAAGTTCAAGGCCAACCCAGGCTACATAGCAAGACCCTGTCTCAGAAAAACTATGGCCTAAGTGGGATGTAGGTCAGTGACAGGCAGCTGCCCAGCGTGTGCAGGGCTCTGGGTTCCAGCCCAGCATCAACACAGTTTAATTTTAACTTTTTTTTTTTTTTTGGTCTTTTTTTGAGACAGGGTCTCCCTGTAGCTCTGGCTGTCCTGGAACTCACTCTGTAGACCAGGCTGGCCTTGAACTCACAGAGATCTGCCTGCCTCTGCCTCCCAAGTGCTAGGATTAAAGGCGTGCACCACCACGCCCAGCTTAATTTTAACTTTTTAAAAATAAGTAGCTAGAGGAGCAGTAGAGACTGCTCAACAGTTAGCCCACATGGCAGCTAACAGCCGTCCATAACTCCAGTGCCAGGGGATCTGACTCCTGGCCTCTGTGGCATTGCACAGCATGGGTGCACTTACACATAAAATGAATGAGGCATGCTGCGTGTAGTGGTACAGCCTTTAACCATAGACAGAGATCCAAGGTCAGCCTGGGCCAGGCGCCATGGTACACACCTTTAATCCTAGCACTCAGGAGGCAGAGGCAGGCGGATCTTTGTGAGTTCTAGGCCAGCCTGGTCTACAGAGTAAGTTCCAGGACAGCTGGGGCTACAGGGAGACCCTGTCTCGAAAAGAGCAAAAGAAAAAGTCAAGGCCAGCCTGCTCTACAGAGCGAACTCCAGGCTAGCTGGGACTAAAGGGAGACCCTGTCTCAAAAAAGTATGTATGTATGTATGTATGTATGTATGAATGAATGAATGAATGAATGAATGAATGAATGAATGAATGAATGAATGAATAAATAAATAAATAAAGAGTCTGGAGAGGTGGCTTGGTGGTTAAGAGCCCTGGCAGCTCTTGCGGAGGACCTGGGTTGGCTTCCAGCACCCACATGGTGCCAACCCATTGTGCTCATGCCTGGTGCCAGGCGAATATTGCTTGCTTTTGAAAAGACCAAGAGACCACATCCCCCTGCAGGCTGGAGCTGGAGGTTACTTCCAGGAAGGATCATCCTGCTCCAAAGGTTTCTTGTCACCAAGCCATCTCTGTAGACCCAGTTAAGGATTTGAATGAGGATCAGGTAACCTGGTGTTGCTGAGCACTTCCATACTGCAGCTCCCTCTCTGTTCTGCTTTCATAGTCTCCTTGCTTTGAGTCAGAATCCATATGGCCATGTCTGTCCTTATTCAGCAGCTAGTGTCAGTACACTGGCCCTAGCCTGCTGGTGTTCAGTCCCAAGGAGGTGCAGTCAGATGACCTGATCCTTAGAGACTTTGTATGATGAGTATTGTCTGTTGTGTCCCTTGGCACTTATTTGAATAAATTTAACCACGAGTATGTCTTACCCTGTATATAATTATATATAGCAAATTATTTGTCTATTTTTAGTAATAATTGTTTAATTCATCCACAGTTACCTTGCCACCTAAGGACCAAACATACATTATTTCCTTTAATCCTCCTGGAAACTAAGTTAGCTCTGCGTTAACTACTGGAAGAGAGTGAGGCAGAGTTCCCCAGTCTCCTTGAAGAACGCACACGAAGACTAAGGACCCTCCAGCTCCAGCACCTCCCCATCCCACCATCCTGGAGACCACGCCTTTGCGTGGGACTCTGGGTACACACGCACCCAAACCCATGTGCTGACCTTGCAGGTGAGGGCTATTAAGGAAACTAGAGGAAAAGCAAGTTTTGCCAAGTCATACAGCTAGAAAAACAATGTCCCCCCAGGATGAGGGAGCAGCCCAGTCCACAGCCAAGCTCTGTAGACTCCGCAGGCAACTTACCTAGTCCCTTCACAAGCATGCAGTATTTTGTGATCTCGATCACCTCAATCATTTCAGACTCTGTAAAGAGAAATAGTGACCATTTTGAAGGATAGCGAGTGAACCCAAGGTCACACCCATTTGCCCCATGGCTGACCTGTTGACTCCATAGACTGGTGATCTTGCAGGACCCCTGTGGAGAGAACCAAGGTTCCTACAGTGCTTATCTACTGTGCTGGATAGCTTTAGTGTCAACTTGACACACCTGGGTTGAGGGAGCCTCAATTGGGGAATTGGCTCCATTGGATTGGCCTGTGGCCAGTCTGTGGAGTATTTTCTTGAATGTCAGGCAATGTGGGAGGGCCCAGCCCACAATGAGTACTGCCACCCTGGGCAGGTTGTTGTGTACCATATAAGAAGGCAGGCTGGGCATGAGCCAGAGGAGCAAGCCAGTGAACAGCATTCCTCCATGGCCTGTGCTTCAGCTCCTGCCTCCAGGTTCCTGCCCTGAGTTCCTGCCTTGGGCTCCCTAGGTGATGAACTGTGACCCAGGAGATGTAAGCTGAATAAACCCTTTCCTCCCCAAGTTGGTGTCAGTCAGAGTGTTTTGTCACAGCAGTGGAAGACAAACTAGAACATCTACCTTCAGACAAAACCTCACTTCAGTATTCAGCACCAGCTTCCTGTCTTCCCCTGAGCCAAAGAAGTGCATTTAAACTTGTACTTCTGGGGCTGGAGAGATGGCCTAGCAGTTAAGAGTGCTGACTGCTCTTGCAGAGCACCCAGGTTCAATCCCCGGCACTCACACGGCGGCTGAGAACCATCTGTAACTCCAATACCAGTTCCAGGGGAATCCGAGACCCTCTTCTGACCTCCGCGGCATTGCACGACACGGGTGCACAGACTTGCATGCAGACAGTACATTCATACACATACAGAAATAAAAAATAAATAAAAAAAATAAAAAAAGAAATATACATTTAAAAAAAAAAAAAAGATTGAGCTCCTGGGCTTTGGAGCCTGGGGTGCTGCCTGAGTGCACCACCCCCAGAGACAGGGTCACAGGCCCCTTGTCACAAGAAGCTTTAGCCTGTTGGAAAGCATGAACTGCTGCTGTCAGTGTGTCACCTCTGGGTGACACCAGCTCTGAGAAGTGCTGGCCACTCTAGAACTGCACCTCCGACAACCTGGGCCAGGTGTGAGGTACAGCTAACAGGTTGGAGGTGGCATGTTTATGAACTCTCCAAGGCTGCATCTGGGTCCTGGTGGTTGAATGCCTTTTATCATTAAGGAAGTTCAGAGCTGAAGTGCTCCTGCACCCCTCCCTGCTCCCCCGCCCCCATTCCCTGCACCCTCCTGCCCCAGCCACCTTGGGCAACAGCATTTGCCAGCCCTGTGTCATCAGGTCCTGCCTGGCTTGGAGTCAAGGGCTTGGGTTCTGCCCCAGATTCACTGGTGTTGCGCGACTTGTCACAGGTCTCCCCATGTGAAGGGGTCATGTACTCCTGTCCCTCAGCTGGTTACCCATCTGATTCCCCAAGTAGACAGGTGCATCTGCTGTGGTTGCCTGCGTTAAACTGGAGTAGGGCACGGGAGAATAGGGATCAGAAGATTACTGGGGTTTTTTTTTTTTTTTTTTTTTTTTTTTGAGACAGGATCTCCCTGTGGCCCCAGGTGACCTGGAACTATGTAGACCAGGCTGGCCTGGAATTCACAGAGATCCACCTGCCTCTGCCTCCTGCGCCACTACTCCCTGCTAGGTTCCCAGTCTTTTTTTTTTAAGTTTATTTTTCATGTGTATGAATGTACTGTCTGTATGTAGGTCTGTGCACACATGTCGTGCAATGCTGTGGAGGTCAGAAGAGGGTGTCGGATTCCCCTGGAACTGGAGTTAAAGACAGTACTCAGCCGCCATGTGGGTGCTGGGGATCGAACCTGGCTCTGCAAGAGCAGTCGGTGCTCTTAACCGCTAGGCCATCTCTCCAGCTCCAGTTCCCAGTCTTAATGACTAACCACTGTGCCAAGTTCCAAGGGGTGCTGGGAGCCAGCATGCTAACAGTCTTCACAGGCTCTGCCCAGTGCTGGGCAGCAGGTAGGTTGTGGTCACCTGATATGCAAGGCTCCTTCCCTGCTGTCCTGTGAACAAGTGAGTCATTTAAGGTGCTGAGCTTTTCCTCCTGGGACTAGACATTGCCATGGGCTCACTGGATTGTAGGCTAGTGTTTCTGAACCCTCCTGCATAGCACCTGTGTTCCCAGTGGGGAAAGAAGAGGTTTCCTGTGACTAGACTGGTGACTACAGGGGCCCCAGGTGCCAGATGGGCCAGAAGACAGCCATAGCCCTCTCCCCTTCCAGGAGGCCCTGCCCGCCTTTGCTAACAGCTGTTGGATTCACTTCAAAAGGCTAAGCCTAGACTGTCCAGGGTCATGATCCACCCACTCAAACTCGCAGCGCTTGGAGGACTGGGCCGTGCGCACCCCTGCCTGGTGGAAAGGTTGCTCCTAGACGAGTTCATGAGGCAGGACGTGCAGGCCCCAGGCTGGAGCAGCACAGCGAGGCTGGGATGTGGAACCAGCATTTTTTTTTTTTCTGTATGTGTATCAATGTACTGTCTGCATGCAGGTCTGTGCACCCGTGTCGTGCAATGCCACAGAGGTCAGAAGAGGGTCTCAGATTCCCCTGGAGCTGGAGTTCTCCTGGAATTGGAGTTTCAGACGGTTCTCGACCACCATGTGGGTGCTGGGGATCGAACCCGGGTCCTCTGTAAGAGCGATTGGCGCTCTTAACCTCTAGGCCATCTCTCCAGCCCCGGAACCAGCATTTTCTATGCACATTGTCTGCCTCAGAGCCCAGGTCATGGTCTCCGGAAATGGCTGGGGTCAGGTGCAGGAAGACCTACGGAAGAGAGGCCTGGGGATCTTGCCAGACCAAAGAAGCACCCAACATAGTTGGTCTAAATAACTCCAGAACCAGTCCAAGGCCCATCCATCAGTCAAACATGGGGACAGTTTTCCGTCAAAAAAATCTTGGGGCTGGGGCGCTGAGAGATGGCCTAGCGGTTAGAAACGCCAACTGCTTTTGCAGAGGACCCAGATTTGATCCCCAGCACCCACATGGCGGCTGAGAGCCGTCTGTGACTCCAGTTCCAGGGGAGTCCAAGACCCTCTTCTGACCTCCGCAGCACTGCATGACACAGGTGCACAGACCTATTTGCAGACAGTACATTCATACACATACAAAATAAATAAATAAATATCTTGGGCCAGATGGCTCAGTGGTTAAAAGCACTGGCTGCTCTTGCAGAGGATCTGGGTTTGATTCCAGCACCCACATGGCAGCTAACAACCCTCTGTGACTCCACTTCCAGAGGAAACCAGCACCCTCTTCTGACCACCTTGGGCATTGCACAACATGGCTGTACTCACATACATGGAGGCAATACATTTATACACATAAAAGAATATTGGAAGGGCTGGAGAGATGGCTCAGTGGTTAAGAGCACTGACTGCGCTTGCAGAGGACCCGGGTTCGATTCCCAGCTAAGAACCATCTTTAGTCCCCGGTTTGGTAGCACACACCTTTAATCCCAGCACTCCGGAGGCAGAGGCAAGCAGACCTCCGAGTTCAAGGCCATCCTGGTCTATATAGTGAGTTCTAGGTCAGCTGGGGCTTCAGGGAGACCCTTGTTTCAAAAGAAAACCTGCTCCCCCCACCGCCAAAAAAAAAATCTTGGGAAAAAAATGTATGAGGATCCAAAATATTGTGAAGAATGTATTTTTAATACTGCGGGAAGGGAGCATGCACATCTCTAGAGTGGACAGCTTTGTGGGTTCCATTTCTCCTTCCACTTCCACTGTGCTTCTACAGGGGAAACTCCGATTGCGGCCTTCATGGCAAGCCCCTGATACTGTCTGTTTTGAGACAGGATCTCACTGTGTAGCCTTGGCTGGCCTGGATCTCACTGTATAGATCAGGCTGTCTGGCCTCAAACTCAAATCTGCCTCTGCCTCTGCCTCCTAAATGCTGGGATTAAAAGGTGTGCCACTAGCAGGCCTAGCCTAGTAACATTCTTGGAACATCTTTCAAGCACTATTGGGGGTGGGAGGGTAGATCTCGAATGTGACAGTAGAGCTAGCTGGCTCTGAAACCTCTTTACAACTTTTGCACCTTAGGTGGCTCTGGGGAAATGAAATGAGCCCCAGGAGTCTGTCGGGGTCCCCCCCCCCAAAACCAGTCACACTGATAGAATCTGATGCCCTGATGGAAAGCTCTGGTCTCTGGAGGCAGCTTCCCAGCACCCTGTTGTGTGACAGCCAGGAGTGGACGGGGCCAGCCTGGCTCCGCTCTGCCTCCAGCTCCTTCCCTTCCTCCTTCCTTTCCCTCCCTTCTCTTGCTCTTTCTCTCTCTGCCCTTGGGCTGCAGCAACTTTGGGAGCATTTTGAAGGCCTTCATTTTCTTTTTTAATCACCCCTTCAGCTGGACATAGCAGTATGCACTTGTAATTCTAGCCTTTAGGAGCTGAGGCAGGAGGATTACTGATTTTGAGGCCAACTTCAGCTACGGAGCAAGACTATCTTTAAAAACAAAACCAGGGCTGGAGAGATAGCCTACGGTTAAGAGCACCAACTGCTCTTGCAGAGGACCCGGGTTCGATCCCCAGCACCCACATGGCAGCTGAGAACCGTCTGTAACTCCGATTCCAGGAAAACTCCGGTTCCAGGGGAATCCAAGACCCTCTTCTGACCTCCACGGCATTGCATGACAAGGATGCACAAACCGACATGCAGACAGTACATTCATACACATATAAAAATAAAATTAAAAAACAAAACAAAAACGTTCCTTTTTGTTTTTCTCCCCTTTGGAAGGGAGAGAAAAGCAGCTACATAAAGGTGAGAAAATAGAAACTGCACAGGTCGAGAAAGCACAGGCTAGGCAGGTACATCTCAGGCTATCCCCCACTCAGAATCAAAGCAGAATGAAACAGCCCACCCTGCAGACGGGGAGAGGGTCCAGTTTTCTGGCCTTGCCGTCTCACAGTCAGCTGTCCAGTTTTTTTTGGGTTTTTTTGTTTTTTTTTTTTTTTTTTGTCTCTTTGAGACTGGGTCTCCCTGTAGCCCCAGCTGTCCTGGAACTCACTCTGTAGACCAGGCTGGCCTTGAACTCACAAAGATCTACCTGCCTCTGCCTCCCAAGGATTAAAGGCGTGCGCCACCACACCCAGCCAGCTGTCCAGTTTTTAACCACAACAAAATTACAAGGTACGAAGGAGAAAAAATGACTGGAAAGGGAGGGGAGGGTGGCAGTAACTCTCCCAGTACCAAAATAAAAATCCACTAGAGGAAACGGGCTGGGACATGGCCCATGGATAAACTGTGCAAGCCTGACAACCCGAGTTCAATCTCCAGAACCTACATGCAAACCCAGAAACAGTAATAAATTCTTGTAATCCCAGTGCCTATAGCAAGCTGGGAGTGGAGACGGGAGTGTCATCTGGAAGCTCGACAGCCTGAAGCACTCAGTGCAGCAGCGGACGAGAAACAAGGGTGAAGGAGAGAACCCGATCCCCAGAGTGCTCTGATCCCCACAATGCATGTGCATGTGTGCGCACACATGCGCACGAATGTAAAAGCAGATTTGTGCCGTCATGAGAGTGGGTGAGGGTTGTGAAGTGAAAGCAATGGACAGCATTGAGCCTGGAGGAGGAAAGAAAGACTAGAAAATAAAGGTCAGGTGGGACCCAGCCCCTATGCACTCTGGGAACTCGGGAGGAGACAGGTGGACAGGTTACTTGAGGAAATGATGGCCAGGCGTCCTGATCTTGGAGGACAGGAATCTCAACAGCCAAGATGAGCAAGGGAAACAAGGAACTCGAGAAGATACACTCCAAGACGCTGGAACTAACCACTGCCAAACCAGTGGCTGCCCCGGCTTACCAGGACAGGAGTTGCTTCAGGAGATGATTTGGTGGCCTTTGGTCCATTCGTGGCACGGCCACACCTCTATCTCTTTCTTCACTCCCAGAATAAACCCTGCATCCATTTACAATGCATTCCTGTCCTCCGTTCACATTCCTGGCGATTATGAATCTCCTTTCCTCTGGAAAATCACTGCCTTTTTGAAGCTGGCTGTTCTAGTTTGTCTTCCATTGCTGTGACAAAACACTCTGACCAACACCAACTTGGGGAGGAAAGGGTTTATTCAGCTCACATCTCCTGGGTCACAGTTAATCACTCAGGGAGCCCAAGGCAGGAACTCAGGGCAGGAACCTGGAGGCAGGACCTGAAGCACAGGCCATGGAGGAGTGCTGCTTACTGGCTTGCTCCCCTAGCCCATGCCCAGCCTGCCTTCTTATACTGTACACAACAACCTGCCCAGGGTGGCAACATTCATTGTGGGCTGGGCCCTCCCACACTGCTTGACCATCAAGACAATACTCCACAGATGTGGCCACAGGCCAATCCAATGGAGCCAATTCCCCATTTGAGGCTCCCTTAACCCAGGTGGGTCAAGTTGACACTAAAGCTATCCAGCACAATTGACCCCTTGTCAACTTGACACACAAAACACATCACTATTAAACCACCACTTTTCCAGTTCTTATCCCCAAAGTATGATGTTAACATTAATCACAACCTAAGACAGTACAACCTTAAAAGCCCCACAGTCCTTAAAATGTCCAAATACTTAAAAGTTCACACAGTCCATTAAAAGTCTCATAACTGTGGGCTACTGTAAAACTCCAAAACAAGTACTGTCTTAATTCAAAGGGAAGATCGGCGCACTACTCAAAACAAACCTAAGTCCAGCCAAAGTAAGTTCAAGGCTGGACAACCAAACTGGGACTCCTCACGATCTGGGCTCCAAAAGTGTCTTCGGCAGCTCCCCCTCCTCTCGACCTGCCCATCCATGGCACACACACACTCATCTCAACAGGCCGCAGGCTGATCCATTTCCCACATGCTGCTAGGCTTGGTGGCATCCCATGGTCCTCGGCATCGCCAAAACACGATGGGGTGCACTGAAAACTAGACAGCACCTTCACCATCGGCCATCTCCTCCTTCGTACCGCTACCTGGATTGGGCCAGCCCTTCTAGCTTCTCCCTCTCGTCATCTCAACCCCTCGCAACTCCTGGGGGGCTCACTGCAACCGAGGTGCACTCAATGCCACAATGGGCTTTCCTGACTTCTCACAGTACCAAGCTCACCTGCTCTCTCCGTGACCCCCTCAAATTTTCACACACCAAGAACAAATAGGAGACTCTTACACGTACCAAGAGTCCTGCTATCTGTGGCTTCGAGATGGAGGCTCAACTCAGGGCCCCTCTAGGACCATGGTTTGTGTGTGACCCTGAAAAATTCTCCCAGCAGATTTCACCACAGTTGATCTCGTGTTACTTGGTTTAACAGCTGATTTTCAAGACCCCAGCTAACCAGCATAAATTGTCCACAGGACAAACAAAAATTTTTTGTTTACTTTTTCCGTTGGTATACATGATCTGCTTTGGTTACCAGCTGATTTTTCAACCCCACTGACCAGAAACCACAGCTTTACCACAGTCCTGATTGATCTCTGTTCCCCTTGGTGAAAATAGAACTATCACAAGCCAGGCCTCCCTCTTCTACAACCTCTTCAGCAAAATTGTCCAAGTCTCACAGCCAAAATTTTAGGTGTTCATATGATACTTCCCACCCGAGCCAAAGTTCAAATGCCTCACAAAATCCTTCCCCACAACATCAAGGAGTCAGGCTGGGGGGGTTCACACATACCACCCACTCTTCTGGTTTTTTTAACCGAATATTCTGTACTGAATGTTTTCTTCCATTGCTGTGACAAAACAACTACTGACCGCCACCACGAACTTGGGGAGGAAAGGGTTTATTCAGTCTCCACGACTCCTGTGTCACAGTTCATTCACTCAGAAGAGCCCAAGTCAGGAATGCAGGGCAAAACTTGAAGCAGAAGCTGAAGCACAGGCCATGAGGAATGCTGTTCCCACTGGCTTGCTCCCCGGCCTCCAATGCCCAGTCCCAACCTTCATTATACAGTACCACACAACTACAATTCCCCAGTGGTGGCACCAGTCATTGGTGGGCCGGTCCTCCCACACTGCTCAACCATCAAGGACAAACTCCACAATGTGGCCACAGGCCAATACCAATGAGCAATTTCCCCAGTTGAGGCTGCCCTCAACCCAGGTGTGTCAAGTTGACACTAAAGCTATCCAGCACACTGGCTTATTGTACTACTTTTTATGTATATTTGAATAATCATTAAAATGTGTATAGCTTCGTGTTAGTGTGGTCTTTGCCCGCACTATCCATTTCTTGGATCACTGACAGTGTTTGGGTTGCACATGATGAGAAGAAGCTGCTGTCTCCCACAGACACTGTTACACAGGCTCGGGAACAGGCCATCAGGGGCCCAAGTCTTGACAGTGCAGCATGGGTTCTGATCCACCAAGTGGCTTCTGACGCCATCTTTCCTGTCCTTCTGTCCTTGCAGGTGATTTGCTGCTTTTTGAGTCTCTGGATCTTTTACACTCTGATGTCTCTTGAGTCCATTAAGAACCTTCCCACAAGAGAGGAAAAGGGGTGGGAAGGGGAAGGGAGGGGGGGAGGGGAGGGACCCCAGTGAAATACACGCGGAATCGGTATACCCTCTCAAAAGTAAGGCTAAGTGCTTTAGTCGGAAAGTGACTCTCTTGCCAGGAATTCCACCCTTGTCCAGGTCCAAGGGAAAGAGACTTGTGAAGAGAGAGAATTTTTAGTGTCTATGGAGAATTGCAAGTGCAATTTAGAGCATTGCTATTAGTGGTTAAAACCAAAGATTTATTATAAAAAAGTTGCTGGCTAGCATATAAGAGTGATTGACACACAAAATTGCCGAAGTTGACCCCACCACATGAGGCGAAACGAAAAAAATGGGAGGGAGGAAGCCTCACTTGGGGAATTGGGCTCTCCATTGCATTGGTCTGATGGCCAATCGTGGAGTATTGTCATTGATGATTTAGGGGGAGGGAGACAGTGACATGTAGTAAAGAAGGGGCAGGCTGGTGGGCATGGACCAGAGAAGCAAGCCAACAAGCAGCACTCCTCCATGGACCGTGCTTCAGCTCCTGCCTCCAGGTTCTTCCCCCTGGGGGGAGTTCCTGTCTGGGCTCCTTAAGTGATGAACTGGTGGGGGACCCCGCCTGTGGAGATGTAAGCTAATAAGATAAAAAACCCTTTCTCTTACTTCCGTCGGCCCGAGGGGTTGGTAATGGTCAGAGTGTTTTTGTCACAGCAATGGAAGACAAACCTAGACAAGAAATTGGTACGGGAGGGTGGGGGGGGGGAAGGATAAGTTGGGGGTATGCTAGTTTGCTGTGACAGGGACTGACCGGGGTTGTGTTTTTGGGAAGGGGACGGGGGGATTGGGTGGAGGCATTTTGGAACTATTGGTGGTGTGTATGGACAGATCCTTGAATGCCTCCAGATTTGTTGCTGGGGGCGCTGTTGGCGGGAGCACGGTTGTGGTTTTTGGGGGCCTGCCAGGCGAGTATGGTCGCCGATGGCTGCTGGCCTTGTGCCGTTTCTCGTTTCACGTCTGCGGCAGCTCTCCCTGCCGGCCTGTGTAACCTGTGGCTTCTGGTCCGCAACTGGTGCTTAGCCATCCGCATCTCATCACCCATCGCCCAAGCCCCTGGCCGTGACCTTTATGTTGTAACTACGGGGTTATCCCTCTTTCTGCTTGGTTCGCATATGTCTGACCCATCGCTGTCCTTCCCCCGCGCCCCGCCTCCCTCTAGTGGGTGACCTCTTCTGGGGCGCTTTCTATCTTACCAGGGTCGCCCACTGAAGCTGTGCCCCGCCAGAAAGGGGCCTGCGACTCCTTCCCATCTCGAGCCAGAAAGCCGGCATTGGTACGAAGTGTCAGACGGTTCCCCCTATGGTTTGCGTGTGGAAATTTGCGGGGGTCACCGCAGAGAGCAGCTTGAAGGGTTGGCAGACGGTGAGAGGTCCGGAAAACCATTGGTGGGAAGTTGGCACCGGTATTGCTGTGAAGACGACGAGGGCCAGGATTGTAGGGGTCATGGAAAGAAGGCTAGGCTTTGCACCAGGACGAGGTCAGAGAGACCATGGGTGAAGGTCTCTGCCCGGGAGTGGTTGCCTTTCAACCTCACGGGTAGTGCCCCCCCGCTTTTTGGCGCTGCCAGGGGTTCCCACTGGGCTGACCCCCCCCCCGCCCGCGGAGGTGTCAGCCTGGCGTCCGCCTGGTCTAAGCGCGCGCGTGGGTGCCCTGGGTAGTCCGCGTTGGGCGGAGGCGCTGCCGCCCCCCCTTCGACGCCGCCGCCCTCGTGCCTGCCATCACCAGGAGTGTCCCGCCTTGAGCTACCTTTGCTGGCCTGTAGGTTTGCGGTACGATGCCTAATAATTCACTTCCTTTTCTTGCCTCATTTCTTCCCTTTGCCCTCCGGCCAGTCCTTGTGTTTTGGTTTTCCAGACCCCAGCAGCCCCCCCATTCAGCGCCTTTTCCTATATTTAATAGCCTGGAACTTTTAGGGGAGGTAATGGTTTGGGACATTTTAAGAGGCGTGTGGGGGCGTTAGGTTTAACTGTCACTTAGGTTGTGATTAAAGGTTAACATCATATTTGGGGATAAGAACTGAAAGGTGGTGGTTTAATATAACCAGAAAAAAATAAAAAAAAAGGGGGGGAGGGGGGTGGGTGTGATCAGGGGTGGGCGGAGGGGTGGGGGGGGGTCAATGTTGTGCTGGATAGCCTGTAGGGGGTGTCAACTTGACACAGGCCAGGGTTGAGGGAGGGGGCGGGGCTGCCCGGGGGGGGGGGGGGGGGGGGGGGGGGGGGGGGTCAAGGTGGTGGGGTGGGGGGGGTAATGGCTTCCATTGGAAGTTGGTCTGGGGGGCCGACGATATGTGAGTAATTGTCTGATTGGTGAAAAAAAAAAAAAGCATGACAGGATAAGAAGGCAGGCTGGGGCATGAGCCAGGAGAGCAAACCAATGAACAGCCACTCCGGTCCATGGCTTGTGCTTCAGCGCCTGCCTCCCGGTTCATGCCCTGAGTTCCTGTCTTGGGGCTCCCTAAGTGATGAACTGTGACCAGGAGAATGTAAGCTGAATAAAAAAGGCGGCCTTTTCCCTCCCCAAGTTGGTATTGGTCGGTTTTTGTCACAGCATGGAAGACAAACTAGAACAGTTATTAAACGTATTTTTTTTATTTGGTGCTTTTTGAACAGTGGTCTCCTGTAGCACCAGCTTGTTCCTAGACCAGCGGGCCTTGATTCAGAGATCCACCTGACCTCGCACTACCAGCGCTGGGATGAAAGGGTGGTGTGCCCCACACCTGTCTAAACTTGGCTTTTTTTTTTTTTTTTTTTTTGTTTTTTTTTTTTTTTAAGATGCAAAGAAGCTGATGAAACAAACATGGAAGGGCTGAAAGAAAACCACTGGAAGCTGGTCTTAGACAGTCCAAGGCTTTAGCTAGCCTCTAAGGCACACCCCCCCCCTTTCTTTTTTAAAGATGGACTCTAAAGATCTTAAACTGTATTTTATGTCAACAGCAACAAGAAAATATTGAGAGGCGATGTAGTGAGGGCAAGCCGTTAATCCTATCGGCGTGGTAGGTGGGGGTTGCAAAGGCAGGTGGATCTTTTGAGTTCAAGGCCCACCTGGTCCACAAAGTGAGGTTCAGGACACTGGGGCTTCAGGAACCCTGTCTCAAAAAAAAAAAAAAAAAAAAAAAAAAAAAAGAAACGTAGTGAAATCAGGCATGGTAGTGCAGTTTTAATCCCAGCACTAGAGAGGCAGAGGCAGATGGATCTCTGTGACTTCGAGGCCTCCAGGCCAGCCAGTGTTACATAGTGAGAGCTTGTCTCAAAAGAGAAATGGGGGGGGGTGTGCCACGCTGGAGGGATGGCTCAGCGGTTAAGAGCACCAACTGCTTTTGCAGAGGGATTCCCAGCACCCACACGGCAGCTAAGAACCGTCTTTAAATCCAGTTCCAGGGGAATCTGACGGCCTTTTCTGACCTCCGCGGCACTGCATGACATGGGTGCACCAACCTTCATGCAGACAGTACACTCATACACATAAAATTAATTAATTAATTAAAAAGGGGGGGAATGATACAGAAAACATAGTACCAAGATCCAGAAACAGGTTTGTTGCTGTGATAACCTGACCATGTGGTTCACAGGCCTTTAGAACTGGTATCTGGGAGAAATGTAAGAACCTTTGGAGCTGTGGGCAAGAGACCATTCACAGTAACTATGGGGAAGAAAATCAGACTGCTTTTGACCAGGTCCTGAGAAACTGACTGAAGCTGAGTTCGAAAGTAATGGACTGTTAGTAGTTGGCAGAGGACCCTTCAAGATAGCATAACATCCAGGGTGTGGCACAGTGACCACTCAATGCTCTCACTGAGCTCTGCAGTAAGCGGAAGAATGACCAAGTTTCCAAAATGAGGGTCAGCAAGGTGGCTCAGTGGGCAAAGCTTGCTGCCAAGCCTGACAACCCAAGTTCCGTCTCCAGGACTTGCATGGTAGAAGGAGAGAGCCGGTTCCTCCAAGTTCTCCTCTCCTCCACGCGTGTACCTTGGAATAAACGCCCACCCCAAAATGTAAAAGTCTGTAAGGTGTGAAATTTGGAAGGCATTCCAGTCAAAGGAGACTGAATCTGAACTACTGTCATCCTGAGCAGCTGCTCTCCTGCCGGTTAGTACTGAGTCACAGTTACGTCACATTGGCATTCTTGGTCTGATCAGTCCACTATGCCTAGTCCTCCCTGGATCTGGCTCTGCCTTTTCTGTTTCTTGGGGTGTCTTGTTGTGTTAGTTGTCAGATGTTGCCTGCCAGTCACCTTGGGCTGAGATTAGGCTTTGGAGCGGGTCTGCTTGATTCCCTCCTGCTGGTCCTGCAGTCCCTGCTCCCCAGATAGAGATCTCAACTCCAGCTCAGCCAAATCCCCAGCACCCCACAGCCCCAGATGTCTCTGTTGAGCTCTCAGAGTCTCCCTCTGCTGCCAGACAGTTCGAATGTTGGCCAAGTGCCTTACAGAAAATGTCACATAGATTTGGGGGCTCTTCTTCTGTACTACAAAATGCATCAAGTTGCAGGTACCACAACATCCCTGAACCCCAGACTTCTTTAGCCCAGTGAAGCAGCAGTCCGGCCTCTACTGTGCCTCTCCGTCGGTGCAGCAATGCACAGTACCATATGTAGTCTGAAGGGATAACACTGCTTGCTGCCCAGTAAGACACACACACACACACACACACACACACACACACACACATGCCTATAGGTGGTTTGTGTCCTCAAAGCCCTTCAGTATGGATCCATCCGCTGAAGACTAGTCTACCTGGAGCCTCAACATTTAAGCAAGACTGACCCCCCCCCCAGGTGGCCATCGGTTGCCAATATTTCCTCAGATAAGGTTTTGTTTTGTTTTGTTTTAACCCACTTCTCAGTGTCTGTGCTGAATATCTGGCTTGAGCTTAGGTGGGGCTTGTCTGTGTTGTCACCATTGCTGAGAGTTCATTGATTAACTGAGCAGCTTTTCGAACAGGTTTTTTTAAAGGTGTTGCCTTTTCTAGGGTGTTCATGGTAGCAGGTTGAGGTTTGTGCCAAGAGCCTTTCCTAGAGGCCTGGCAGGCCTCTCCCCATCTCCTGGGCACAGCAGATCAGACCTGCTGTGTCACTGGCAATGGAATGAGGGCAGGACAGTGCCACGTGGGGACCCTCAGCTGCACTGTTCCTGCCTCCTCTCTGCCCCTGACACTCAGAATCTGCACTGTACATTCCACGGTCCTCATGGGACATGCTCCCCTGCGTGGCCACACAGTCCCTTGCCATTGCCATTTGTTTTGTTTGTGTCTCCCTCCATTCGAATATAAGATCATGACAGCAAGGGCCTTTATTTGGCTTGGTTTTTGCTGCCATATCCCCAGCATCAGGGTTCCTGGCACACAGCAAGTGCTCTGCAAGTTCTTACTGAGTAGATGAATCATGAATCACCCTGGGGCTGGGCCTAGAACTCAACACCTTTTATCCCCCAACAACCTTAGGCTCCATGGAAACGGAATCAGAATTACTACCCTTCTCAGAGTCCACATCAGATGGGTAAACCTGAAAACACAACCAGACTTAGATGGCAAGAAGGGGATGCGGAGGGCAGGAAACAAGTGTCCCCTCCCCTGGCAGGGGAGGACAGGCGTCTTCCTTCTCAAAGGCCGCCCAGCCCCCTTCCGCCAAATGTGTGTGTTGAGGAGGGAGTGCTCATGGGAAAGACCCACGGTCAATGCCAGGGTGGAGACAGCTGGCAGAATGGGACATCAGGAGTTCCCTGCCTGCCGCGGCCATGACCCGAGGGCACTAACCGCAGATGCACCCACGTCTAAACACTTCAGCACACTCTGGGGCTGCGCAGCCCTGGAGGGGCGATATTCATTCCTGTGGGTACCAGGGTCCAGGCTGAAGAGAGAGAAAATAGCTGCTCATTCAGCACAGAGAAGTGAGGGGGAGTGGTATGGGGGTGGGGATGGGGCAATAGGGGCACAGCCAGCCAGCCACGGTCAGATGGTGGGGTCCCAAGTGTCTGGCCTGAGGTCTGGGGCTGCTGGGAGAGGCACATTGAGTACAGAGCTGCGCCTCGCAGCCTGCCCTCAAGAAAGCAGAGACGTTGGTCCAGAGTGCACTTAGTCACACCCACTCCAGTGACTCAGATGTTGGGTTGCTCAGGCCAGTGGGCCAACAGGCCTGCAAGACCAGCTCCTCCCATGCCTGGTGTGCTAGAACTGGGGCTGCCTGGGGCCATGACTGACCTGCAAAAGGGTCAGGTCCCCCTCCCTGGTGTTCCCCTAACCTTCTCTTGTCTCCCCCTGGGACCTTGGCCTGGTACACTCTGTGGCCATGGGTAAGATCCTATGGGGCCATCCCCTGGCCTCCAGTGCTGTGGGATAGCTCTGCACCTCTTGGTCAGCTCTGCATGCTGAGACTCCCAGTCTGTCTCCCCAGGATGGCCCCAAGAGTAGCTGGGGGCTTTTTTTTCCCTGGACACCATAGATGTCTGTGGAGGAGCTAAACCTGAGACATCAGAATCCTGAGCCTCCAACTTCCAAGCATCTGATCCCACCTCCCCGAACCTGGCCCAGCTCCATGGTGCCTACCTTGCTCTACGACCTTCCTGGTGCCTGCTGCCTCTTGCCTGGGCTCCTGAGCCAGACTGGGCTGGATACTATGACAGTTCCTTACTTCCCACCTGGCCTGTATGTCTCTCCCCTCCAGTCCCAGAACCCTCTCTGCCCATGTATTGCTGGGGAAGCACCTTCTGAACCAGAAACTGCAGCAGGGCTCAGCAGCCGGAAGCTGAGCCAGCTGATTCTGCCTTGACACACTATAGCCTCCTGGAAAAAGAAATGGAGCTGCTCAGTGCGTCTAGGAGCTGTGACTGGCAGGAAAGCTCGTTCTTTGTTTTTCCGGTTGCTGTCTGCTGCTCGGGACCTACAGAATTAGCTGGAAGCTTTCCCCGGGCTGGCTTCCTGGGAAGCTGGTGGTCCAGTCCCCAGCCTTCTGCTCCATACCACCTGCTGGGGCTGGACACCAGCATTTGTTTTTGTCACTTGAGGAATTCTGGCCAATTTAAGCAAAAAGGAACTTATTGAAAGGGTATTGAATTCCTCCAAAAATTAAAAATGGAATTACCATTGAGCCTGGCAATTAATTCCATTTTGGGCATATACCCAAAAAATTGAAAGCAAGGTCTTGAGGGGACATTTGTACTCCCACGCTCCAGCCACTGATTGGTGGAAACAACCCAAGTGCCCATCACGGTTCAGTAGAGACACCAATGTTGGGCTAGCCAGACAGTGGAATATTAAAAAATAAGGACTTTCTGGGGCTGGACAGATGGCTCAGCAGTTAAGAGCACTGACTGCTCTTGCAGAGGACCCGAGTTCAATTCCCCAGCACCTACCTACATTGCAGCTAAGAACCATCTTAGGCCGGGCGTGGTGGTGCATGCCTTTAATCCCAGCACTCGGGAAGCAGAGGCAGGTGGATCTCTGTGAGTTCAAGGCCAGCCTGGTCTACATAGTGAACTCCAGGCCAGCTGGGACTAAAGGGAGACTCTGTCTCAAAAAAAAAAAAAAAAGACTTTCTGACAGGT
>VZQC01005781.1:503190-565588 GCA_009823505.1 Rhizomys pruinosus | reverse complement strand
AGCCCTGTAGCACCTGAAATGGATTTTAACACAGAATAGAAGTGTTTTACATGGCTATTGGGTAACATATCTAGAACCCGAGGGGAGAAGGCAGATGAACAGGAGTAGAAAACAGACAAGAGGCCTAGAAATTGAGTGACCTGATCCACTGCAGTTCTAGCTGTGGGAGGTCTAGTTAGGACTCACTGCTACTGCCACATTGGCAGCTGTGTCTCGGGCTGTAGCCATGGAATACCTGAGAGCACCGTCTAGATCCTGAACTGCCCCTGCATCTTAGGAATTCTTTTTTTTTTTATTTATTTATTTATTTTTGTATGTGTATGAATGTACTGTCTGCATGCAGGTCTGTGCACCCGTGTCGTGCAATGCCGCGGAGGTCAGAAGAGGGTCTCGGATTCCCCTGGAACTGGAGTTCTCCTGGAATTGGAGTTACAGACGGTTCTTAGCCGCCATGTGGGTGCTGGGGATCGAACCCGGGTCCTCTGCAAGAGTGTCAGTGCTCTTAACCGCTAGGCTATCTCTCCAGCCCCTCTCTCCAGCCCTTAAAAATATATTTATGCCAGGCGTGGTGGTGCACACCTTTAATCCCAGCACTTAGGAGGCAGACACAGGTGGATCTCTGTGAGTTCAAGGCCAGCCTGGCCTACATAGTGAGTTCCAGGACAGCTGGGGCTACAGGGAGAAATTGTCTCAAAAAGACATATATACATATATATTTATGTGTGTGAGTATATTGCCTGCATCCACATAAGTGCACCCTTGTCATGCAATGCCCACAGAAGTCAGAAGAGGGCGATAGATCACCAGAAACTGGAGTTGTAGATGATTGTTAGCTGCCATGTGGGTGCTGGGAATCCAACCTGGGTCCTTTGCAAGAGCAGCCAGTGTTCTTAACCACTGAGCCATCTCTCTAACCCCCCCAAAGATTTTTGGGGGGTCTTTTTTCTTTCTTTTTTTGTCTTTATGAGACAGGATCTCCCCATAGCCCCAGCTGGCCTGGAACTTGCTATGTAGACTTGCCTGATCTTGAACTTGCAGAGATCCTCCTGCTTCTGCCTCCTAAGTACTGGGACTAAAGGTATGCCCCACCACGCCTGGCAAACATACTTTTTAAAAAAATTTTATTTATTTTTGTATGTGTATGAACGTACTGTCTGCATTTAGGTTTGTGCACCCATGACGTGCAATGCCGCGGAGGTCAGAAGAGGGTCTCGGATTCCCCTGGAACTGGAGTTCTCCTGGAATTGGTGTTACAGATGGTTCTTAGCCACCATGTGGGTGGTGGGGATCGAACCCAGGTCCTCTGCAAGAGTAGTCGGTGCTCTTAACCACTAGGCTGTCTCTCCAGCCCCCAACATACATACTTTTTTAAACATAGTAATCTGGGCTGGAGAGATGGCTCAGCAGCTAAGAGCACTTTCTGCTCTTGGAGAGAACCTGGGTTTGGTTCCCAGCACCCATTGGTGGTTCCGGGATCTGATGCTCTCTTCTGACCTCTGAGGGCATGGGTGTACTTACATGCACACAGGCTATAATTACACTCATGTAGATAAAAAAAATAAGGTAGTAATAAAACTACCCTAGATTTGATGGAAAACATTAAATTATGGATCCAAGAGTCTCAGTGAACCCAATGCAGGACTCCTGGTATGCCATCGTAGTCCAGCTGAACCCAACCCGAGAACAGCAATGTCATGGCAGCTGTGCAGTGACAGCTGGCTTCCCCACACAGACTCTGTGGAGGGAGGAGCATCAGGACCACACAGAGGGCTGACAAGAGCTGCCCAGCCTGAGCTCCACCTTCTAAAGGATTCCTCAAATGAAGACAAAAGACTTCTAATAATTCACTCTGAGAGTCTGTCACCCCTCACTTTAAGACAGGTGGGTGTGGGCCAGGTGGCGCTCTGGTGCCTGAGACAGGAGGCTCCAGAGCTGGAGGCCAGCCTGAGAGACAGAGCGAGACTGTCACACACCACCAGCAGCAACAGTAACAACAGAAAAAAGGGAGGGAGAGAAGGAGGGAGGAGAAAGGAGAGAAAGATGGGAAGATGGGGGGAGGAATAAATGAACAGACGAAGGAATAAAGGGAAGGGGTTTAAACTTGGTGAAGGAAGATGGTCTCAGGGCTGTCCCCAATCTACAGGCCGCCTGTGCTTGTCATTTGAACTGGAGGTTTGTTTTGTCTTTTTGAGACAGTGTGTCCCTGTAGCCCCAGCTAGCCTAGAACTCACTCTGTAGACCAGGCTGGCCTTGAACTCACAGAGATCTGCCTGCCTCTCCCTCCTGAGTGCTGGGTTTATGGAGTGGGGCACCACCCCTGGCATTTATTTATTCATTTTTTATTTTTATTTATTTAGTTATTTTATTTTATTTTATTTTATTTTATTTTGGTCTTTTTGAGACAGGGTCTCCCTGTAGCCCCAGCTGTTCTGGAACTCACTCTGTAGACCAGGCTGGCCTTGAACTCACAAAGATGCACTTACCTCTGCCTCCCGAGTGCTAGAACTAAAGGCGTGCACCACCATGCCTGGCTCATTTATTTATTTTTATGTGTATGAGTGTATTGCCTACAGGGATGTTAAGTGCACCCCTGTCATGCAATGCCTGCAGATGACAGAAGAATGTGTCAGATCCCCTAGATCTGGATTTGCAGATAGTTTTTAGCTGCCATGTGGTGCTGGGATACCATCCTGGATCCTCTGCAAGGGCTTCAGTGCTCATAACTGCTGAACATCTCTCCAGCCCCTGTCATTCTTTGTTAGAACAGGGTACCCGGTGTGGGGAGGCTGGCGGTGCCCAAGGAGAAACTTGACAGAAGGTTCTGGCTGAGGCATAGGATGTGAGGAACCCACTGGGTGACCAAGAACCTTACTGAAGAATGGGTCTCAGTGGGTGACTGGCAGCTGTGTGGCCTTCAGCTTCCATGAAAAGGAAGCACCGTCCTTGATTAGCCTTGAAGTGGTGCTCTAGCGCCCTCTATTGACAATGCCTAGCATTGCACCAGCAAGCTCAGGAGACCATGCTCCTGGGCCAGCCTTGGCTGAATGAAGGACAGATTTAGACAACCGGCCAGGAACAGAGAACTGAGGATAGCTATTTGCTGCTAATGTTTGTTTTTTCCTTTTCTTTCTTTTTCTGAGACAAGATCTCATTATATTGCCCTCTCGGGCCCAGAACTCACTACATACATCAGGCTGGCCTCAGTCTCACAGAGATCTTCCTGAGTGCCAGGATTAAAAGTGTGAGCAGTCTGAGGTGGGGTCTTATGGCCATGAACTTTCTGTGTACCTGAGGGTGACCTTGAACTTCTCCTCCTCTTGCCTTTACCTCCCTGAGAGACTCTAAGCCTGGGCTGCTATGCCCATTTTTCTTTTCTTTTCTTTTTTTTTTTTTTTTTTTTACTAAAATTTGTTTAGTGTTGTGGAAGCCAGAGGACAATTTTCAGGAATTAGTTCTGTCCTTCCACTCAGACTGTAAGGCACCGATCACCTTTACTTGCCAACCCTATGCCCAGTTTTATACTGTACTGAGGATTGAACCCAGGGCCTCCTGTGTGCTAGGCAAACACTCTACCAAATGAGCTACATCCTTGACCCATTTTTTAAATTTTCTTTTTCTTTTTTTTTTTAATATGTATGAATTACTGTCTACATGCAGATCTGTACACCCATGTCGTGCAGTGCTGCGGAGGTCAGAAGAGGGTGTCAGATTCCCCTGGAACTGGAGTTAAAGATGGTTCTCAGCCACCACGTGGGTGCTGAGGATCGAACCCAGGTCCTCTGCAAGAGCAGTCGGCACTCCCAACCTCTAGGCCATCCCTCCAGCCCCTAAATTTTATTTTTCAGAAAAAAAGATTTATTTCTTTCCCAGTCAGTTGTGGGGATCCGGTGTCGCCTGAGGCCTCAGTCCTGCAGAGCTGCTTCAAAGCCTCAAAAAGAAAAAAAAAAAAAAAAAAAAGTCCAAGTCCGCATGAAACCCTACTATGCCCAGGTTTAGGAAATGTGGGGAGGAGTGGGATGATGTCCTTCGTCGTTTATAAAACCAGGAGTGCTGGGGCTGGAGAGATGGCTCAACAATTAAGAGCACTGGCTGCTCTTGCAGAGGACCTGGGTTGGATTCTTAGCACTCACATGGTGGCTAATGGCCTTTTATAACTCCAGTTCCAGGGGATCCAATGTCCTCTTCTGAGTTCCTCAGGCTTTGTAGAGCAGGGGGTGCACTTACATACATGCCGGCAAAACACTTATACACATAAAATTAAAACAACCTATGATAAATGAGGAGTGCTGCTAAAAGAAGTTGGAAAGGTCCTGGACCTGCTCGTGGTCATGGTCCTCATTGACCTGCTCCCCGAGTACCCTCGAGATGAACCTCCACTAGGCCTGTAAATTAAGCAAGCTGTGTTACTTGGGAACATGGGGCATCACTGTACACTTGTCTAAGTACCATTTACTATGTGGCATCAATAAATGTACCTGTGAGACGCACCACTGCCCGTGGGTACTGCTCTCTGTTCCTGAGGTCATCTACAATGCTGCAGGCACCTCAGAACCTCTCAGAGCCGCCTCCCTGGGAAACCTGAGGAGTGCGGAGCAAGGTCTTTGTTCCCCTAAGGCTTGGTGGTCAGGATCTAAATGCTCACTCTGATTCCAATACCCAATACATATAAATAAGTAAATAAATTAATACTCTGATTCTAATACCCAATACATATAAATAAATAAATAAAATTTTAATGATTTAGTTTTGCTCGAGAGATGGCTCAGTGGTTACAAGCATGTGTTGTTCTTGCAGAGAATCCAGGTTCAAGTCCCAAGCAACACCCACGTACAGAGGCTTACCTGTAACCTCAGTTCCAAGGAATCCAGCACCTTTGGCCTCTGTGGACACTGTGCTCCTGCACAGACCCACATAAGCACAACCAAAGAATTATTCTTATCATTTTAAATTATGTTTGTATGGGTAAATGCAGGTGAATGCACATGTCCTTAGAGGCCAGAGGCAGCTGGACTTACAGGCAGTTGAGAGGTGTACAAAATGGATGCTGGGAACTGAACTCTGGTCTTCCACAAGAGCAGTACACTCCAACCTGGTGAGCCATCTCTCCAGCTCCCTTAATTTCCAAGTGTAGCTTACATGTCTGTAATCCTAGTATTTGGCAGGTTGAAGTTGAAGTAGAAGAAGAATCACAAGTTCAAAGCCAACCTGACCTGCACAGTGAATTCCAGGCAAGCCTGGACTGTAGAGTAAGACCCTGTCTTAAAAAAGAAAAAAAGTAGCCGGGCATGGTGGCGCATGCCTTTAATCCTAGCATTCGGGAGGCAGAGGCAGGTGGATCTTTGTGAGTTCAAGGCCAGCCTGTTCTACACAGTGAGTTCCAGGACAGCTGGGGCTAAAGGGAGACCCTGTCTTGAAAAGACCAAAAAATAAAATAAAATGAAAAAAATGTAACAGATGGCAACACCCCTAAGGGTAGGGCCCATGAAAACACTGTTGCTATATTTCACTTGAAGGGTTTGATTCTAATTCTGAGTACATTGGGATAAATTCAGGTTTAGTCTCTGGAATCATTAATATCTGTAACAACACATAATAGGAAAATTATTAAACACTGAGAAATACTGTATCAGCACAAAAGAGGACAGGACAGGAGCAGCTGCAGGGCAGAAGGAGATGATCCCGGACACCGTGACATTGCAGAGAGTTAGGATGGAAAGTCCGCCTAGCTTTGAAGGCCTACGATTCCTACTCCAGAGGCTGAGGCAGGAAGACGGCGAGTCTGAGATGTTACAGCGCCAGACCCTGTCTCAATAAAACCAACCAACCAAACAAGGCATGGGCAGGTTTCTAGGTGGTAGAACACTTGCCTAGAATGCGAAGGGAAGGCCCCCAAGTGCAGTTCCCTGAGCACAGGCACCACACTCATACACATGAAGTACTAGAGACAAAGATCATTGCAGTGGATCTTTTTCTTCTGGCACGTGACTGGGGGTGTGGCTCCATGGTGGAGTGCCCGCCTAGCATGCATGAGGCCTTAGGGTCAATCTCTAGTACTGAAGGAAAAATAATAAAGAATATAAATTTACCTTGGAGACTTTAGGAGTTATGCTTTGCTTGCTTTGTTTCATTTTTGTTTTTCTTTTTAATTTTTATTTATTTATTTATTTATTTGAATGTACTGTCTGCATGTAGGTCTGTGCATCCGTGTCGCGCAATGCTGTGGAGGTCAGAAGAGGGTCTCAGATTCCCCTGGAACTGGAGTTCTCCTGGAATTGGAGTTACAGACGGTTCTCAGCCGCCATGTGGGTGCTGGGGATCGAACCGGGTCCTCTGCAAGAGCAGTCAGTCGGTGCTCTTAACAGCTAGGCCATCTCTCCAGCCCATTCTTTTCTTTTTTGTATCCCCAGCTGTCCTAGAGCTCACTCTGTAGACCAGGCTGGCCTTGAACTCACAAAGATCCACCTGCCAAGCTTTTGTTTTTCTTTGAGACAGTCTCCTGCAGCTTAGGCGGGCCTCAACTCACTTTAGCCAAGGATGACCTTGGACTTTTGATCCCCCATCTCCCAAGCACTATGGGCATGTGCACCCCGTACCTAGTCTATACAGTGCTGGGGATGGAACCTAGCGCTTCGTGTGTGCTCGGCAAGCGCTGTGTGCAGACTGCACTTTAAATTTAGAGGTTGGAAGGAAACACATGTAGAAAGACTTCCACACAAGCATGAAGCCTGACAGCTGGCAGGCTATTAGTGTGGCACAAAATAGGCTTCCGGGCAAGTGCATCGTAAGAGCTAGAAAAGGATGGTTCGTCACAACAGAAAGGTCAGTTCATCAGAAAGATGTTACCGTTATGAATATGCATGCCTCCAAAACAGCTTCAGAGAACAGGAAGCAGAGCCTGCAGAACAAAAGGGATGCAGGAACGACTCTGTAATTGTGGGAGATTTTAACAGCCCGAATCCAGCACTGATAGAACCGCGAGATAAATAAATCACTGATGCTTAGTGCTCTGGAATGGAGCAGGAAGCCTGCAGACTCAGGACAAGGGGACTGTGCCAGGTGCCCCACTGCTGGGAATTTTTGGCTGCTGGGTTCCAAGGTTGCAGGCTGCATTGACCCTTCCCCCGAGGCTGAGCTTAGTGGCTTTGCCACGACCACCAGGGACATCCCCGGTGGATGGATGGGTTCAGCTTCTGTGGTGTGTTAGAACCTTTGGATCTCAGAGGCTGGTCAGGCTCTGGTGGAAAACGCAGGGATGAGCAGCCAGTAGGGGCTCCAGGGCCCAACGAGCACGGCCTTGTGCTCCTGCTGGCCCAGTCAGGGCTGTTGGGGCCGCTGCAGAAAAGCCTAGGGGCCTGTGGTGGAACACTGTAGTCAGAGGGTGGGTAAAGGGCCTCAGGCTTCACCTTACTCAACCATAATGGAAGTGGGGGCTCTGCTCCAAAAGGGGTTCCCAGGCAGGGTGGAGCAGCTCAGGAATCCTCTGCACTAGCTGGCAGCCAGCGGCAGGCCGGCTCTCTTAACTATTTGCTAGGCTGGATTTTAGGATGTTTCCCATAAGCTGCCCCTGAGAAACTGTGTATGACTGGGCTCATGAAGTACTAGAACTTATCCCAGATAAGGCTGGAGACACATTCCTGCCCTGGCTGACCATAAACTTTCAAGAGAAAGCAACTTCTGGTGTCAGTCTCCAGATACCCAGGAGCAGCTAAGAGTAGCACCTGCCCCCATCCCCAACACTCCCGTCCAGTCCCTGCCCACCGTGTTGGTTGGTCAGTACTCTGGGGACTCCTCTGACTTCAGCTAGCGCCTGCCAGTCCCTGCTTAGCCCCTGAGCATCCACAGCTTCTGCCTCTGGTGTGTAGAGGCGTTCCTGAGGCCCTGGAGCTTGGAGGACGCTGAGTAGGCTTACTGCAGAGCCATAGGAAACCCTGTAAAGATGGAGCAGAACTGGATTCTCTAGAAGGTCCCATGATTTCAGAGGCCCCACACTGGCCTGACTCCTTCAGGGTCTCTGTGGGAGGAGACAGGGAGAAAACAGGGGTCCCTTGAGGCTAGCTGAGACTCAGAAGGATGCACTCTGGGTCTCTGGGTCCCTTGAGGCTGGCTGAGACTCAGAAGGATGCACTCTGGGTCTCTGGGTCCCTGCCAACATGGTGCCCCCTCCCCAACCTATTAGGTAAGTAGGTACCAAGTGACAGGTGACAAAGGCTTTCCAGAGATGGGTACCTGCCTTGGCCTCCTCCCTCTGCCAGCAGAAAGGCTGACACAGGGTGACAGGAGAAACCAGCATCTCAGTGCTCAAGGGCAACTAAGCCGGGGCCTCTGTCAGCTCAGAGGGACACTGACAGCAGGGGGATATTGGGGAGGGCCATGTGCCCAGCCAACTGGTCAGCCGGGGAAAAACAGCAGTGCTGTGCGGTCGGGGACGTGTACCCCAGGACCAGGAGTGGTCAGCCCTAGGCCTCACAGTACCAAGTACCAAGAGGGCCTAGCCCTGCCAGGAGCTGAGGATGTCACAGGGAGAGGGGCACAGCTTCCCGTTAGGTGGATGCTGGGCCCTCCCTCCATGCTGTCGGGTCTCTTCCCAGCCACCTGCGGCCCCCTTTGTCATCCACCACGGTCCTGCAACAATGGCTCAGTGGAGGGAGAAAAGCTTGCCCGGAAGGGGTTGGGCTGTATTCACACGCTCAGATCCCCTATCTCATCAGCTTCTGCAGGGGGCACATGGTGGGGCATTCTCCACTCCAGGCCTGCACCCCACAGCTGCCCACCTGGACCCAGTTTAGTGCCTGGTGCTATGGGGTCCAGCTCCAGGCCCTGGAACTGGCTGCTCCCACCCGTTTATAAAAAGGATGCCTCTGCTCAAAGCCCTGGTCCTCTCTGGCCAGGCTGGGAATAGTCACAAGGGTGATATTTTGAAAGCATGAGCTCGATGTCTGACAGCGCGGCCTGGGCCTCCACCCGGGTGTCTGGCGCCATGGTGGCTGTATTTTGGTGACTGAATCTTTTAGCCACCAGAGCATGTCGCTTCTAAGAAGTATGGGATTGAAAGTCTAGTAGGCAGAGGCTGGTTCTCAGCAGCTGCTGGGGACACAGGGTGTTCTCTGGGCCTCTGAAGGTCCTGAGTCTGAATCCTTGCTTCCTGAGCCTGGAGCTCCACCTGTTCACCAGTCTGGAAAAATCAGCTCCAGCGAGCCGGTCCTCTGGTAACCCCTGTGTCTTGGGCCAGTTCCAGCCACCTGCTCCTTGCAGCAGCCACTTTCTTCCCACTCGTGAGGTCAGGCCCTCGGTGCCCAGAATATGAGTAAGGACTCGGACGGGCACAACTGCACAGGGCCCAGGACTCCAGCTCTGGCTCTGGAAGCCAGAGAGTTGAACTGTGGCTTCTGGGGTCTCTGGGCTGGCCCTCCATCAGCCGCTGAGTCTAGATGGCTTGTCGCTTAGTTGTACTGTGGTCCAGTCCTTCCTCGTTCCCTGACAGCTTAGCTCCAGGATCTAGGGTCCTCGGTTACCCGTTCTCTACCTCCCTCTGGAATGCCCAGCATGTACCTTCTCTGGGGTCTGTTGGCTTATTTATTCCTGTCCCATCATGCATGGCAGATGGAGCTAGTTATTGAGGTCTAGCTATTCTTAGCACCCTCAGGGCCCAAGGCTGCAGTAAATATTCCCTTCCAGTCCCCAGCCTGTCCGGTCCCGGAGGCCTCCCTTTCCCTGGGCCATCTCTGTGGTTGTCATATGTTCCCAAGGAGAATGAGGGGGAACATTCCACAGCATCCCCTGCTCCTGCAGCAGCAACCTGCCCTGTGCTGTCATCCATCTCCTGGTTCAGGGCCTGCTCCTCAGAGCTGATGCTTGGGCCAGGCTGGGACATCTCCAAGGTACTGCAGTAGGGACAGGTCTCTACCCCAAGAAGCAGCAGAGCCCCTCACAGGAGCCCCTGCAGGGGGGCAGTCTGCTCGCTGGGGAAGAAGGGCTGGCTATAATCAGTGCCAGGGGAAAGCCAGCCTGGGTCAGAACAGCTCCCGATCCGGCTCTGTAGAGTCCCTAATGCCTCCGTGTTTCCAGATGCACTGAGACATCCTAGCCACATCTCTGAAGAGCTAATCCCAGAGCTGGACCCAGGGGAGGGGAGGACAGCCTTGCGCGACTGCCTATTAGTGCCGCTCCCCATCGCGGGCCCAATCACCGAAGACTTGGCTTCGGGAATGTTCCAGGAGCTGCCATCCTTTCGTGGCTGCCCTCCTGCCTGCCCAGTCTCTCTGGCTAATCATGCTGTTTGTTTTCCCTGAGCAGATGGGGGCAGGGCGTGTCATCCATTATCCGGCTTTCGCTGAAACAGTCTGGCGGCTGAGCACACAAGGGCAGAACATTCTGGTTTTGCTTGAATTAGGCAGGAAGCAGCAGGGAATGGGGTTTGGAGAGATCTGAATATCTGCAGCTGTGCAAGTCCAGAGGCTGGGAGTAGGCACTGGGGAGTCAGCAGTTACACCCAATCAACAAATAATACCCAGCCCCCAGAGCCAGGTGGACTTAAGCCTGAAGCAGCCCTCACCCCCTTTTGTGCTCCAATCCCTGGTGGATGAGCCTTGCTCTGTGTCTGGATGGTCCAGGATCACACCCCAATCCAAGACTGCTTCAAGGACTCCTACCTTCAAAGGTTGCGGGGGAGCCCGGCATGGTGGCACAGGCCTTTAATCCTAGCACTCAGGTGGCAGAGGCAGGCAGATCTCTTGTGAGTTCAAGGCCAGACTGGTCTACAGAGTGAGCTCCAGGCCAACTGGGACTTAAAGGGAGACCCTGTCTTAAAAATACCAAAAAAAAAAAAAAGGTCTTGGGGGGCCATTCTTGGACCCCTTTCCAGGCAGGGAAGCTGAGCTCAGGTCAGAGGCCTTGCAAGCACCCTAAGAAACAAGGTCTGGTGCAGGCAGTTGGTGGGGGTATTCTGAAGAGAGACACTTGTGCCCCTCTCTTTGGCGATCAGACTATTAAAAGAATAGACCTCAAGAACTGGGGTTCCCACAGGGATCTCACCTGCGGAAAGGGAAGGGCTGGAACCCTAGCCAGAGGGGAGCATATCTCCTAGAGGGAGATTTCACAGTCTGACACTTGCAGGTTAGAACTGAAGCCAGCAGCCTGAACAGCCATGGCTCAGTGGCAGAGAGCTTGCCCTGCCCAGGCCTGCTCAGTTCTACATACTTCTTGCTCTCAGTTTAAACCTAAACCTCATGATAATTCCCCAAAGATGGACATGGCGGGCTCACTGGATCTCCTCATTTATCCCTCTCCCCAATATGTCTACATTGAATAAATCTTTCTCTGCACTGGAGAGATGGCTCAGAGGTTAAAAGCACTGTTTGCTCTTGCAGAGGACCTAGGTTCAGTTCCCAGCACCCACGTGGTAGCCAACATCCATCCATAACTCCAGTTCCTGGGAATCTGACACCCCCTTCTGACCTCTACAGGCATTGCATGACATGTGTGCACTTACACACATGCAGGCAAAACACTCATACACATAAAATAATAATTTTTGGGGGGGTTCTTTTTGAGATGTAGCCCCAGCTGGCCTTGAACTCACTATGTTAACCAGGCTGGCCTTGAACTCACAGAAATCTGCCTGCCTCTGCCTCCCGAGTCCTGGGATTAAAGACATGCACCACCACACCCAGCAATAATAAATAAATTTTTAAATTTTTTTAATTTAATGTGTATGAGTGTACTGTCTGCATGTAGGTTGATGTATCCATGTAGTGGAATGCTGCGGAGGTCAGAAGAGGGTGTCACATTCCCCTGGAACTGGAGTTAAAGACCGTTCTTAGACAACCATGTGGGTGTTGGCAATCAAACCTGGTTCCTCTGCAAGAGCAGTTGGTGCTCTTAATCGCTGAGCCATCTCTCCAGCCCCATGTTTATATGACTTTTATTATTTTAAATTATGTGTACGTCTGATCAGAGAGCAAAGGACCCACCTCCAGGATGGATCAGAGAGTAAAAGACCCACCTCCAGGATGGATCAGAGAGTAAAGGACCCACCTCCAGGATGGATCAGAGAGTAAAGGACCCGCCTTCAGAGTGGATCAGAGAGTAAAGGACTCAGCTCCAGGATGGATCAGAGAGGGGAAAAAAAACAAAAACCATAATCAATAGAACCAATATCTATCTATCTATCTATATCTATATCTCTCTCTACATATATTCTCTCTCTCTCTCTCTCTCTCTCTCTCTCTCTCTATATATATATATATATATATATATACAATCTGTGTCCTGGGTTACCTCCAGAGAGATCTCACTGTGGGAGTCCTCTAAGGGACTGATAGTGTTTGGTGGGGATTTCTTATTTGCTTTTCCCATGTTGATTTTTCTTTGTGCTCTTGGCATGTGGATTTGATTCCTTTTGTTTGTGATCTGACGTGAAATTCAAGTGTTTCTTCTTGCAAAAAAAATAAAATAAAATATCCAGGTTACTGTCAAATGGGCACTCTTGTCATGAGCATGCTCCCCTCTTCTTGGATCTGAGAATTTATTTAGCACTTGAATGCCTGTGTCTGCAAAAGTCAAGAGATTTTGGATCCTCCTGACATGGGTGCTGGGATTCAGGTCCCAGAGCAATATGTACTCTTAACCACTGAGCCATGTCTCAGGCCTTTAATTGGTGTATTTAGGGCTACCAGGGCCCAGGCTTTGACCCTGACAACTCTGGTAACACCAGAGCTCAGTCTTGTCTCTGCGGCCGATCCACATGGGGCCTAAGTAGTAGCTCTGGGGAGCAGGGTCTCCAGGAGTGAGAATCATGCTGTACCTGTCTTGGCATAGCCACGCCTGCTAAGGATTGAGGGACCCAACCTCTCGTGGTCACTGAATGAATGCAAATCAAAATAGCATACTCCACAGGCCTTGAGGACCAGTTCTGGCTCCATCAGGGCTGGAGGTCCACCAGGGCTGGAGTCGGGAAGGAGAGCCTGCAGGGACAGAGGCTGGGTGCTCTCTAGGGACTCACTAAGGACTGTGGAGCAAGGCTGAAGATTAGTCCATCCCAAAGTGGTGGTGTATGCTGGGTACACTGGCTTATTGTAGGGTTTCCTAGAGCTTCATCTACTGGTGAGGGGAAAGGAGGGGGAGGGAGACAGAAGGGGGAGGAGGGGGAGGAGAGGGAGCACGGAAGAGTGAGAGTGCAGGCTACGGGGCCAGGGTTTTGCCAGAGGATGTAGAGTCTTTTTGTCTGTCTGTCAACATCTCTCTCTCTCTCTCTCTCTCTCTCTCTCTCTCTCTCTCACACACACACACACACACACACACACACACACTTTCACTCACATTCAACACTTATGCACGATCCACTGCTTAGCAGCTGTGTAACCATAGCAAATGCCTTCCTTTCTCTGGGCATTCTTTGGACAGAAGGCCTCTTTTCAGATATATTCTTTTGCTTCTCTCCCCTGAGGGTCTCTCAGGGCTCAGGTTGAACAGCACCTTGCCAGGTCACCTACTCCTTCCTTCCAACAGCGTGGACTGAGGGCAGCTGGGTGCCTGTCATAGTCAGGTGGGGTTGAGGGGCCAGAGGGGCCAAAGTGAGTGATCAGGTATGTGCTGCAGGGTGTAAAGGAAGCCCTATTTTTTTTTTAAATTTTATGTGTATGAGTGTATTGCCTACATGTGTATATATGTGCCGCGTTGTACAATGACTTCAGAGGTCAGAAGAGGGTGTCAGATCCCCTGGAACTGGAATTACAGACAGTGGTTAGCCATCATGTGGATGCTGGGAATTGAACCCAGGTCCTCTGCAAGAGCAGCCAGTACTCTTAATTGCTGAGCCATCTCTCCAGCCCAAAGAAGCCCTTTTTAAACCCAGAGTCTGCACAGGAAAGTGAACTTTCATCATTTTCAGTTTTCCCCAATTCAAAATGAAAATAACTTTATTGACACCCACTGACAGAAGTACTATGCTCACAACAAAGGACTCCTAAGACTATTTGCCAGAGCCCTGGGCCTGGTGGCTGAGCACTGGCTCTCTTGTAGTATATTTGAGTCCAGCAGCCCTTCACTGGTCTTCTGAAACAGGGCCCACAAGGTGACTGTGGCCTGGTTCTTGAACATATGGGGGTAGGAGGTGGCACAGAGTGGGGAGACCTAGGGCAAGTGCACCCCACTCTACAAAACAGTCTGACCCCACTCTGGCTCCCAGCATGTCACCATCTCCATGGTTCCTGGTCGACTGGCAGGGCTATAGACGAATGACTGGCAGGGCTATAGACGAATGACTGGCAGGGCTACAGACGAACTTCGGTTGGTACAGTGCCTGCCTAGTAAGCACAAAGCCCTAGGTTTGTTTTTTTTTTCAATTATTTATTTATTTATTTATTTATTTATTTATTTGAATGTACTGTCTGCATGTAGGTTTGTGCACCCATGTTGTGCAATGCCATGGAGGTCAGAAGAGGGTGTTGGATTCCTCTGGAACTGGAGTTCTCCTGGAATTGGAGTTACAGACGGTTCTCAGCTGCCATGTGGGTGCTGGGGATCGAACCTGGGTCCTCTGCAAAAGCAGTCGGCGCTCTTAACCACTAGGCCATCTCTCCAGCCCCGAAGCCCTAGGTTTAATCTCCATGCCACATAAAAATGGGCGTGGTGGTGCACACTCCCAGCCTCAGCACTAGGGAGGTAGAAGCAGGAGTTCAAGGTCACCCTCAACTACATACTGACACCAGCCTGGGCTACCTGAGACCCTAGTTCAAAACAAACAAATCCCCCAAACCCTGAAAAAGGTCAACCTGGGCTGAAACCATAGCCTCCCCACCTCAGTAGGGACCCTGCCCCAGGCCTGACCCTGTTCCCTTCCAAAGCCAGCTCCGCTTTGGTGCCCCTGTACCCCACTTATTCCAATTCACCAGTCTTCTTCCTTCACTGTAGTCCACACACGGTGCCCAGCTCTTCCCAAGCCCCAGCCTCTCTTTACTTCCCAGAAGCCATCCACCTGCGTCCGGAAGGGCCCTGCCCCGCCTTGCACTCCAGGTCACCTGCAACTTCTCAGTTAATAAATGCAACTCTGGGGCTGGAGAGATGGCCTAGCGGTTAAGAGCGCCGACTGCTCTTGCAGAAGACCCGGGTTCGATCCCCAGCACCCACATGGCGGCCGAGAACCGTCTGTAACTCCAATTCCAGGAGAACTCCAGTTCCAGGGGAATCCGACACCCTCTTCTGACCTCCGTGGCATTGCACGACACGGGTGCACAAACCTACATGCAAACAGTACATTCATACACATAAAAATAAATAAAAAATTAAAAAAAAAATGCAACTCTGGGGGCTGGAGAGATGGCCTAGCGGTTAAGAGCGCCGACCGCTCTTACAGAGGACCTGGGTTCGATCCCCAGCACCCACATGGCGGCCGAGAACCGTCTGAAACTCCAATTCCAGGAGGACTCCAGTTCCAGGGGAATCTGACACCCTCGTCTGACCTCCGTGGCACTGCACTACATGGGTGCACAAACCTATATGCAGACAGTACACTCATGCACATAAAAATAAATAAATAGGGGCTGGAGAGATGGCCTAGTGGTTAAGAGTGCCAACCGCTCTTGCAGAGGACCCGGGTTTGATCCCCAGCACCCACATGGTGGCTAAGAACCGTCTGTAACTCTCTGTAACTCCAATTCCAGGAGAACTCCAGTTCCAGGGGAATCCGACACCCTCTTCTGACCTCCGCGGCATTGCACAACACGGATGCACAGACTTGCATGCAGACAGTACATTCATAAACATACAAAATAAATAAAATTAAAATAAATAAATAAATAAATAAATAAATAAATAAATGCAACTCTGACCCTGGAGACCTCCAGCTGTGAATAGAAAGGAGCACGTCTTACCCTTGCCATTTTGCTCCCTGGGACAGGAAGGGCTCATAGGTTAGTTAGAACACTGCTGTTGCCGAGTGTGGCCCGAGGTGTCTACCTTGAGAACAGCTGTTTCTTAGGCATCTGCACTTGGGCAGTGTTAAGTCAGGGGCCACCTGTCTCCTCACAAGGCTGCCATGGAAAGGCACTTCTCAGTATTTGTCCTACTCTTCCTTGGAAGGATACTCTGCAATTGCTTATTTCACCCCACAATAGAAGTGAGATTTGCCAAGGTCCCTACATGTCACCACCAAGTGCCTACTCGGACCCAGCAGGACATCAATCAGTATGAGCTCATCAACACTTGGTATGTGGTATGTGACTGACTCTCCTAAGGAAAGTTCAGAAGGCAAACACCAGGGTATTGGAAGACATCCTGTGTGTCCACACAGAAGCTGTTCAGAGCTCAGCCAAGTGCCTCGCTTGGCCAGCCTTACTTCCCTTCTTCCTATTGGCCTTCACAAGGGCCTCAATGCACAGGACCCCTCCACAAAGGGGCCACCCAGAGCGGCTTAACACCCCAGCATTGAGAGATGCCCAGTGATGTCCAGGAGACAGGTGCTTCGGGGTTTCCAGAGGCAATGAGCTCACTGCGGTCCGGGGAGACCAAAGTCCACATCCTAAGTTTAGCTGATGCTGCGTGCCTAGAATATATATGAACCCATATTTTGGGATTGGCCAATGGGCATCAGCATCTGGCTGACCTGTCTGTGTGTGATATATTGGGAAGGTCATTTACTTGGCCAGTGTCACCAGGAACAGCATTGGCCTGAGAGAAAAAGAAAATGAGTTTAGAGAGCCCAGGACACGTAAATCAATCTGGTGACAGAGTGCACAGCAAGGAGCAGTGGCCCTGAGGGGTCACTCGAGGACACCAGAGCCAAATCCGCTTTTCATTTATTTTGATAGGTGAAACTTAGCTTTAATTATGGAAGAGAATACTTCATGAGATATTTTCAAAGAGAAATGAGATCTTAATAATTTGAGCTCTTGTTACATCCCTTAGCTATTAAATCTTTATAAACCTCTGCTGGAGATACACAGCAGCATCTGGGTGTGGAGGGCCGTGAAGGTGGAGTGGGAAGAAGCACGTTTGGGGCCTTGAGTTCAAGGGTAGGACCCTCACCCTGGGTGAAATCACGCCAAGGAGCAGTTCCAACAAGGGTGGCTACAGTGGGGAAACGGGCAGAGACAGACACAGACAACGGATGGCTGCCCGTGACCCCTGGACACAGCCCCCATCAGCCTGATTCATTCGCATCACTCCCCACTCTAAAACTGGGGAGCTTAAGTTGGGGTTATTTTACTTTATTGTAGTACCAAGGATTGAAGAGATTGGGGTTTTTTAAAATGATTTTATTTATTTTTGGTCTTTTTGAGATAGGGTCTCTCTGTAGTCCCAGCTGTCCTGGAACTCACTATGTAGACCAGGCTGGCCTTGAACTCCAAGATCTGCCTGCCTCTGCCTCCCAAGTGCTAGGATTAAAGGCGTGTGCCACCACACCCAGCTATCATTTTTATTTTATGTGTATGAGTGTATTGTCTGCATGTAGGTAGGTGCACCCATGTTGTGAAGTGCCCTCGGAGGTCAGAAGAGGGCCTCAATCACCTGGAGCTGGAGTTATGGATGGTCGTTAGCTGCTACATGGGTGCTGGGAACTGACCCCTGGTCCTCTGCAAAGGCAGCCGGCGCTCTTAACTGCTGAGCCGTCTCTCCAGTCCAGAGACTGTGTTGTTTTTACTTCCTTGAATTAACTGATGCTTTGGCATTAGCCGTTCACAACTATGGGCATATCCCCACCTCTGACTGGCTCTCCTTTTTCAAGGTGCTCAGACTCGAGGAGACCAGGAGGGTTTGGGAGTGGCTTTCCATTTTTGCTTGGCTCCTGTCCTCACCCCAAAGGCTTCCGTCTCTGAGGTTCCCACTATTCATGCCCCCACATCACTTTGGAGTCTTCTCAGGGAGAAGGACGTGGCTCTGGATTCAGAGCTCTGTGCTTCCCTGCAGGCTTCTGGGAAGCTGGAGGCCAGGGGCTGATGGCTTCTGACCTTCTCTCTTGTGTGGACTGATGCTAGGGCACCCACAGGAAGAGGTGAAGGACATGACAAAATTTTCATATGGGCAGTGGCCATTTTTCCTTTCCAGGAACCCATCCCTGGACACAGCACACATCTCAGGGATAAGCTGATTTTTTTTAGCAATGTTAGAAATGAACGTGCATCTCCCAAGGGTAGATGACTAGCAGGGTTAGTTAGAAACCTTTGTGGAAATATCCCTACTTGCATCTTGGGTGACATCAGGTAATACCCTTGCTGTAGTTTGTAACCTTAGCAGCGCCATAAGCCCAAGTGATTGAGGCCTGGGCCTCTGGGTGGTGGTGATGGGATGTGATGTTGGGAGGTGGTGGCAGGCCTGGGGGAGGGGCGTGCTCTTGAAGGAGATTGTGAGATCCTGGTCTCTTCTCTTTTGCTCCCTGGCTGTGGTGGACACTTCTGTAATGTCACTTTGATAGGACTCAAAATCACCTGGACACAAACCTCTGGATATGTCTGTGAGGGATTTCCTAGAGGTTAAATCGAGATGGGAAAATCGAGATGAGTGTGTGTGACAACAGTCCACGGGCTGAAGTCCTGGACTGAATGGAAGGTGAGGGCAAAGGGGCAGCAGCCTTCATCCTTGCCTTCTGACTGGACAGTGAAACCAACTGCCACAGCCAGGGGTGCTTTGGCTGAGGTGCCTTCCACTCCACGATGGATCATACCTCAACCTGTGAGCCTGCTGGGATAGGCTTCCACAGACCCCAAACAACGGAACTGATTAGTCACTCACTAAAATTCCAAATCACCTTTTCTCATAGTAAATTGTGTATCCTGGGAATTTGTTAGAGTGCGTGAGAGCTGATGCGCAAAGTCCCCCATAGGCTCACGTGTTCCAACATTTTGTCCCCAGTTGGTGGCGCTGTTTGCAGAAGATTAAGGAATCCCTGGGAGCCTTGCTGGAGAAAGTGTGTCCCTGGGGATGGGCTTTGAGAGTCCATAGCCTCACCCCACTTCCAGGTTGCTAGCTCTGCTTCACGTTCTCATTTCAAGATCTGCTCCCAGCTTCCCACTCCTGCTGTCATGCCTGCCACTTCCCGTCATGCCTCTCTCTTACCTCTCTGGAACCATAAGCTCAAATAAACTCTTGCTACAAGCTGTCTTGGTGTCAGTGCTGTATCACAACAGAAAAGTAACTAATGCACACCTGTATCAGCAGACTCCTCCGCCCTCATGGATTGGAATTCCCTTGCCTTGCCTACTCCATCAGCTCTGGTGATTCGACTCTGATGAGAAGATGTATCTGAAGCAATGGCTTCAATGATAAGAGGGAGCCTAACCTTTCCTGAGGAAGTGCAACTCCACACTGAGCAGATCAAGAGAGCGAGTAGCTTCCCTTGCTGATAAACTTTAAAGTGCAAGCTGAAATGATCCCTCTCCTCCCTGGTGCTTTTGATCACGGTGTTTATCACAACAACAGAGAGCAAAGTAGGACACCAAGCCAGGGCTCGACCACTGAGCCACACCCCCAGCCTTGGTGTTATGAGACCATGTAGCCTGGTCTGGCCTCTAATTGACCATCCTCCTGCTTCAGTCTCCCAAGCACTGGAATTACAGCTGTCTGTCAGTGTCACCTTGAAGGGGAAATCTCTCTTTTGCTTGGTCACACTTGACAGACCTAGTTCTGGGTATCAGCTGCAGACCCACCCATCAGCAGCAGAAGGGAGGCCATCTTTGTATCCATTTCTCTGTCTTTGTTTTGTTTTCATTTTTACTGTGTGTGTGTGTGTGTGTGTGTGTGTGTGCGCGCGCGCGTGCGCATCCATGTCTGCAATGCCTTCAGAGCACAGAAAAGGCATCAGACCTTCTGGAACTGGAGTTATGGGTGGTTGTTAGCTACCATGCAGGTGCTAGGATTCAAACCTGGGTCTTCTGCAAGAACAGCCAGTGCTCTTAACACTGATCCATCTCTCTAGCCTTACCCCCACCCCATTTTTGGTCTTTTTTTTTTTTTTTGTATGTGTATGTGTATGGGTGCATGCAGGTCTGTGCACCCATGTCATGCAATGCCGCGGAGGTCAGAAGAGGGTGTCATGCCCTGGAACTGGAGTTAAAGACGGTTCTCAGCCAGCACATGTGGGTGCTGGGGATCAAACCCAGTCCTCTGGAAGAGCAGTCAGTGCTGCTTAACCACTAGACCATCTCCCAGCCCCATTTTTTTGTTTAAAAAATTTTTTTTTAATTGTATTTTATTTTGTATGTGTAATGAGTGTACTGTCTGCATGTAGGTCTGTGGCACCCATGTCGTGCATGCTGCGGAGGCAGAAGAGGGTGTCGGATTCCCCTGGAACTGGAGTTCTCCTAGAATTGAGTTTACAGATGGTTCTCAGCCCGCCATGTGGGGTGCTGGGGATCGAACCTGGGTCCTCTGCAAGAGCAGTCAGCGCTCTTAACCGCTAGGCCATCTCTCCAGCCCCCATTTTTTGTCTTTTTGAGACAGGGTCTCCTTGTAGCCCCAGCTGTCCTTGAACTCACTATGTAGACCAGGCTGGCCTTGAACTTACAGAGATCCTCCTGTCTCTGCCTCCTGAGTGCTAGGATTAAAGGCATGCACCACCACACTGGGTTTATATATCTGTCTTTTTATATTCTGGTACTCCTCAATAGCTCTCCTCTCATACTCATTGCCTAGGACTAAGTGATGATCTATGCCAAACCAGTAACTGGCTAGGAGAACCGCTGGTTTAACCAACCGGAGCCTGTCCTTGATGCACACAGTGCCCAGATTCCAGGACCAAATTGGACTACTCCCCACTGTGGGACTGGGAATCTGTCCTCAGCATCTTCTTGCCTATTCCGCAAAATATCTTGCTAAAAGAGCCGTCTCTAACTTATGGCCAGATCCTCAGATACTGCTGTGCCCTGTCAGGGTCTGATTGGCCTGGGGTCCCAGTAGGAAGAGAAGGCTACTAAAACATCTCGTGCTGGAGACTGTCCCACTGAGTCTCACCTAGGCCATGTGCCACCATCTTGGGTCTGGAGAAGATGTGGCTTCATATGGAGTTTCAGAAGTGGGCATCTCCCTGCTCTGGCCCTCAGTCCAGCTGTGTGTGTGGTCACTACCTCCTTGAAGTATGGGTCTGTCAGAGCACTCCCCCACCACAGACACACACCTTGCCTGAATGCCTGGGGGATGTCCTGGGGAACGACCTAGGGGATGACCTGGGGGATGACCTGAGGGATGACCTGGGGGGGATGTCCTGGGGGACGATGGGACGACCTGGGGGAGGGGATGACCTGGGGGATGACCTGGGGGATGCTGTCCTGGGGGACGACCTGGGGGATGAGGACGACTTGGGGAGACGACCTGGGGATGAGGACGACTTGGGGATGACCTGGGGGATGACCTGGGGGGGTGTCCTGGGGGATGACTTGGGGTCCTGGGGGACGACCTGGGGGACGTCCTGGGGGATGACCTGGGGGATGACCTGGGGGATGACCTGGGGATGACCTGTGGGGATGACCTGGGGGACGTCCTGGGGGACGACCTGGGGGACGTGGGGATGAGGCGACCTGGGGGACGAGGACGACCTGGGGGGATGACCTTGGGACGACCTGGGGGATGGACGACTGGGGACAGAACACCTGGGGGATGACCTGGGGGATGATGACCTGGGGGATGAGGACGACTTGGGGATGAGGACGACCTGGGGAGAGGACGACTTGGGGAGGACGACCTGGGGAATGAAGACGACCTGGGGGATGAGGACGTACCTGGGGGGATGACCTGGGGGACGTCCTGGGGGGATGACCTGGGGGATGACCTGGGGGAGTGACCTGGGGGATGAGGACGCAATGGGGATGACCTGGGGGACGTCCTGGGGATGACCTGGGGGACGACCTGGGGGATGACCTGGGGAATGACCTGGGGGACGTCCTGGGGGATGATGACCTGGGGGACGACCTTGGGGACGACCTGGGGGATGACAACCTGGGGGATGAGACCACCTGGGGGATGATGACCTGGGGGATAGACGACCTGGGGATGAGCGACCTGGGGGATGAGGACGACCTGGGGGATGACCTGGGGGGGACGTCCTGGGGGATGACCTGGGAGACGACCTGGGGGATGACCTGGGAGACGACCTGGGGGAGACCTGGGGATGGTCCTGGGGGATGACCTGGGGGACGACCCTGGGGACGTCCTGGGGGGATGACCTGGGAGACCAGGACGACCTGGGGGACAACCTGGGGGACGACCTGGGGGACGTCCTGGGGGACTGAACCTGGGAGACTGACCTGGGGGATGACCTGGGGGACGACCTGGGGGATGAGGACGGACTATGGGATGTGGGGATGACCTGGGGGAGACCTGGGTGACGACCTGGGGGACGACCTGGGGGACGACCTGGGGGACGTCCTGGGGGATGACCTGAACTGGGAGACGACCTGGGGGACGACCTGGGGGATGAGACCTGGGGGATGAGGACGACTTGGGGATGACCTGGGGGATGACCTGACCTGACCTGGGGGACGACCTGGGGGATGACCTGGGGGACGTCCTGTGGGGATGACCTGGGGCATGACCTGGGGGACGACCTGGGGGACAACCTGGGGGACGTCCTGGGGGGATGACCTGGGGGACGACCTGTGGGAGACCTGGGGATGACCTGGGGGACGTACCTGGGGGAGTCCTGGGGTACGTCCTGGGGGGAAGACCTGGTGACCTGGGGGACGACCTGGGGGACGTCCTGGGGGGAAGACCTGGTGGATGACCTGGAGGACGACCTGGGGGATGACCTGGGGGACGTCCTGGGGGGATGTCCTGGGGTACGTCCTGGGGGGATGACCTGGGGGATGACCTGGGGGATGGGGAGGAGGACGACCTGGGGGATGGGGATGAGGACGACCTGGGGGATGAGGACGATCGGGGGATGAGGACGACCTGGGGGATGAAGACGACCTGGGGGATGAAGACGACCTGGGGGATGAGGACGACCTGGGGAATGAAGACGACCTGGGGGATGAGGACGACCTGGGGGATGAGGACGACCTGGGGAACGACCTGGGGGACAACCTGGGGGACGCCCTGGGTTGATGACCTGGGGGGGGATGACCTGGGGGACGTCCTGGGGGGATGACCTGGGGGATGACCTGGGGGATGGGGATGAGGACGACCTGGGGGACGGACCGGGGGGATGACCTGGGGGACGTCCTGGGGGATGCCTGGGGTACGTCCTGGGGGGATGACCTGGGGATTACCTGGGGGACGACCTGGGGGACGAACTGGGGGACGACCTGTGGGATGACCTGTGGGATGACCTGGGGGACGTCCTGGGGGATGATGACCTGGGGGATGAGGACGACCATGGGGGATGAGGACGACCTGGGGGATGAGGACAACCTGGGGGATGAAGACGACCTGGGGGATGAAGACGACCTGGGGGATGAGGGGGATGAAGACGACCTGGGGGATGAGGACGACTTGGGGATGACTGGGGGACGACCTGGGGATGACCTGGGGATGACCTGGGGGAGTCCTGGGGGATGAGACCTGGGGGATGAGGAGACTGGGGGATGAGGACGACCTGGGGGATGAGGAGACCTGGGGGATGAAGACGACCTGGGGATGAAGACGACCTGGGGGATGAGACGACCTGGGGGATGAGGACGACCGGGGGGATGAAGACGACCTGGGGGATGAGGAGACCTGGGGGATGACGACCTGGGGGATGACTGGGGGATGAGGGGGATGGACGACCTGGGGGATGAGGGATGAGGACGACCTGGGGGATGAAGACGACCTGGGGGATGAAGACGACCTGGGGGAGAGGGGGGGACGACTGGGGGACGACCGGGGATGAAGAGACCTGGGGGATGAGGAGACCTGGGGATGAGGACGACCTGGGGGATGAGGACAACCTGGGGGATGAAGACGACCTGGGGGATGAAGACGACCTGGACGCTGGGGGATGAGGAGACCCGGGGGATGAGGACGACCTGGGGGATGAGGACGACCTGGGGGAAAAGGACGACCTGGGGGATGAGGACGACCTGGGGGATGAGGACGACCTGGGGGATGACCTGGGGGTGCCTGGGGGATGACTGGGGGATGACCTGGGGGATTGGACGACCTGGGGGATGAGGACGACCTGGGGGAAAAGGACGACCTGGGGGATGAGGACGACCTGGGGGATGACCTGGGGGACGACCTGGGGGATGATGGACCTGGGGGATGAGGACGACCTGGGGGAAAAGGACGACCTGGGGGATGAGGACGACCTGGGGGATGAGGACGACCTGGGGGATGAAGACGACCTGGGGGATGAGGACGACCTGGGGGATGAGGACGACCTGGGGGACGACCTGGGGGACAACCTGGGGGACGACCTGGGGGACGACCTGTGGGAGTCCTGGGGGATGACCTGGGGGACGGTCCTGGGGGACGACCTGGGGGACGACTTGGGGGATGACCTGGGGGATGGGGATGAGGACGACCTGGGGGACGAAGACGACCTGGGGAATGAGGACGACCTGGGGGATGACCTGGGGGACGTCCTGGGAGGATGACCTGGGGGATGCCCTGGGGGACGACCTGGGGGATGACTTGGGGGACGTCCTGGGGGGGATGACCTGGGGGATGCCCTGGGGGACGACCTAGGCAATGCCCTGGGGACGACCTGGGGGATGACCTGGGGGATGATGACCTGGGGGACGACCTGGGGGCGACCTGGGGGACGACCTGGGAGACGACCTGGGGGATGACCGGGGGGACGTCCTGGGGGACGACCTGGGGGACGACCTGGGGGATGACCAGGGGGATGACCTGGGACGACCTGGGGGATAGGACGACCTGGGGGATGACCTGGGGGACGACCTGGGGGATAGGACGACCTGGGGGATGACCTGGGGGACGTCCTGGGGGACGACCTGGGGGATGACCTGGGTGATGACGTGGGGGACATCCTGGGGGGATGACCTGGGGGATGACCTGGGGGACGACGGGGGGATGATCCTGGGGGAGACTGACCTGGGGGACGACCTGATGGGGGACGACCTGGGGGATGACCTGGGGGACGACCTGGGGGACGACCTGGGGGATGGGGATGAGGACGACCTGGGGACATGACCAAGACGCTGGGGGATGACCTGGGGGATGACCTGGGGGGAAGACCTGGGGGATGACCTGGGGGATGGGGATGGGGACGACCTGGGGGATTGACCTGGGGGATGACCTGGGGGATGGGGATGAGGAAGCCTGGGGTTGTCCTGGGGGGAAGACCGGGGATGACTGGGATGGGAGGGGACGACCTGGGGGATGACCTGGGGGACGTCCTGGGGGGAAGACCTGGGGGATGACCTGGGGGACGACAGGGGGGATGATCTGGGGGACGACCTGACCTGGGGGACGACCTGACCTGGGGGACGCCTGACCTGGGGGAGACCTGGGGGACGACCTGGGGGATGACCTGGGGACGACCTGGGATGACAATGGGGACGACCTGGGGGATGACCTGGGGGATGACCTGGGGGATGACCTGGGGGACGTCCTGGGGGGATGACCTGGGGGATGAGGACGACCTGGGGGATGTCCTGGGGGGAAGACCTGGGGGATGACCTGGGGGATGGGGATGAGGACGACCTGGGGGATGACCTGGGGGGTGACCTGGGGGATGACTGGGGGAGACCTGACCTGGGGGACGACCTGGGGGACGACCTGGGGGATGACCTGGGTGACGACCTGGGGGATGAAGATGACCTGGGGGATGAAGATGACCTGGGGGATGAAGACGACCTGGGGATGAGACGACCTGGGGGATGAGGACGACCTGGGGGATGAGGACGACCTGGGGGATGAGGACGACCTGGGGGATGAGGACGACCTGGGGGAAGAGGACGACCTGGGGGATGAAGACGACCTGGGGCATGAGGACGACCTGGGGGAAGGACGAGGACGACCTGGGGGGATGACCTGGGGAGACGTGACGACCTGGGGGATGGGGGACCTGTGGGATGCCTGGGGATGACCTGGGGGGTGCCTGGGGGATGATACCTGGGGGATGAGGACGCCGGGGGGATGGACGACCTGGGGGATGAGGGGGATGAAGACGACCTGGGGGATGAGGGGGATGAAGACGACCTGGGGGATGAGGACGACCTGGTTGATGAGGACGACTTGGGGGATGAAGACGACCTGGGGATGAGAGACCTGGGGGATGAGGACAACCTGGGGGATGAAGAGCACCTGGGGGATGAAGATGACCTGGGGGATGAGGACAACCAGGGGGATGAAGACGACCTGGGGGATGAGGACGACCTGGGGGATGACCTGGGGGACGTCCTGGGCGGGATGACCTGGGGGATGTCCTGGGGGACGACCTGGGGGGTGACCTGGGGGATGGGGAGAGGACGACCTGGGGTATGAGGACGACCTGGGGGATGACTTGGGGGAATGACCTGGGGAGGATGACCGGGGGATGCCTGGGGGAAGGGGAGATGCCTGGGGGATGACTTGGGGCGTCCTGGGGGATGACCTGGGGGATGCCCTGGGGGACGACCTAGGCAATGCCCTGGGGGACGACCTGGGGGATGACCTGGGGGATGAGGATGACCTGGGGGTGTCCTGGGGGGAAGACCTGGGGGACGACCTGGGGGACTGACCTGGGAGACGACTATGTCCTGGGGGATGACCAGGGGGACGTCCTGGGGGACACTGGGGGAGAGGGGGCCTGGGGGATGACCTGGGGGATGACCAGGGGGATGACCTGGGACGACCTGGGGGATGGGATGACCTGGGGGATGACCGGGGGTACGTCCTGGGGGACGACCTGGGGGATCTGGGACGTCCTGGGGGACGACCTGGGGGATGAGCGCTTGGGATGTGATGCCTGGGATGCCTGGGGAGACGTGGACTCTGGGGGATGACCTGGGGGATCCTGGGGGACGACCGGGGGATGACCATGGGGGACGACCTGGGGATGACCTGGGGGACGTGCCTTGGGACGACCTGGGGTACGCCGGGATGACCTGGGGGACGGGACGTCCTGGGGGGATGACCTGGGGGATGGGACTGAGGATGACCTGGGGGAGGCGACCTGGGGGATGACCTGGGGTAGACCTGGGGGGATACGGCCTGGGGGAGACTCTGGGGGATGACGGGCGACTGGGGATGAGGACGACCTGGGGGTATGTCCTGGGGGGACTTTGGGGATGCCTGGGGGACGTGCCTGGGGAGACTGGGGCGATGGGGATGAGGACGACCTGGGGGATATGCCTGGGGGAAGACCTGGGGGATGGGATGAAAAAACACTGGTGATGTGGGACGTCCTGGGGGAAGACCTGGGGGATGAACTGGGGGACGACCGGGGGATGACCTGGGGGAACTGACGACCTGGGGGATGAGGACGCTTGGGGAGAGACGCTGGGTATGTTCTAGGGGACCTGGGGGATGAGGACGACATGGGGATGACCTGGGGGACGTCCTGGGGGGAAGACCTGGGGGATGACCTGGGGGACGACCGGGGGGATGACCTGGGGGATGACTGACGCTGGGATGGAGAATACCTGGGGATGACCTGGGTGAACGACTGGGTATGACATGGGGGACGACCTGGGGAATTACCTGGGGGATGACCTGGGGGAAGGGTGACTGGGGGACGACCTGCTGGGGACGATGACGCTGGGGATGACCTGGGGGATGTCTGGGGGGAAGACCTGGGGGAGTGACCTGGGGGATGACCTGGGGATGGGACCTGAGGAAGGAACCTGGGGGTGCGGCTGGGGGGAAGACCTGGGGGAATGACTTGGGGGATGACTTGGGGGACGTCCTGGGGGGGATGACCTGGGGGACGACGGGACTGGGGGACGACCTGCTGGGGGACGACCTGGGGGAGATCCTGGGGGGATAGGACGCTTAGGGATGTGAACCTGGGGGAGACCTGGGTGACGACCTGGGTATGACATGGGGGACGACCTGGGGGACGTCCTGGGGACGTCCTGGAGGGATGTCCTGGGGGACGACCTGGGGAGACTGGGGGAGACACTGTTGGGACGTCCGTGGGATGACCTGGGGATGACCTGGGGAACGACCTGGGGGATGACCTGGGTGACGACCTGGGTATGACATGGGGGACGACCTGGGGGACGTCCTCGGGGACGTCCTGGAGGGACGACCTGGGGGACGACCTGGGGGACGACCTGTGGGACGTCCTGTGGGGATGACCTGGTGGATGACCTGGGGGACGACCTGGGGGATGACCTGGGAGACGACCTGGGGGAGATGCCTGGGGGACGACTGGGGGATGACCTGGGGGAGGACCTGGGGATGACCTGGGGGACGACCTGTGGGATGACCTGGGGTGACTGGATCCTGGGCGGATGACCTGGGGGATGCCTGGGGGATGACCTGGGGGCTGACCTGGGGGACGTCCTGGGTGGATGACCTGGGGGACGATGACCTGGGGGACGACCTGGGGGACGACCTGGGGGACGTCCTGGGGGGAAGACCTGGTGGATGACCTGGAGGACGACCTGGGGGATGGGGATGAGGACGACCTGGGGGAAGAGGACGACCTGGGGGTGAGGACGACCTGGGGGTGAGGACGACCTGGGGGTGAGGACGACCTGGGGGTGAGGACGACCTGGGGGTGAGGACGACCTGGGGGATGGGGATGAGGACGACCTGGGGGATGAGGACGAGGACGACCTGGGGGGATGACCTGTGGGACGACCTGTGGGACGACCTGGGGGACGACCTGGGGGACGACCTGGGGGACGACCTGGGGGACGACCTGGGGGACGACCTGGGGGACGACCTGTGGGATGACCTGGGGGACGTCCTGGGGGATGATGACCTGGGGGACGACCTGTGGGATGACCTGTGGGATGACCTGGGGGACGTCCTGGGGGATGATGACCTGGGGGACGACCTGTGGGATGACCTGTGGGATGACCTGGGGGACGTCCTGGGGGATGATGACCTGGGGGATGAGGACGACCTGGGGGACGACCTTGGGGATGACCTGGGGGATGAGGATGATCTGGGGGATGAGGACGACCTGGGGGATGACCTGGGGGATTGGACGACCTGGGGGATGAGGATGACCTGGGGGATGAGGACGACTTGGGGATGAGGACGACCTGGGTGATGAGGACGACTTGGGGATGAGGACGACCTGGGTGATGAGGACGACTTGGGGATGAGGACGACCTGGGGGAAGAGGACGACCTGGGGGTGAGGACGACCTGGGGGTGAGGAGACCTGGTGGATGAAGACGACCTGGGGGATGAGGGGATGAAGACGACCTGGGGGATGAGGGGATGAAGACGACCTGGGGGATAAGGGATGAGGACGACCTGGGGAATGATACGACCTGGGGTATGAGGACGACCTGGGGGATTAGGACGACCTGGGGGATGAAGACGACCTGGGGGATGAGGGGAATGAAGACGACCTGGGGGATGAGGGGGATGAAGACCACCTGGGGGATGAGGGATGAGGACGACCTGGGGGATGAAGACGACCTGGGGGATGAGGACGACCTGGGGGATGGGGACGACCTGGGGGATGATGACCTGGGGGATGAGGACGGCCTGGGGATGAGGACGACCTGGGGGATAGGACGACCTGGGGGATGAAGACAACCTGGGGGATGAGGACGACCGGGGGGATGAAGACGACCTGGGGGATGAAGACGACCTGGGGGATGAAGATGACCTGGGGGATGAAGATGACCTGGGGGATGAAGATGACCTGGGGGATGAAGACGACCTGGGGGATGAAGACGACCTGGGGGATGAGGAGACCTGGGGGATGAAGACGACCTGGGGGATGAAGACGACCTGCGGGATGAAGACGACCTGGGGGATGAGGGGATGAAGACGACCTGGGGAATGAAGACGACCTGGGGGATGAAGACGACCTGGGGGATGAGGGGGATGAAGACGACCTGGGGGATGAGGATGACCTGGGGGATGAGGACGACCTGGGGGATGAAGACGACCTGGGGGATGAGGATGACCTGGGGGATGACCAGGGGGACGTCCTGGGGGACGACCTGGGGGACAACCTGGGAGACGACCTGGGGGACGACCTGGGGGATGACCTGGGACATGACCTGGGACGACCTGGGGGATGACCTGGGGGACGACCTGGGGGACGACCTGACGACCTGGGGGATGACCTGGGGTACGACCTGGGGGACGACCTGGGGGATGACCTGGGACGACCTGGGGGATGACATGGGAGACGACCTGGGGGATGACCGGGGGTACGTCCTGGGGGACGACCTGGGGGACAACCTGGGAGACGACCTGGGGGATGACCTGGGGGCCGACCTGGGGGACGACCTGACGACCTGGGGGATGACCTGGGGGACGTCCTGGGGGATGACCTGGGGGGTGTCCTGGGGGATGACTTGGGGGATGACCTGGGGGATGCCCTGGGGGACGACCTAGGCAATGCCCTGGGGACGACCTGGGGGATGACCTGGGACGACCTGGGGGATGACCTGGGGGACGACCTGGGGGACGACCTGGGGGATGACCTGGGACGACCTGGGGGATGACCTGGGAGATGGGGATGAGGACGACCTGTGGGATGACCTGGGGGACGTCCTGGGGGGAAGACCTGGGGGACGACCTGGGGGATGACCTGGGGGACGACCTGGGGGACGAACTGGGGGACGACCTGTGGGATGACCTGGGGGACGTCCTGGGGGATGACCTGGGGGACGACCTGGGGGATGACCTGGGGGACATCCTGGGGGGAAGACCTGGGGGATGACCTGGGGGACGTCTTGGGGGGAAGACCTGGGGGATGACCTGGGGGACGTCCTGGGGGGATGACCTGGGGGATGATGACCTGGGGGATGAGGACGACTTGGGGATGAGGACGACCTGGGTGATGAGGACGACTTGGGGATGAGGACGACCTGGGGGATGACCTGGGGGGGACGTCCTGGGGGATGATGACCTGGGGGATGAGGACGATCGGGGGGATGAGGACGACCTGGAGGATGACCTGGGGCATGACCTGGGGCACGTCCTGGGGGGATGACCTGGGGGATGACCTGGGGGATGAGGACGACCTGGGGTATGACCTTGGGGAGACCTGGGGGACGTCCTGGGGCGATGACCTGGGGCATGAGGACGACCTGGGGGATGGACAGGGGGATGACATGGGGGAGGAGGACGACCTGGGGGATGAGGACGACCTGGGGGATGAGGACGATCTGGGGGATGAACTGGGGGACGGCCTGGGGACGACCTGGGGATTGAGGACGACTTGGGGATGACCTGGGGGACATCCTGGGGGGATGACCTGGGGGATGAGGACGACCTGGGGGATGAGGACGACCTGGGTGATGAGGACGACTTGGGGATGAGGACGACCTGGGTGATGAGGACGACTTGGGGATGAGGACGACCTGGGTGATGAGGACGACTTGGGGATGAGGACGACCTGGGTGATGAGGACGACTTGGGGATGAGGACGACCTGGGTGATGAGGACGACTTGGGGATGAGGACGACCTGGGTGATGAGGACGACTTGGGGATGACCTGGGGGACGTCCTGGGGGGATGACCTGGGGGATGAGGACGACCTGGGGGATGAGGACGACCTGGGGGATGAGGACGACTTGGTGATGACCTGGGGGCGTCCTGCGGGGATGACCTGGGGGATGAGGACGACTTGGGGATGACCTGGGGGATGAGGACAACTTGGGATGACCTGAGGGACGTCCTGGGGACGACCTGAGGATGAGGACGACTTGGGGATGACCTGGGGGACGTCCTGGGGGATGACCTGGGGGATGAGGACGACTTGGGGGATGAGGATGACCTGGGGGATGACCTGGGTGATGACGTGGGGGACATCCTGGGGGGATGACCTGGGGGATGGGGATGAGGACGACCTGGGTGATGAGGACGACTTGGGGATGAGGACGACCTGGGGTATGAGGACGACCTGGGGGATGACCTGGGGGATGAGGACGACTTGGGGATGAGGACGACCTGGGTGATGAGGACGACTTGGGGATGAGGACGACCTGGGTGATGAGGACGACTTGGGGATGAGGACGACCTGGGTGATGAGGACGACTTGGGGGATGAGGATGACCTGGGGGATGACCTGGGGGATGACCTGGGGGACGACCTGGGGAATGAGGACGACCTCGGGGATGAGGACGACCTGGGGGATGAGGATGACCTGGGGGATGACCTGGTGGATGACCTGGGGGACGACCTGTGGGATGACCTGTGGGATGACCTGGGGGACGTCCTGGGGGGAGGACCTGGGGGATGAGGACGACCTGGGGGATGTCCTGGGGGATGACCTGGGGGGTGTCCTGGGGGATGACCTGGGGATGGTCTGGGGGATGACCTGGGGGAGGACCTGGGGGACGACCTGGGGAATGAGGACGACCTCGGGGATGAGGACGACCTGGGGGATGAGGATGACCTGGGGGATGAGGACGACTTGGGGATGAGGACGACCTGGGGGATGAGGACGACCTGGGGGATGAGGACGACTTGGGGATGACCTGGGGGACGTCCTGGGGGGAGGACGCTGGGGGGATGAGGACGACCTGGGGGATTAGGACGACCTGGGTGATGAGGACGACTTGGGGATGACCTGGGGGACGTCCTGGGGATGACCTGGGGGATGACCTGGGGGATGATGACCTGGGGGATGAGGACGACCTGGGTGATGAGGACGACTTGGGGATGAGGACGACCTGGGTGATGAGGACGACTTGGGGATGACCTGGGGGACGTCCTGGGGGGATGACCTGGGGGATGAGGACGATCTGGGGGATGAAGACGACCTGGGGGATGAGGACGACCTGGGGAATGAGGACCACATGGGGGATGACCTGGGGGATCGGACGACCTGGGGGATGAGGACGACCTCGGGGATGACCTGGGGGATGACCTGGGGGATTGGACGACCTGGGGGATGAGGACGACCTCGGGGATGACCTGGGGGATGACCAGGGGGACGTCCTGGGGGACGACCTGGGGGATGAGGACGACCTGGGGGGTGACCTGGGGGACGACCTGGGGACGTCCTGGGGGACGTCCTAGGGGACGACCTGGGGGTTGAGGACGACCTGGGGGAGGACCTGGGGGATGAGGACGACTTGGGGATGACCTGGGGGACGACCCTGGGGACGTCCTGGGGGGATGACCTAGGGGATTACCTGGGGGACGACCTGGGGGACGTCCTGGGGGACGTGGACCTCGGGATGACCAGGGGACGACCTGGGGGATGTCCTGGGGGATGACCTGGGGGACGACCTGGGGGACGACCTGGGGGACGACCTGGGGGACGACCTGGGGGACGTCCTGGGGGATGACCTGGGGATGGTCTGGGGGATGACCTGGGGGATGAGGACGACCTGGGGGATGACCTGGGACCTGGGGGATGACCTGGGGGACGTCCTGGGGGATGACCTGGGGGATGTCCTGGGGGGGATGACCTGGGGGATGATGACCTGGGGGATGAGGACGACCTGGGTGATGAGGACGACTTGGGGATGACCTGGGGGATGACGTGGGACCTGGGGGATGACCTGGGGGACGCGGATGACCTGGGGGATGACCTGGGGGATGACCTGGGGGATGACCTGGTGGATGACCTGGGGGACGACCTGTGGGATGACCTGGGGGAAGATGACCTGGGACCTGGGGGACCTGGGGGATGACCTGGGGGATGACCTGGGGGACGTCCTGCGGGATGACCTGCGGGATGACCTGGGGGACGACCTTGGGGATGACCTGGGGGATGACCTGGGGGACCAGGACAACCTGGGGGAGGACAACCTGGGGGATGACCTGGGGGATGAGGACTACCTGGGGGATGACCTGGGGGATGACCTGGGGGATGTCCTCTTCTCCAAGTGGCCACTGGCATTCTCTCCATCCTCACCAGGTCCAGTTGCTTCCATTCTAGAGCTGGGCAAAGGGCCTCGGGGAAGCTGAGGTAAGTCCTGCAGGGTCTCACAATTGGTAGAGGAGGCTGGGGGGGGGGTTTCCCACCTAGAGCTTGCACTGCCACCCACACACATCTGGTCGAAAGTCCTTTCTAAAAATTGAATACACTTTATGTCAACCTAAGCATCAATCAGAGAGATTCTCCACAGAACCCGCTGCTTGTCTGAGAGCCCAGACCTCTGCAGTGGGAACAGGGGTGTGCAGTGAGCAATGCGTGAGTTGGTGAGGTTGAGGCAAGGGGAGGGCTTGAAGGCACAACGAGGATTGTAGTAGGTGTTTTGAAACAGTAATTCTGGCCACAAGGATCAATAACAAGATGGCATCAGTCCAAGCTTGAAGAGACAGCAAGCTGGCTGATATCGTTGCTGGAGTTCTGCTCTGGGTTGGTCTTAATGGCAAGGGGTCTGGAGCAGATGTGCCTAGCCCCAAGTAGGTACCTGCATGCCCAGCAGAAGGAATCATTTCTTGATACTGATCTTGTAGAGAGTTCTCTCCTCAGACCAGACAGGAGCATTTGCTCTGGCTCCTTCGCCACCCAGGACAGGAAACCCCGACCATCCTACTATAACCATTTGCATTTTAATATCCATGCCACTTTATTCTATTGTACCCTTTCAGACTAGAAAGTAAATCATAGCGAATTCTAATAAGAGCCACATACAGATCAGCCAGAAATTTAATTGTTTTTATTAAATAGCTAATAAATATTTACTACAAACCTCATTGCACCATAAAATTGAAAACGGTCCGTTGCATGCTTGCTGGAAGGTTGGGTTGGAGATGAGCTGGGAGGGGAGGAAGGGCCAGCTCTGCGGGCTCCTGCCATCGAGGTGAGAGGCTCGCTGCAGTGTTTTCTATAATGAGAGCCGATTGCTTGCCAGTACCTTTGATCTGAGCTTGATCATCTTATCCAGCAAGCAAACATTCTTACCAGGGTTCACTTCAATTGCAATTTGAAAGCAGCTCTCCTGGATTATACATGGAAGGTATTTTCCACCGAGCTGGGTTTTGAATTAACTGAAAACTTCCAGCTCCATCATTTTTGAATTGTAGATCTTAGCTCCCCTTCCTTCTTCTTCTGCTTCTCCTCCCCCTCCTTCTCCTTCTCCTCCTCCTCCTCCTTTTTCTCCTCCTCCTCCTCCTCTTTCTCCTCCTCCTCCTAAGTCCATCCATGTTTTTCCCCCTCAAATCTGAACCTTGCCACAGATTGTACCCTCAAAGAAAGATATTACCCTTGACATTTAAAAAATTTAATGAAAAAAAATCACTAAATCCCTTCAAACGTAACATTGAAATGTATGTAGTCCCATGTGTGATGTGTGTGTGTGTGTGTGTGTGTGTGTGTGTGTGTACCCAGTGAGAATTTAATCATAGCAAAATCTTAGTTTAATACTGAAATCTATACCTAAGAGACCCAAATGATGTTACTTGTCAGCAGGGCTCTTTGACTCTAATTCAGAGTTGGGGCAGTTGGAGAGGTGATGGGTGACCCCATCAGTCTCAAGGTCAAAAGCGTGGGTCCAGGCTGCTCAGCCCAAGGAGCTGCTCCATCAGCCTCCTGTCTGCAGGGGTGAAAAACAGAACCTGCAGATGTGTACATGATAGAAGAGAGTTCACCAGGTTGACTTACATAATAAGAGTTGGGTGGTCCAACAGTGGCCATCTGTATACTGGAGAGGCTGAGAACCCAGCAGGTGCTTTGTCTACAAAGTTGCAGCAGCAGCAGCAGCAGCAGCAGCAATAGGATAGACGTGTTCACCAGGAAGAAGCAAAGACAGGCAGGCAGCACTGCTTCTCCCTCAGAACTCTTTATACCTGGGCCACCTGTGAGATGGTGTCACTCTAAGAAGTGACTTCTTCAGTTCCCTCTGAAAGTGTCTTCACAGACCTACCCAGAGTGTCTCTGAGTTTATTTTCAGAGTTCTCAAATTAAGAACCAAGATCAACTATTCCATTTCCAGAATCTCTTATGTCTCAGAACTCCTCTGGGGCCAGAGCCTCACTTATTGGGGGTGGTGACATTTCCACGGGTCTTTGTGAGGGGTAAGAGCCTGACGGTCAGGAGGCCACCCAGCTGGGCTGGGTCTAAATGTGCAAGGGTGAGCAGACCTTTCTTTGGGCCATGAAGTTTCTGAATTGGACACTAATTAATGATCTTTGCTGAGGAATAAATTCAGAAAGTGGCCGCTATTGCTTTGGCCCCTGGTTACATGGTTAGCACCTTGGGCTGGCTCAGCTGGGAGCCTCTGGTCACCCAAGGGCCCTGCTATGGCCAGGTGATGCAGAAAGGAATGCACATTTCTGCCAGATGTACACTGCTGGCCTGGGAGGGCCTTGGTTTTCCTCCACACTTGAAATCCCACCATTGACATAAGTGAGAGGACCCCAGTGCACCAGCACTTTTCAAGCATCTGCAGGAATCGCATTTGCCAACATGTGGTTGGCCAAAGCAAGCCATGCCCAGTTAAGGATCGAGGAATAGACTGATTTTGGTAGAAGCAATAATGATGTCCCCTGCAAAAGGGCACATATGAGGAGAGAGGACACTGGCCATTCTTCATCCTATGAAAGAGCCCACCTAGGCCATAATTGCAGGGCTCCCTACAGGTGGTAGGGACATTTAAATACCCTTGACTTTAAAAAAAAATAATGATAGCCGGGCGTGGTGGCGCACGCCTTTAATCCTAGCACTTGGGAGGCAGAGGCAGGCGGATCTTTGTGAGTTCAAGGCCAGCCTGGTCTACAGAGCGAGTTCCAGGACAGCTGGGGCTACAAGGAGACCCTGTCTCGAAAAGACTAAAAAAAATAAAATAAAATAAAAAATAAAAAAAATAATGAAAAAAATCACTAAATCCCTTCAAATGTAACATTGAAATGTAGTCCAATGTGTGTGTATGTTTGTGTGTGTGTCTGTGTCTGTGTGTGTGCCCAGTGAGAATTTAATCATAGCAAAATCTTTTTTTTTTTGGTCTTTTCAAGACAGGGTCTCCCTGTAGCCCCAGCTGTCCTAGAACTCACTCTGTAGACCAGGCTGGCCTTGAACTCACAAAGATCCACCTGCCTCTACTGTCTGCATATAGGTCTGTGCACCTGTGTCGTGCAATGCCTCGGAGGTCAGAAGAGGGTGTCGGATTCCCCTGGAACTGGAGTTAAAGACAGTTCTCAGCCACCACGTGGGTGCTGGGGATCGAACCCAGGTCCTCTGCAAGAGCAGATGGCGCTCTTAACCGCTAGGCTATCTCTCCAGCCCCAGCTGGTGCTTTTTCAAGGTAATGGTCTTTCTGACGTGATTCCAGTTCCTGATCTCAGTAGATGACCTGAGACTGTGGCCTCACTCAGCTCCTCCTCTCCATGCCACTGTCTTCCCTTGCCACAGGATTTCATTGGTCAGCATTCCCTCAGCAGATCACATGCCCCAAGTGCAGGCTCTGGCCTGTGCTGGCCTGGTGTCCAGGGGACTCACCCATGGAGGCTGTATTTTCCAGTGCTGGACTCATGGTGATTCCTGGCCTGCCCACCTTCCTATGCTGTGACCTTCACACTCCTCTATGGGAGGCAAGGTCTATGCCTTCTCCCCGGATGCTGGGCAGGCTGGTGACTTGCTTGTCATCAGTGCTATAAGGTAAAAGTGATGCTCTGTTACAGTGACCAGGGGTGCTCCTGTGTTGGCTTTATTTAGGTTCTCAGCCCCGAAGCCTGTAGCCTACCTGGAGCCATGTTGCAAGGAAGTCCAAGCTGGCCAAGTAGGGAACAGGTGCCTCTGTAGATGCCCAGTGGAGGGTAAGGTATGAGTTGTGGGAGGCATTTCCTCCCTGGTAGAAGAAACCCAGAAGCACTGAATTCTTAGGGACAGAAGTTTATCTGGGCTTCCCACACCCTACTTTCACCAGCCTCTAGTGCCTGCTACAGCAGGTGTCCCATCCTGTGGCTGTGCCCCCAGGGGGATCTGGAGAGCTCCAGACTCAAGAGAGTAGAGAGGGACCAGAGAACTATGGCCACTATAGTCAATGCTCCTGGGAGACAGGCTGTCAGTGAGAGGGGTGGTATCTATTCCTGGTCTCTGGAAGTTGCCTATGGGTGTCTGGAAAACACAGGACAGGGGAAAGTGGCACAGTTGGCCACTAGGGGGGAGAGGCCAGGAAAGGTGGGGAGTGGTGATAGGGAGAGTTGGAAGGAGAGAATGGCTGGAGAGGAATGATGGGGAGGGCATAATATCAGCAAGAAAAAGATTGGGAGACTGGGGGTGTGGTCAGAGGACAGGGAGGGAGTCACAGGTGACAGGGGTGGTGGGAGGACAGGGAGGGAGTCATGCATGATGGTGAGGGGCTGTGGGTAACAGGCAGCAGATAGGGCTTTGAAGGAATTCCAGCATTAAAGAAATTTATTAGACTTATTAATGTGTGTGTGTGTCTGTGTCTGTGTCTGCTCATGCCAGTGTGTACGAGTGAGGAGTCAGCTCTGTCCTTTCAGCATGTGAGTCCAGGGATTGTTCAGGCTTGGCAGCAGGTGTTGTCATCCACTCAGCCATCTTACTAGCATTTTTTAGGAGATAGTTTTTTTTTAATTTTTTTTTAAATATTCTGTTTTTAATTTCATTTATTTTTGTATGTGTATGAGTGTACTATCTAGGGGCCAGAGAGATGGCTCAGCAGTTAAGAGCACCATCTGCTCTTGCAGAGGACCCGGGTTCGATTCCCAGCACTCACATGGCAGCTAAGAATCGTCTTTAACTCCAGTTCCAGGGGAATCAGACACCCTCTTCTGACCTCCGAGACATTGCACAACATGGGTGCACCACCCTACATGCAGATAGTACACTCATACACATAAAAAATAAAAAATAAATAAACGAGTGTACTGTCTGCATGTAGGTTTGTGCACCCGTGTCGTGCAATGCCGCGGAGGTCAGAAGAAGGTCTCGGATTCCCCTGGAGCTGGAGTTCTGGAGCTGGAGTTCTCCTGGAATTGGAGTTACAGACGGTTCTTAGCCGCCATGTGGGTGCTGGGGATCGAACCTGGGTCCTCCGCAAGAGCAGTCGGTGCTCTTAACTGCTAGGCTATCTCTCCAGCCCAGGAGATAGTTTTTAAAAAATATTTTATTATTTTTATTTTTTGTGTATGAGTATATTGCCTGCATACATATGAATGTACCCATGTCATGCAATTCTGTGGAAGTCAGAAGAGGGCATCAGATCCCCTGGAACTGCAGTTGTTAGTTGCCATGTGGGTGCTGGGAATCAAACCTGGATCCTCTGCAAGAATAGTACTCTTAACTGCTGAGCCATCTCTCCAGCCCAATTCCAGCATTTTTGACATCATTCCAACTTCAATGCAAGCAACTACCGAATGCTGATAGCTTTCACTCAATTATGAAAGGTGTTGTTTTCTTCTTGAAACAGATGTCCATTGCACTGTCAAATTTCGGGTCCTGTATCCTGGAAAGAAGACCATGTTCATGCATAGAAAACCCAGCACATAATTTGTAGAAATGATTTCAGCACATTCATGGCTGCTCCCTACCCAAACCATGCCAGGGGCTCACAAAGCTTGTGTGGAGTAAATGAAGGCAGGTGCGGGGGCATTGCCAGTGAAAAAGGCAACTAGCACTCAGCATTTCAGGGGCTCAGGACTCCCAACCCAACCGGGAATTTGGGGGGTTTACAAACAGAACAAGCTTGAAATAATTCCCATTCTTCAATGTGCAGTGGGTATTGTGAGTGAAGGGAGGGTTGCTTCAAAGGTTCCATAGGTGGATGTTATTCTATTAATTTTGTTGTTGTTCTTTTTGAGACAGGGTCTCCCTGTAGCCCCAGCTGGCCTGGAACTCACTGTGAAGACCAGGATGGTCTTGAACTCATAGAGATCCTCTGCTTCCTGAGTGCTAGGATTAAAGGTGCGTGCCACAATGCCTGGCCTACGTGGATGTTATTTTTGAGAGATCTTAAAGTAAGAATCAATCTTGACTGTCCTTAGACATGGAGGGGAAATGAAAGTCAGGTTCTGGACAGACCACCCTTGTTTTCCTAACTGTTATTCTAACTTGTACTGTCTTTGGGCATCCAGAGTGGTTGTATCTACTATGGAACATTCACATCCATCCTTTGACCTAACTACTCTGAGGACTTGAGGGCCCAGAGAGGACAGTCAGGAGGAGAACCAGATACCCCATGACATTCTTTCTAAGGGTGGCTTGGTTCCAGGGCCCCAGTGGCATGTTTTCTATATTTAGGTTTGCAGAATAAGGTGCCTGGCCCTGGAGCAAAGCCCCAAGCTGAGATGCAGACCCCAGTTTTGCTTCTTTAACCACCCATGGGGAAATTTTTTAGTTTGCCACATACTCAAAAAGAAACAACAAGGGAGAAAAAAGCCATTTCCTGGGACAGAGACTTTGGGGCAGCCACTGGAGGCCTCGTCCAGAGGGCCTCAGGGAACGCCTCAAGGGCCTCACCTCTGCCAGTAACCTCCTAGGGTGGCCCTTCCTGGACCCTGCTTTGGGCTCCTAAACTGGCAGCTGTTAGTATCACTAGAAAGTGTAGTTCCTGCCAGGCCTTTAATCCTAGCACTTGGGAGGCAGAGGCAGGCAGATCTCTGTGAGTTCAAGGCCAGCCTGGTCTACAGAGTGAGTTCCAGAACAGTTATAGCTACAGGGAGACCCTGTCTTGAAAAGATTGAAAGAAAGAAAGAAAGAAAGAAAGAAAGAAAGAAAGAAAGAAAGAAAGAAAGAAAGAAAGAAAGAAAGAAAGAAAGAAAGAAAGAAAGAAAGAAAGAAAGTAGTTCCTGTGTAGTATAGGAATATGGGTCCTGGGCCCAGGGTTATGGAACCCAGGGGATGTCCAGGCCAGGCCAGGTACTGGTCTCTTTGACCATGACCTAAGGCTACTTAGAGATGATGCTTAGAGCTTTTAGCTTCAAGAGTCTGACAGCCTGCGTCCCCAAAACTCAGTGAACCATGAAGCAGCTCTTTCCATAGCCACAGATTCTGAAGACAGCAAAGACTCCTAGAGCAGCTCAGCCTCATTCCAGGCACACGTGCTCAAAACTCAGCAGAGGCAGATTCCAACCCGTGGCTATGAAAAGCTTCCTTCGTTAGAAAGGTGCGTGAGAGCAATCATCCACGCGTGGCTGATGGACCTCAGATCAATGGGAGCCTGGATTTGCCTTTGTAACACAGACAGAGAAGAGAGGGTCCCAACATTTAGGGGACTACTTAGATATTCTTAGGCCTCCAGGTTAAGAAATACTTCCTCATCTCTGGAAGGGCCATGAGCCTGGGGTGTGGTTTCTACAGACCAAGGATGCCAAGGCCAGGTGGTCTGGGTTCTATGCTGGTTAGTCTCTGCTAACTCTGAGGTCTCAAGGGCTCCAGACTTCGGGGAATTGTAGTTGTTACTGAGTTTATTGATTACAGTTCACAGGCTTCAGTGGCTAATAAGACCCAGGACAACTGGGCTCCTGAGAGAATCACTTGGATGGAGACAAGGACCTGGCAGCAGCCTCACCTTGGATTTTCTTTTTCTCCTTCTTTCCTTCCCTCCCATTTTTCTTCCCATCCTCCCTTCTTCCCTCTCACCCTCCTTTAGTTTCTCCCTTCCTCCCTCCTCATTATTGTGTGTGGGAATGTGTGAGCCCAGGTGTGTGTGTGCCGAGGCATGTGTGCGGCTTCTGACACTTCACCTCCCATCTTGGAGCGCTGGGATTGCAGATGTATGCCTTGCATTTGGTTTGTTTATGTGGGTTTTAGAGATGGAACTCGGGTCGTCAGGCTTGCATAGCTAGCGCTTTTTACCCACTGAGCCATCTCCCCTCTGCACTCTTTCATGGCTGCTGTGGTACTTGCTACGTAGTCAAGGCTGACCAGGTGATCTTCCTACCTCAGCTTTTCAGGTTCCAGGATTACAGGTGTGGGCTACTGGGCCCAGCTCTTGGGTTTCTTTAGTGTCTATTACATTCAGAAACAAGACCAAGGAGGGACCCCCAAATCACATATTAAATCAAGAGGCTTACATGGTCGTGAGAATGCAAAACAAGTTCCATAGACACTTGAAGAGACACAGCCCGGTCATGAGCTTTGGTCCGGATATGGCTTGAATGTCCTGTTTGAAATTTAACCCCCATTGTGAGATTCTAAGAGGGTGGAAACAAAACCACTATGGTGGGGCCCTTGGGAAGGGACCAGCAGTAGGTAAAGTCATCACAGGGGAGAACTGAAGGGACATGCAAACTTCCTATCTCTAGGCACACAGTGCTTTTGCTGCCTTGGGACTTGGTAAGCAAGAAGGTCAGTGCCAGATGTGGCCCTGTAGCCTCCAGAGCCATGAGCCAGAATCAGCTTCTTTACTTTAAAACTCCTACAGTTTATGGAGTGTTCCTTGCAGTAGAAAATTGACTGCTCCACTGCTCTCATGGAAACTCCTGAACCAACCACAGTTCAGAGCCCAGCCCAAACAGGGCCTGGTGAGGGCGGTGCTCACTGTGAAGGCACCCACCATTCATTTCGCTAATGTTCCGAGTGTGGCCCAGGGCCTTGTGCAGGGGACAGTGGCCATGGCTTCCTTGTCTCCAGGCTTTCTTTGTCCTGGAAAGAGCAAAAGGGCCAAGATCATGGTCTTTTGGGTGCAAATGGCCTGGGTCCTCTGCTAGGACACGTGCGTGTTCCCCTGTCATTCGTGTGTATGTATGGTGTATGTGTATGTGCGCATGTATGTGAAGGCCAGAGTCAGGTATTTACTGTATTTTTGTTGTTTTTTGTTTGTTTGTTTTCCCTGTAGCCCCAACTGGCCAGGAACTCACTATGTAGACCAGGCTGGCCTTGATCTCACAGAGATGCACCGGCTTTCCAACTCACAAGTGCCGAGATTAAAGGCATGCACTACTGTGCCTGGCCAAGAAGTGAGTTTGAAAAAATATTTTATTTGCTGGGTGTGGTGGCACACGCCTTTAATCCTAGCACTTGGGAGGCAGAGGCTGGCAGATCTCTGTGAGTTCAAGGCCAGCCTGGCCTACGGAGCAAGCTCCAGGCCAGCTGGGACTAAAGGGAGACCCTGTCTCAAAAAATACCAAAAAAATTTTTTATTTATTATTTTTATTTTATGTATACGACTGATTGCTTGCATGTATATAAGTGTGCCTGTGTTGTATAATGTTCGCAGAGGTCAGAAGAGGGTATTGGAGCCCCCAGAACTGGAGTTACAGACAGCCTGTTCTACACAGTGAGTTCTGGGCCAGTTGGGGCCTACACAGTGAGACCCCATTTCAAGGCAGAAAAAAAAAGATGCTGATGCAATTTGGAAAACACTGTGTGATGGGGCAGAGGTCTTCCTGACAACTTTACACATCAGAACTGGAGGCCCAAGGACCAGAAGTTTATCAGAAGGTGCTTTTTAGTGAATGCTTGACAGAGCAAAGGCTTTGTAAAGAAGCTGTGGGCCACGCCCCACGCTGTCTCAGCCATTTCAGCACAACTGTGATTTTTGCCTACTGTAATGGATCCTGCCGCCTGAAGTTATCACAAGTCTTCCACCTGTGACAACCAGGCTGGGCCCTGCCACAGTCACAGGGCAGCATCCAGGTGCCACCATGCAGGCAGGTTAGAGAAGGCTACATGTGGTAGCTGCAGGGTCCTCACCAGTGAGGGGAAGCCCTCACAGCTCCCAAGGGGCAGGGCGGGGCCCACCAGCATATTTCCCCTCCGCAAGAGGGGAAACCCAGGCTCTGGGAGATCAAGTGCCTCCCCACCATCTCACCCTTAAGTGTGAGCTGACTTCTGCTTTCCCCAGGCTTGCTTTAGAATTCTCTTGCTCTTCTGGCAATGTTTTGGGAACTCTAGCAAGAGAAGCTCAGCAGGTGGAGGTGGGAGTGTCAGGAGAGCCTAAGGCATGAAAACCTAAGGAAAAAAAAAAAAGAAAAAAGAAAACCTGAGTCCAGCAAATAGCTCAAGGCTGGGCATCTGGGACTCACTCATGATCTTCTGGGCTCCAGAGGCTTTGGGCAGCTCCCCTTCTCTGACTCTGCCGTCCACACAGCTTGTCCCACAGGCCCAGGCCGGCTCCATTCCACATCCATTGCTGCTCTTGGTTGTCATTCCATAGTCCTGGCATCTCCAAAAAACTGGGGCGTCCATTGAAACTGAGGCTGCACCTCACTAGTAGGCTCTTCTGGCTTCTCCTAGTGCAAAGCCTCAGCTTCTCTTAATGACCCCTGGAATCCTGAGGTCTTCACTGCAACTGAGGCTGCATGTTCACTAATGGTCTTTCCTGGCCGCACGCAGTGCCAAGCCTCGGCTGCTCTGTGACCCCTTCACATTTCAACACCAGAACCATGCAGGAAACTGTTCCACATTATCAAGTCCTGCTTCCGACTTGAAATGGAGGCTCAGGCCCCCTCTGGTACTCAAATGGCACCTTATCTGCCCCCTTCCTTGCCCCGTCAGGCCTCCTCTCCTCCTTCCCTCCCTCAATTTCTAATGTTATAGATTTGCTTATGGTTTGTTTATTTCTGTCCACTGAAAGGCAAGTTCAAAGGAATGGGTACATCCTTGGCTTTGACCCAACAGAACTGGGCAAGAACAGTGCTCAGCAAGTGGGTAATGACAGAATCCACTAAACAAGGGGAGGTGGGAGAAGTTGCTTCTGCCTGGCACCATGTGCTATTTCAGGTTTGAGAGAGAAGAAGGCTCACCTTTGTCTATGTTCATAGCAAGACAGAATACTTTAATGCCAACAAATTAGAATGATTCTTGCACTTTTCAGACATCTCCTTGCACTAATCCAGGGCTTGAGGTGGACGCCTGGGTTCTCCGTCCTGTCCTGGGGCTGAGGCTGTGTGGCAGGAGCTGGGCCATCCACAGGGCCACTCTGGCGGCCACTGGCTTTGGTTTGCTGAGGGATGGGAATGGCTTGGGGAGCAAACGGACCACCCTGAGCCTGTGAGGTGGGGAGAAGCCTGCCAGTGACACAGAGGGTTTAGCCCTTGGGGGACCTTAAAGAAGGCCTGGGATGTTACCAGCCAGTCTCGTGGGTTTTGCTGTGTGGGGTTTGATGCAAATCCTGCCTCTCTTCCCATGACTCTTCCATAAGAGTGCTTTTCCTTGGGAGAATGGCAGGGTGGAATCTATCTTCAGAAAGGGATAAAGACAGAGGCAGGTATAGAGGTCTACTCAAAACTAGCAGGAGAAGGCAGGACTCACTGAGACTCTTGTGCTCCTGTAAGATTTTAGGCAAGCCGGTGGTGCATGCCTTTAATCCCAGCACTCGGGAGGCAGAGGCAGGTGGATCCCTGTGAATTCAAGGCCAGCCTGGTCTACAGAGTGAGCTCTAGGCCAGCTGGGACTAAAAAGGGAGACCCTGTCTCAAAAATACAAGAAAGAAAAAAAAAGATTTTAGGCAAGTGTCTTGACAGGTGTGCACATAGTGTGCATGTGTGTGCCCAAGTGCGCACACGTAAATCCTAGAATGGCCTGCTTAAAATGAGGACAGCTTTGTCTCCCTGTGTGGCCCACAGAGATGAGGAAGCAATGGGAAGCCTTTCTGTGGCCAGTTCCTCAGCCTGTTTTCTTCCTTTCCCTGTCTCATCACCATACAGACCTGGGACTATGTTGCTCTCTCTTAGACCTACCCTGCCTCTCTGTATCAACTGTCCTAATCAGGGCAGTGCCACTTCCAGCCTGCTTCTTTGCTGATGTACCTCTGCTGTGCAAAAGTCCATTGAGGGGGCAGGGATGGGGGTGCTGGAGCCTTTCAACAGAGAGGGTGCTATGGCATTATGACCACCTTAAAGTCTTTCTACTACCAGCATCTTTTAGTCCACCAAGTAGTGTTTTGGACTTCTAGTTAGGAATCAGCAGTAAGTTTGGAGGGTCATGACCAGCATTAAAAAGAATACAGGGGCTGGAGAGACGGCTCAGCGGTTAAGAGCACCGACTGCTCTTGCAGAGGACCCGGAATGGGTTCCAGCACCCACATGACAGCTAACAACTGTCAGTAACTCCAGTTCTAGGGGATCTGATGTCCTCTTCTGATCTCCACAGGGATTGCACAACATGGGTGCACTTACACAATGCAGGCAATGCACTCATACATATAAAATAAAAATAATAAGTAAAATTTTTAAAAAATTTTATTTATTTTTTCTATTCTTTATTTTTTTCGTTTTTTAACAATAAGTAATAATTTATGAGTACAAGCATCCTTCATGTAAAACCAATTTGCAAGCAGTTGTGCCCAAACCCACACAACTCAAGGGTTCCACCATCCAGCTGGGGGGGTTTGTATGTTCAATCAAGTTGATCAAATAAGTGTCCAGTCTATATTGCTGTAGTTTCACCATTCACCCCAATCGCGCAGCCCTTATATTCAACCACGCCCCCTCTTCCGAAGATTGTTCCCTAGGCTTAGAAAAAGGGCACCGGGGGACGAGAAGCAAAACAGTCTACTTTCTCTGGAGCCGTCATTTTGGACTCTGGTCAATTCTGGCTGTTTCCTTTCATGGGCTGACAGTTTGTCCAGGAGTTAATTTTATTTATTTTTTTATGTGTATGAATGTACTGTCTGCATGTAGGTCTGTGCACCAGTGTCGTGCAATGCCTCAGAGGTCAGAGAGGGTGTTGGATTCCCCTGGGACTGGAGTCAAAGATGGTTATCAGCCGCCATGTGGGTGCTGGGGATCGAACCTGGGTCCTCTGTAAGAGCAGTTGGTGCTCTTAACCACTAGGCCATCTCTCCAGCCCTGTAAATATTTTAAAAAATACAGGAGGACTGGAGATTGCTCAGAGATTAAGAGCACTAGCTACTCTTGCAGAGGCCCTAGGTTCAAATCCCAGGACCCAGCACATGGAGGCTAACAACCCTCCTAACTCCAGTTTCGGGGGATCTGACATTTTCTTCTGACTTCCAGGGACATTGCATGACACAGGTGCACTTACATACATGTGGACAATACACTCTTACACAAAATAAAATAATAACTAAAAAAATGGTATTTTTGAAACAGGATCTCCCTGCAGCCCCAGTTGTCCTGAACTCTCTATGTAGACCAGGCTGGCCTTGAACTCACAGAGATCAGCTTGCCTCTGTCTCTCAAGTTCTGGGACTAAAGGCGTGCACCACCACACCCAGCATAAATAAAATATTTAAAAAATACAGGTCTGGCGATACAGCTCAGTAGGTAAAGGTGTCTATCTCTAAGCCTGATGACCCTCGTTTGATCCTGAAGACCCACATACTAGAAGGAAAGAACTGACTCTCCAAAGTGTTTTCTGATCCCCACATGCGTGACATGGCACCCACCAAACATATAAACCTAATAAAGTGTAATAAAAATAAATAAGTAAAAATTGAAAGTGGTGGAGCATGCCTGTAGTCCCAGCACTTGGAGTCAGAGGCAGGTGTTCAAGGTCCTCTTCTGCTGCATAGTGAGTTGGACGCCAGCCTGGGTTACATGAGTCCCTGTTTGAAAAAAAAAAAAAAAGAGCCAGCAAAGAGAGGCAACCTAGCACGTGGAAGGCTGAGGTAGGAGAATTTCAGATTTGAGGCTAGCTTGTGCTACATAGTGGGACCCTGTATCACAATTAACAAATAGATGGGGACAGCGAGATACCTCAGCAGATAAGGATGCTTGTCTTCTAGCCTAGTGACCTGAGTTCCCCAGGGTGGTGGAAGCACCTGCGGGTTGTTCTCTAGCACGCACACACACACACACACACACACACACCCCAAATGAATAAATAGAAGAGAAAAATATCAGCGCACACTACATGCTTGATATTGGTACGTGTGTAGCATGTATGTATTCAACAGGTTTGGCCGGCACTCGGAAATTTTACTGCAACTATGATTTTCTTTAGAGCTGTCACTTGAGGCACTGGGAAGGGCCCGGCGACACCGGTTCATAGGCCCGAAGCCCCTAACACTGTGCAGTGAATACTTTTCCGCTTAGAACAACAGATGGGAGTGGCTTTTTGGGCGGTTGTGGTTTTTTTGGTGAGTCACTCAAATATCTGCATGCGCTTCTCCCTAAAATGCAGTAAACCGAACATGTCAGGCTACATAAATTCCTGAGAGAAATTTCTTTGTCCAGAAGCAGCGTGTTGTTCGCTGTTGCCATAGGGAACAGCCCCCTCTCCCTTTGCAAGGTCCCGAGGGGTGTGCTGTGATTGGCTCTTCGTTGTGCCCATTCCCGCGGCCCAGCAGCTAGCACTGCGGAGGCCAGAACGCCCGCCCCCAAAGCTGTGGCTCTACTCTGGGCTTGCTCCTGGGTGCTGCGGGCTGCAGGGCCTCCAAGCCAGGCGTGAGTTGCTGCTCCACCGAAGGACGGTGGGGAGGGGGAGAGAAGAGTCAGATCTGGCCTCACCCGCAGAGGGCGCCACGCGGGCTGAGCCCGCCCATTCCAAACTTACTAGAGCTTTACAGGGACTCAAAGGAGCCACGGAGCCATAGGAAAGCCCACGCACGGGCCTTTGAACCTTCTGTCTGTGGCTTATGTGAAAAGAACCCAAGCAGTGCAGCCTAGAGATGGGGTTGTTTCTGGGTGTGGACAGTTCTCTTGTACACAGTGGAAGGCTCAGCAGGCCAAGGCCGTGGCCTGGATCAGGCTGAGGACCTGAGAGGTCATGCAACTAGCAGAGGCCTTAGAGCAGGGTGAGGGAGACTCCCGGGTCAAGGTCATTAAAGACACCGCGAGGGGAGAAGGGGGAAGCCCACCTCAAGACCAGGGTTCAGCAGAGAGCTCCACACCTTCATGGGTGACATGGAGGAGGCTGGCCTGTCAGCCTGGCTCTGCTGCTCTGGTCCACCCATCCATCCATCCATCCATCCATCCATTCATCCATCATCCATCATCCATCCATCATCTGTCCATCATCCATCATCCATCCATCCATCCATCATCTGTCCATCATCCATCCATCCATCCATCATCCATCATCCATCCATCCATCCATCATCCATCATCCATCCATTATCTATCCATCATCCATCCGTCCATCCATCATCCATCATCCATCCATCCATCCATCCATCCATCATCATCCATCATCCATCCATCCATCCATCATCATCCATCCATCCATCATCCATCCATCATCATCCATCATCCATCCATCCATCATCCATCATCCATCATCCATCCATCCATCATCATCCATCATCCATCCATCATCTATCCATCATCCATCCATCCATCCATCCATCCATCATCCATCCATCATCTATCCATCATCCATTCATCCATCCATCATCCATCAATCATCTACCATCATCCATCCCTCCCCCTCCCTCCCTCCATCCATCATCCATCCCTCCATCCATCATCCCTTCATCCATCCATCATCTATCCATCATCCATCATCCATTCATCCATCCATCCAGCTATCTGCTTCTGACCTAAGAGAACTGTGTTCTTCCAGCCCAGATGGGGGCGCCACTGGCCTGGATGAGCCCAGCTAGCAGGCCCACTGCCTGGGCTGTCATGCAGGCACCTGTTGTTGGGCCAATGTAGCCAGAGGTGTCTGGTCAGACTGGATTAGGGTTCGGGAACATTCCATGGGGGAAGCTGGACAGAAGATGCTGGACTTCCTGTTTCTGTTCACCAGAGAGCAAACGAAGAACCGACAAGCTGGTCATGCGGATCTCGGTTTCGGCCTAGGGATCCTTGCAAGCTCTTCTGAAGGGAAGCCTGAAAAGTGCACTCAGTTCTCAGCTCACTTGGCAACTCCATCATGGCCTTGCTCCTCAGTGTCCTGAGCCTCTCATTTGTTCCCAGCTTGCTGGGCTGACAGGGCTAGGGGCCATTCTGGGGAACCTGGGGGCAAACTGGCCATCCTGTCCACCCAGGGTCAGACCCAGCTTCCTGGGTGCGTGGGAGGATCCGAGGAGGGACTCTGCTAAACCTTTGACAGTCGGGATGGATGGAGCTCCCCTAGCCTTCGTGCCCTAGGGGTGTGCGGGTTAGAGCATGCTCACATGAGGGGACTGTGTGTGCAAGAGTTTGTGCATGTGAGGGGAATGTGTGCAAGAATTTGTGCATGTGAGGGGTGTGTGTGCCAGAGCTTGTGCATAGGAGGGGCGTGTGTGTGCAAGAATCTGTGCCTGTGAGGGGCTTGTGCAGGCGGGGGACGTGCTTGTGGCGGGACCTGGGGGCAAGCGAGGCTGGCGGTATGAGGACGGTGTAGCGAGCCGGTGGATGCAAAGTCGTGGGATCCGGGACTCCGGAGCACGTCTGCGTGGATGGCCATGGGTTCTGAGTGTGCACGGACGTAGGCACAAGGACCGGGCGGTGCGCGTGTCAGCTGGGGGCTCGTGAATCTCCGCCTGGCGTCTGGCTTCCTGACCTCAGTACCCGGGACCTGCGGGGCGGGACGGGGCGGGCAGCGAGGCGAGGAGAGACCAGGAGAGGCCGGGAGAGGCGCGCGCGCACGGACCGCCTGGGCCCTGAGGGTGGCCGGCGCGCGTCCCCATGTTGCTAAGGCCGGCGGCGAGCGCCTCGCCGAGCCGCGCCGAGGGTCCCTAGCAACGGGTGCGCGCGCACGCCGGCGGGGGCGGGGCGTCCGGGCGCGCGCCGGCGGCCCGCGGGGATTTCCAGCGCGCGAGAGGAAGTGCCAGCGCGGGGAGCGTGAGGCGGCGCGGCCGGCGGCCGCCGCGTGCGCGAGCTGCAGCCCTGCAGGGACTTTCCAGCCGCGGCGGCGGCCGCCGGCCTTCCCCGCCCCCCGCCATGGGGCTGCCCGGGGAGCAGGACGCTGCGGACGGCGGCGGAGGATGCACCCGGCGCCCCTGAGCTGGCCGAGCGGCGGGCCGCGGGGTAAGGGCGGCGGGGGCAAGGGGGCGGCGGGTCGGTCCCGCGGTGGGCGGGCTGGTGGGCGGGCGGTCCCCACGGCGGGCGGGTCGGTCCCCGGCGGTCGGTACCCGCGCCCGCCCCGGGCCGCACGGCCAGGCCGGGCCTCCTCGCCATCCGCGGCCCGCCCGCCGCCGCCCAAGCACCTCAACTTTGGAAACTTTGTGCTGGGGGCCGCCGGTGCCACTCGAGCCGGCGCCCAGGCCTCGCTCGCGCCTCGGGGGTGCTGCAGGACTCAGCATCTTGTTTGAGGCCCGGGTGTTTGGCGTGGTGCGCAGCGGCTGGTTGGATTCGGGGTGTCCGCATAGACGAACGTGCTCGCCCCGGCTGGCGAGGTGGGTGCTTGGAGCCCTGCTTTAAAAGTTTATACTGAGTCATCCCTCTGCAGATGAATGACTGATTCACGGCCGGAGCGCTGCAGAGGCTGGAAGGCGGGCGGTACTGGGATCCGGCCGGGCCGAGGGCACACCTTCCACCTTCCATTTGCACCAAAGGTCAGCGTGGGCTGCGCAGGGGAGAGTGCTGTGCTCGGTCCCCCCGCGGGCGAGCAGGTTCTGGGGGCGCCGGGCGAGGGCCCATGGGCGGCTCGCCACGTTTGCACCCTGTCACCCCGGGTCGGGGACGCCGGGGTCGCGTGTAGACGTCGAGAGGGAATTGTGTGTGGAAAATTCCCTTCTCTTGGAACCGGGGAGAAGATGCACACGCACCGGGTGTTGCGTTGTGGACGTGCTCTGAAATGTAAGGAGCCTGGGATGCGTGGTCGGGTGAAGGACCCAGCTCGTTTGCACGGTTTTTTTTTTTTTTTCTTCTCTGTACTGAGCTTTGAATCAGTTTTCAGAATGAAATAGAGGGGTGTGTGTGTGTGTGTGTGTGTGTGTGTATACTATGCCTTTTTTGTGGAGTCATAAAGGGTAGATCGAGTATGTAGCAGCTTCATTTACATTCACAGCACACAACTGAAGAGGAGCCATAATTTTTTTCGTTGCATTTTCTTTGAATAGACACACAGGTAAAAAATCTTCAGAAACGCTGTTTTGTGTTATTTTCTATGTGTCTATAAAATACTTAGGTGTAGAATTGCCCCGATGGACCCTCAGTTGGGCTTAACAATCACCCAAAGCCTTTCAGGTCTTGGAAAATGGCCTGTTGAAAAAGACTGCATCACATGTAGGATGTCTGGCAAGATAGTGAACAGCCATCCTTTATTCAGACGATAAGAAATTGCCTCTTTTCACCATATTGTGGCATTTTTAAGTATTAAAAATCAATCTAAAGTTGAAAATTCTCTGGTCAAAGTAAAATAAGCCTGGTTAGTGTGAAAACTGGAAAATCTGTCATAGATCAGAAATCCCTGTGAGTTGGTCCTGGTCATGAAAACCTGACAGACCTTGGAACTCAATCACTGGTTAAAACCAGACCTTATCACCCATAGGGCTTGAGATGTAAGGTGTCTCATCCAGACGCCATCTGTTACAGCTGTCACAATGCAGAGGCCAGGGAATTAGACAGAGCCAGCCAGGGAGAATTTCAGCAGGTTTTTTTTTTTTTTTAAACCAGACATTCATGTGAATTTTTCTGTGAGGGAAAAGAAGACTAATTACTTTCCTTGGATGCTATAGTTCTTGGAATTAAGAAGACAGCCCCCCTGTGAGAAGGCTGCAGAGACATTCTGTTGGAAGCAGGCAGTAGCAGTGGCCAGTCCTTTCTGCTAACTCTGACTGGTGCTTTGAAGAAAGTCCTTCATTTGACTGAAACCTCTGCTTGCTGTTTTTCGTGTGTTTGGGATTTTATCTAAACACCTTTACTAGAATTCTGTAAGAATTTTCAGTGTGCAAATCAAGAAGGACTTCTTGGGGTATTGTCAGGATACATATGCTAATGAGCTGGAAAGATGAGAATGACTTATCATTCATTCCCTTACAATCCTTTTGGTGATGCTGAAGTAGTACCTCAAAAAAAAAAAAATGAAACTGTCACCTTGGTGTTGCAAGCCTGAGCTAGCTCAAACACAAAGGAGATTGCATTAAATTCGCCCATCTCTGTCTTCTCATCTTGTATAGCAAGGCTCTCCAAGCACTAAGTGAGCAGACCTATCAAATATTATGCAATAGCTGAATTTCCTCTCAGTGGTCCATTTCAGAACTGTTAACAGAGAAGTCTCATGACTCCAGCCTGTAGAGCTATTTTTGTGGAATCAGGACCCCTTTGTGCTACTTTGCAAATATTTAAAGAAGAAAAATTATTTGATTTTTGTTATTGGTGACGGTGGTGGTGGTGGTAGTTGATGTGGTGGTGGTAGTGGTGGTGGTAGTGGTATGTGTGTGGTCATAACTGATTTCAGATAGGGAGGGAACCTGAGAAGAGAGCTGTGGTGAGAAAGGAAGTGTGGCCAGAGGATTGGGAAGGTGACCAGGGAGAGGCAGCGAGGCCTGAGTATGGGATGATGCTAGGCAGACTGAGAGAGGCCTAGAGGCCCGTGGACAGAGGGCAGTAGAGAGGTAGCTGGGGGTGGTGTGACCTCAGAGAAGCCAATGGAGAGAGAAGAAAATTCAATTCTAAAAGGAAAAGAAAACATGTTGAAAAATTTAAATATTAAATCTGCTCTGGTAATTTCCGTTATTTTTATTTACTTATTTATTTTTTGGTCTTTTTGAGACGCGATCTCCCTTTAGCCCGAGGTAGCCTGGAACTCCTTATATAGACCAGGCTGGCCTTGAACTCACAGAGATCCACCTGGCCTCTGCCTCCCAAGTACTAGAATTAAAGGTGTGCACCACCGTACCCAGCCTGTTACTCTAAAGTAACAAAAATATAAAATGCCTTTTTATTTTTGAATGCCCGTATTGACTTAAGTCTGCATATTCTAGGAAAGGGGGGACAAGAGGGGGCAGGCCAGCCTAAAAAGGACAAGATGAGGTTTCTGTCATCAAACATGGACCCTTTGGTAACTTTTTTCCCTTGCAGAAAACTTGGGGTTAACTGGCATGGAGTGGGGTTTCATGAATGCAGGTGACTATTTCTGTCTCTTCAAGTAGTCAGGTTGGAGTTCTTGCTGCATTCTGTCTTCCTTCAGATACGCAGATCTTTACCTGTGACTTGGGAGTCTTTTTCTCATTTAATTAATGTTCAATGAATGTGACCTGTGTTCCCTTAGTCTAGTTACTGTGCTAGAATGAGACACAGCACCTGCTTTTAGGAGTGTGATGGAAGAAATCTAGGCCCTGTGCACAGTGAAGGGCAATGCCAGAGCCCTGCTGAGGGCTGACTGGAACAGCAGGACAGGGACTGTAAAAACACTGGGAAAAACCAAGAAAGCTTACATTTATGCAGGAGGAAGTGAGTGGTAGGGTGTGTAGGAGTCTGGACATATGGGGGAAATGTACTACAAGAGAAAGGGAAAGCTCCTGGCTGCCTGGACTAATCAGGAAGGCTTCTAGGAAGGGCACTACAATTGATTTCAGTGTTGGAAATGTGGTATGGTGGGGCCATCTGGGCCACTTGTAGGACCCTGAGAAGGACAACAAGAGGGCCTCTCCTTCCCTACTTTGTTTTGCATGAGACCTGACAGCATGTGGCCCTGTTGCTCCCTGGTGGTATAGATGGTGCCTGCGGTGCTGCTGGCCAGTGGGCTTCCAGATGTTACATTTCCTGTGCTGTACTCTGCTCTTGCAGGCCCACGTGTGAGAAGGAGCTGAGGTGGGTCTGGCTGTTGTGATTAAAGGGCATGGTCTGGGCTGGAGAGATGGCCTAGCAGTTAAGAGTGCTGACTACTCTTGCAGAGGACCCGGGTTTGATCCCCAGCCCCCACATGGTGGCTGAGAACCATCTTTGACTCCAGTTCCAGGGGAATCCGACACCCTCTTCTGACCTCCTCGGCATTGCACGACACGGGTGCACACCTACATGCAGACAGTACATTCATACACATATAATAATAATAATAATAATAATAATAATAAATTTTAATGAACTAGATTCCAATTTTTCATTTCTTGAGGGTTAAAGTGTTTCAATTCTGTAACATGCCACTGTGTGCCTGTGGTGGTCAGAGGACAACTTTGTGAAGTCTGTTCTTTCCTTCCACCTTTACATGGCTCTGTTGATGGAATTCAGGTGGTCAGGCTTATACCATCTGTTGGCAGATGCCTTTACCCACTGAGCCATCCTACCAGCTCCTACGTTTCATTTTATAATTTTGTAAGATTTTTTTTTAACTTTTTTTTTTTGTATGTGTATGAATGTACTGTCTGCATGCAGGTTTGTGCACCCGTGTCGTGCAATGCTGCGGAGGTCAGAAGAGGGCGTCAGACTCCTCTGGAACTGGAGTTAAAGACAGTTCTCAGCTGTCATGTGGGTGCTGGGGATCGAACCCCGGTCCTCTGCAAGAGCAGTTGGCGCTCTTAACTGCTAGGCCATCTCTCCAGCCCAAGATTTTATTTTAATTGTGTGTGTGTGTGTGTGTGTGTGTGTGTGTGTGTGCACTTGTGTACAGGTGCCCTAAGAAGTCAGAGATGCTGGAGCCCTGGAGCTGTTACTGGTGGTTGTGAGCTATCTGATGTGGGTGCTGGGAACCAAACTTGGGTCCTCTGCAAGAGTAGTACCTACTTTTAACCACTGACCCACCCCTCTACCCCTGTGATTGCATTTTAAAAGGATTTGTTTATGCTGATTTTTTATTTATTTATTTATTTATTTAGTTAGTTAGTTAGTTAGTTAGTTTTTTTTTGAGACAGGTCTCCCCGTAGCCCCAGCTGGCCTGGAACTTGCTCTGTAGACCAGGCTGGCCTTGAACTCTCAAAGATTCGCCTGCCTCTGCCTCCCAAGTGCTAGGATTAAAGGCGTGCGCCACCACGCCCGGCTGTTATGTTGATTTTAACCATTAGAATATTAGAGGGCTGGTGGGATGTGCTCCATGGGTAAGGGTGCTTGCTGCCATGCCTGATGATGGGATTTTGGTTCTTGGAGAGAATTGATTCCTGCAAGCTGTCCTTTGACCTCCACATGTGTGCCCCTTACCCACTCCAACTTCTCATGAGGCCATTTTATTGAGAAAGTTACCAGTGCCTGCTGTTGTGATGTCCTGATTTCCTCTCCAGTCGAAACACTGATTAGACATCAAAACCATAAAATTGTGTTAATTAGAAATCTCGTATATTTTTTTAAATTTTATTTATTTATGTGTATGAATGTACTGTCTGCATGTAGGTTTGTGCACCCGTGTCATGCAATGCCGTGGAGGTCAGAAGAGGGTCTCGGACTCCCCTGGAACTGGAGTTCTCCTGGAATTGGAGTTACAGACGGTTCTTAGCCACCATATGGGTGCTGGGGATCGAACCCAGGTTCTCTGCAAGAGCAGTCGGTGCTCTTAACCGCTAGGCTATCTCTCCAGCCCCAGAAATCTTGTATCTTTTAAGTGGAGAGAAAAGCAAAATTAATTAACCAGGTAGGATAATATGGCCTTTAGAGCAACAGTAAGTAGCATTTCAGCGGTGAAATAATGTCTAAAGGAGTCATGATAATTCTTGTTTGTTTTTGAGACACCTTCTTACCTTGTAGTTTAGGCTGTCCTTGAACTTGGGATCCTTCCATTTTAGACTCCTGAATGTTGGGATTAAAGATGTAAGCCACCATGCCTAGTGAGTTTTCCAAGGTTCACTTTTACTCTGAAAGGTTAGGAAATATGTGTGCACATGAGGCCTGCTTTTCCAAGGGTCAGGCACATGGTAAGCACTTGGTTAATGCATGTGTCCAGATTCTCCAAGGTGGCAAGAGAAGAGGTGAGTGACAGATGGCCACAGTGTTCCATTGGGCTTGAAGTTGGGCAGGCCTCGTGCCTCCCTTGGGCATTTTCCTGGAGAGCAGTGTCTTGTCTTGCCCTGTTCCATTGGGGGGGGGGGGGTTGAACAGTGGGAAACTTGATTTGACACAGCTTTTAACTTTCTTGGAAGAATGGGAGAACTAGTTCTCTTGAGCCCTTCCTTGTCCATGAATGCCCAGAAGTCATAACTTTATACTGGAAATTAAATTCTCTGCTTTTTGGATTAATGGAGTCTGCTGTTTGAAACCTTATTATAGGGCAAATTAAGTATATAGGTTTCAGAAGGCTTTTCTGTTGGGACTTTACCTTTAGTGGGGTAGAAGCAAACCCATTTTATTTATTTATTTATTTATTTATTTATTTATTTATTTATTTATTTATTTATTTATTTCTTGAGGCAGGGTCTCCCTGTAGCCCCAGCTGTCCTGGATCTCACTCTGTAGACCTTGAACTCACAGAGATCTGCCTGCCTCTGCCTCTCAAGTGCTGGGATTAAAGGCATGCGCCACCATGCCCAGCTTAAAGAACTGTGCCATGTAGGTGCTGGGAATAGAACCTGGGTCCTCTGCAAGAGCAGTCGGTGCTCTTAAGCACTGAGCCATCTCTCCACCCCTTGCCCATTCAATTTTATCTTAAAATTTAATGTAAATTTTACATTGTACTGAGTAATATGTTTGACTGTAAACACTCTTCTCCCAGTCTTTTAGTAGAATTGATTTTCCAAAAGATACATCGTGTTTATTCATGAGTCCCTTTGGAACCCCTTAGGATCCACCTGTGTCCAGGGACTGCCCCCTCCCTATTTCAGATGTATTTATAGGTGTGGAGGAGGGTGCTAGCTTTGAGGATCTAAAGTTGGAGTGTGACCTTGGACGGGCTGCTTGGCCTCAGTCAGTTCCCCATCTGTAATGTGGACTTCACTCATGTTATAAGTAGAGTAGGGTGGATGATGAAGCATCTTATCTGAATTGCTCTTCCTGGCAGTGGAGGACTGAAATGCAGTAGAGTTAGAATGTCACTATCCTAGAGTGTAAGCATAGTATGCCACAGCTTGTGGGGAGGGATCACAGGCACTTCTAGCTGAGTCCCGTCAGGGCTGCGTGCTCTCCACAGTCACATGATGGCGGATGAACTGTGTGCAGAAAGTTGTTTTTCCTCCACATTTTTCATGTCCCTGAGGTTTGGCTCAGGTAAACTGTTTGGTTTCTAATTCTAACCAGGGTAATTGAGAATTACAGATTAAGTATTCCTAACCACAATTACAAAATGCTTGAGAATCTAAAACTTTGAGCACTAAAATGATGCCACATGTGACTTCATATGATAGGTCATGGGCAAATCTCAGGTGCACTAAAAACAGTGTATAAAATGACCTTCATGCTGTGTGTTTGAGATCTGCGTGGAACAAAAACGGATCTCATGTTTAGATTTGGGTCTTATCCCCATGGTATGTCATTTTGTATATGCAAATATCCCAAAATCAGACCTCTGAAATACTTAGGTTTAAGGTGTTTTGAGAAGGAATTCTCTTTAATTGGCCTACTTTATTTATTTATTTTTTTTGAGAATGTATCAGAAACTATGCTGGTGGTTAAAGCTAAAAAGTCAGGGAAGATGGTGATAATCCCTGTCTTCAGAGAGTTTCCATGTCAAGGCTAAGAATGTTTTGGTTATAGCACAACCTGACAGGTAACCTGACAGGTGGCCTGACAGGAGAGCAGAGATGCTGTGGCATCTGGGCCACAGGCTTTGGAGGGTGTTTCCCAGAAATTAATTTGTGAAGGATGAGGCTGAACAAGCCATCAAAACCGAAGAAGAATCGGGGTGGGGGGTGTCATAGCTTAGAGTTCCCATTGAGTCTGAATGGGCTCCTTAAGGAAATGGAAGAGGAAAAGGGAACTGGCTACTTGTTGAGGCAGGAATTATATCCGCTTTACAGGAAAGGAAGGGCAGAGGTCTTCTTCCTTCTTCTAGAGGTGGTGTTTTCATCATTGCAATTTTTGTTTGTTTTTTAAATATTTTATTTATGACTTATTTTATGTGTGAATGTATTACCTGTGTGTAGGTAGGTGTACCTGAGTCGTGCAGGGCCAGAGGAGGTAAAAAGAGGGCCTTGGATCCCGTGGAACTGGAGTTATGGATTTTTTTTTTTTAATTAAAAATTTTTTTTATGTATATGAGTGTACTGTCTGCATGTAGGTCTGTGCACCCGTGTTGTGCAGTGCCTCAGAGGTCAGAAGAGGGCGTCAGATTCCCCTGGAACTGGAGTTAAAGATGGTTCTCAGCTGCCATGTGGGTGCTGGGAATCAAACACGACCAGTCGGTGCTCTTAACCACGGAGCCATCTCTCCAGCCCCATGGATGGTTGTTAGTCACCATGTGAGTTCCGGGAACCAAACCCAGGTCCTCTGTAAGAGCAGCCAGTGCTATTAACTGCTGAGCCATCTCTCCAGCCCCTTGTTTGCCTTTTTTTTTTTTTTTAATTTATTTTATTTATTTCTGTATGTGTATGAATGTACTGTCTGCATGCAAGTGTGTGCACCCGTGTCGTGCAATGCCGCGGAGGTCAGAAGAGGGTGTCGGATTCCCCTGGAACTGGAGTTCTCCTGGAATTGGAGTTTCAGACTGTTCTTGGTCGCCATGTGGGTGCTGGGGATAGAACCCGGGTCCTCTGTAAGAGCGGTCGGCGCTCTTAACCGCTAGGCCATCTCTCCAGCCCTGTTTGCCTTTTTTTTACAGTCTCCCCGTGGCCAGCATTGGCCTTAAACTCACTATGTAGCCCAGGCTGCCCTGGAACTTTCTGTCTTCTTGCTTTGGCCTCCTGAGTGTGGGGTGTGGGGGTTTTACAGCATGTGTGTGGCTTTGCCTGGGTACAGTGCAGTTATGGCTTTTGTTCAGTTCTAGGCTTTTTGGTTTTGCTTTCTGAGTGTAGTAGATTTTATTTTGTTCCTGTGTAATGTTTTCAAAGACATGGTATATTGTTCCTGTATAGTGTAGACATGGTATATTGTTCCTGTATAGTGTAGACATGGTATATTGTTCCTGTATAGTGTAGACATGGTATATTGTTCCTGTATAGTGTAGACACGGTATATTGTTCCTGAATAGTGTAGACATGGTATATTGTTCCTGTATAGTGTAGACATGGTATATTGTTCCTGTATAGTGTAGACATGGTATATTGTTTGTTCCAGGGATTTCTGCAGCTTTTCCTTTCTGATTTTGTTTGCTAGTGTCACTCACTCCATCCCTAGTGCTCCATTCCCTTTTTGTGTTTTAGACTAGCTTCTTTGGTTCTTGTTCTGTTTTTGATGCAGGGTCTCTCTGTAGCCCCACTGGGTCTGGAACTCGCTATGTAGACCAGGCTTGCCTTGATCTCACAAAGATCTGCCTGTGTCTGCCTCTTTGAGTTCTGGGATTAAGTGCATGCATTACTGTGCCCAGCTGGGCTAGCTGCTGCTTCTTTAATTTTTTTTTTTTGTTTGATTGCTTTATTTTATGTATATGAGTGTAATGCCTGCATGTGAAGTGCATCCGTGTTGTGCAGTGCCCACGGAGGACAGAGGGTATTGGATCCCTGGAACTGGAATTACAGATGGTTATTAGCCACCATGTGGATGTTGGAATATGAACTCGGGTTCTCTTCAAGAACAGCCTTTGCTCTTAACCAGAGCCATCTCTCTAGCTCCTATCTACACTAGCTTCTGTATCACAATGTATTTGGTTGCCTTTAACAAGTCTAGTTAGGGGTTGGGGGCTGTGTCTGTGGTGGAGCGCTTGCCTAAAATGTGCAAGGCTCTGGTTCCATCCCCAGCAGTGAACAAAGATCAGTTAGGATATTCTTTTTTATTTTATTTTATTTATTATTATTATTATTATTATTATTATTATTTTTTTTTTTTTTTTGTCTTTTCGAGACAGGGTCTCCCTGTAGCCCCAGCAGTCCCTGGAACTCGCTCTGTAGACCAGGCTGGCCTTGAACTCACAAAGATCCGCCTGCCTCTGCCTCCCAAGTGCTAGGATTAAAGGCGTGCGCCACCATGCCCGGCTTTATTTATTATTTTTTATGTGTATGAGTGTACTGTCTGCATGTAGGTTGGTGCACCCGTGTCCAGAGGTCAGAAGAGGGTGTCGGATTCCCCTGGAACTGGAGTTAAAGACAGTTCTTAGCCGCCATGTGGGTGCTGGAAATTGAACTCAGGTTCTCTGCAAGAGCCGTCGGCACTCTTAACTGCTGAGCCATCTCTTCAGCCCCAGTTAGGATATTCTTTTTTTTTTTTCAGGATATTCTTTTTTTTAATATATATTTTTATATTCTATTTATTTTTGTATGTGTATGAATGTACTGTCTGCATGTAGGTTTATGCACCCGTGTCGTGCAATGCCGCGGAGGTCAGAAGAGGGCATCGGATTCCCCTGGAACTAGAGTTAAAGATGGTTTTCAGCCACCATGTGGGTGCTGGAGATCGAACCAGGGTCCTCTGCAAGAGCAGTCGGCGCTCTTAACTGTTAGGCCATCTCTCCAGTCCTAGGATATTCTTTACCCTGTTGTTCAGTTATTGCTTATGGCTTGCTGAGTAGCAGTCCCTAACCTGATTTACTAATATGTTTTCTTTCCCCTTTACCTCTTCTTAGTTTACATTCAAACCATTCTAGTAATAATGATAGTATTTAGTCATTAAGTCTTTACAGAGTCTTACAAACAGCTTGTTAGTGGTAAACAAGTCCCTAAGGCCTGGTCACTGTAGAGAGCACCCATTCATCTCAGATTTAATTGCAACTATAGATGGCTTTTGGGAATATAAGTTAAAAGCAAGGAAGCTTTTTTTTACAATTAGCAGAGACCTGATGTCGAATGTTTTAGAGGATATTGGCTCTTCAGCTAGAACCACTGTCAAGTTTTAAAAAAAATCCTTTTTTACTATTTTAATTTTTAATTTTTTTCTTTTTCGAAACAAGTTCTCACTGTAGCCCCAGCTGGCCTGGAATGCATTATGTAGACAAGGCTGGCCTTGAACTCACAGAGATCTGCCCGCCTCTGCCTCCCGAGTACTGAGATTAAAGGCATGAGCCACCATGCCCAGCTTAAAATTATTTTTTTTAAAAAAGACTTATATAATATATAAATGTAATTTATATTATATATATGATATATATGTATAATATATATATATACACACACATATATATATGTACTGCTTTGAATTTATGCAGTGCACATTGAGTGTATGCCCACAGAGGCCCGGGAGCTTGGTATCCCCTGAAATTAGAGTTACAGTAATTGCTAGCTACCTGATGTGGGTGCAGGGAATTGAACCCAGGTCCTCTACAGTAAACATTCTTGTGTTTTTCTTTATTTTTATTTTATGTGTATGAGTGTATTGCCTACATATATGTAAGTGCACCTGTGTCATGAAGTGTCCATGGAGGTCAGAAGAGGGTGTTGGATCCCTTGGAACCTGAGTTATAGACAGTTGTTAGCTGCCATGTAGGCTCTGAGAACCGAACCCTGGTCCTCTGCAAGAGCAGCAGTCAGTGGTCTTAACTGCTGAGCAATCTCTTCAACCCCATGGGCAATAAGCAGTCTTAACTACGGAGTCATCTCTTCAGTTCCATAGGCATTAAGGACTTTTTTTTTGTCTTTTTGAGACAGGGTCTCCCTGTACCCCAGCTGTCCTGGAACTTGCTCTGTAGACCAGGTTAGCCTTGAACTCAGAGATCTGCCTGCCTCTGCCTCCCGGGTGCTGGGATTAAAGGCATGTGCCACCACACCTGGCTGCAGTAATCACTCTTTTTTTTTTTTTTTTTTTTTTTGTCTTTTTTA
>VZQC01005781.1:489197-501903 GCA_009823505.1 Rhizomys pruinosus | reverse complement strand
AAAAAAAAAAAAAAAAAAAAAAAATTTTCCAAAATGTAAAAAAAAAGAAGTGAGATAAAAATTAGCCAAGGGGCTGGAGAGATGGCTCAGCAGTTAAGAGCACCAACTGCTCTTGCAGAGGACCCAGGTTCTATTCCCAGCACCCACGTGGCAGCTGAGAACCGCCTTTGACTCCAGTTCCAGGGGAATCTGACACCCTCTTCTGACCTCTGGGGCGTTGTAGGACACGGATGCACCGACCTGCATGCAGACAGTACACTCACACACATAAAAGAAATAAATAAAATTAAAAAAATAATTAGTCAAAAAGAAGTGGTAATTCTTCTCCTCATCTCTTCCTGAGTGATTTCAGCCAGGTGAATGAAAAGCTTTTGGGTGTGTGGGCTGGCCCAGAAGATTATCTTACAGATGGAGGTGTAAGAACAATATTACTGGATGGTAAAGAAAGTTTTGGTTTTTTTGGTCTTTTTGAGACAGGGTCTCCTTGTAGCTCTGGCTGTCCTGGAGCTCGCTATGTAGACCAGGCTGGCCTTGAAGTCACAGAGATCTGTGTGCCTCTTCCTCCTGATTTTTTTTTTTTTAATTTTTATTTATTTCTGTATGTGTATAAATGTACTGTCTGCATGTAAGTTTGTGTACCCGTGTTGTGCAATGCCGCAGAGGTCAGAAGAGGGTGTCGGATTCCCCTGGAACTAGAGTTCTCCTGGAATTGGAGTTACAGATGGTTCTCAGCCGCCATGTGGGTGCTGGGGATCAAACCCGGGTCCTCTGTAAGAGCGGTCGGCGCTCTTAACCACTAGGCCATCTCTCCAGCCCTCTTCCTCCCAATTAAAGGCATGTGCCACCATGCTCAGCTGGCAAGAAAGTTTTTTTGTTTGTTTGTTTTTTTGAGACAGGGTCTCCCTTTAGCCCCAGCTGTCCTGGAACTCACTCTGTAGACCAGGCTGGCCTTGAACTCACAAAGATCCGCCTGCCTCTGCCTCCCAAGTGCTAGGATTAAAGGCGTGTGCCACCACGCCCGGCATATATATATTTTAATTTATTTTTTACATGTATGAATGTACTGTCTGCATGTAGGTTTGTGCCCCCGAGTCATGCAATGCCCCGGAGCTCAGAAGAGGGTGTCAGAACTGGAGTCAGGAACTGGAGTTAAAGATGGTTCTCAGCCGCCATGTGGGTGCTGGGAATCAAACCTGGGTCCCTCTGCAAGAGCAGTCAGTGCTCTTAACCTCTAGGCCGTCTCTCCGGCCCCTAAAGTTTTTTTTAAACAATATTATTTTCGCCGGGCGTGGTGGCGCACGCCTTTAATCCTAGCACTTGGGAGGCAGAGGCGGGCGGATCTTTATGAGTTCAAGGACAGCCTGGTCTACAGAGTGAGTTCCAGGACAGCTGGAGCTACAGGGAGACCCTGTCTTGAAAAGACCAAAAAAAAAAAATTATTTTCATTTTGTGTGTATGAAGGTATTGCCTCCATGCACTTAAGTGCACCTGCGTCATGCAATGCCCTCAGATCAGAAGATGGCATTGGATCCCCTGGAACTGGAGTTATGGATGGTCGTTAGCCGACATATGGATGATGGAAGTCATAATAGGTCTTCTGCAGGAGCAGCCAGTGCTCTTACCTGCTGAGCCCTCTCTCTAGCCCTTCTGCTGTTTTGATGTGGTACAGCTCTGCTGAATCAATTTGTTGCCTCTAGTAGTTACTTTTTTTGTTTGTTTGTTTGTTTTTGTCTTTTTCGAGACAGGGTCTCCCTGTAGCCCCAGCTGTCCTAGAACTCATTCTGTAGACCAGGCTGGCCTTGAACTCACAAACTCTTATTCTTGTTTTCTGTGAATAGAGACAGTTTACCTCCTTTTTCCAACTTGAGGCTTTAAAATTTTTTTTTATGTATGAATGATTTGCCTGTGTGTAATGCCTGCAGAGGCCAGAGAGGGTGTTGGGTCTCTTGGAGTTGGAGTTACCAACAGTTGTTAGCCTCCATGTGGGTGATGGGAACCAAACTTGGGCACTCTGCAAGAGCAGCTAGTGAGTGCTCTTAAGTGCTGAGCCATTTCTAGCACTCTTCCCCCCCCCATGGGTTTTGGGGGGGCAGTGGGGTTCCCGGGTCACCAGTATAAAGCTATTTTGCTCTCATGCTGGGCTGCAGGCGGGGTGGGGGTGTGGTGGGGGAGAAGAAAAGACTCAGAGCACAGGTAAACTGGACAGGTCAAAAGAGACCTGGGAGTTGGCCTCAAGGGACCGAAAAAACCATTTGCAGGAGATTAGGGTTTTATATGGTAGCAATTGGCAGGCCTCTGGCAAGAATGGGGGTGGTGGTGCACGGGAAATTCACAGTGCACTTTCTTTTTTTTATTTTTTAATTTTTAAAAAATTTTCGTATGTGTATGAATGTACTGTCTGCATGCAGTCAGTGTGCCTGTGTTGTGCAGTGCCGCGGAGGTCAGAAGAGGGTATTGGATTCCCCTGGAACTGGAGTTAAAGACGGTTTTCATCCGCCATGCGGGTGCTGGGGATCGAACCCAGGTCCTCTGCAAGAACAGTTGGCACTCTTAACCGCTAGGTCATCTCTCCATCCCCCTACAGTGCACTTTCTACAAAAGCCTTGTTTATGCTAGCCCAGAGGCTCCAGTTGGTTCTGGAAACCAAGATGTGCTCTTTAGAAATGGCAGGAATGTGGGGCTGGAGAGATGGCTCAGCAGTTAAGAGCATCAACTGCTCTTGCAGAGGACCCAGGTTCAATTCCCAGCACCCACATGGTGGCTAAGAATCGTCTTTAACTCCAGTTCCAGGGGAATCTGACGCCCTCTTCTGACCTCTGTAACATTGCACGACACAGGTGCACCAACCTACATGCAGACAGTACACTCATACACATAAAAAAAACAAAAATAAAAGTAAAAGTATCCCATAGGTTAAAAAAAAAAAGAAATGGCAGGAATGTGACACCTTCTACCCAAACCCCCAAAGGGGGCTGCAGGGCCGATTGACTATTGGCTGCGAGCAGGGGCAGGGTGAGTCCCTGGCTTTTGCAGGTTATCAGGGCAAAAGCCTGCTCTCTTATTGCTTCAACCAAATGGAATATCAGGCCATGGGGTGGGGTTGGGGGGTGGTCTTCCGGTCTTCCCAGCACTGGGATTATATGCACGCGCTACCACACTGGGATTATAAGCACGCACTACCACACTGGCCTTTTGTTGGTGGTGTTTGTTTATATGATACTGGGGATTGAACCCAGTTCCTCATGCTTGCTTGGCAAGCACTTTACCAACTGAGCATCTCTCTAGCCCTGGGGATTGTGTACATCAAATTGTCCTCAGGTTCCTGGGAGAAAACCTGATTTTTAATATATTTTTTAATTACTTTTATTTTACATGTATGATTATTGCCTGCATGTGTTTAAGTGTAGAGTGCCCTTGGAGGTCAGAAGATGGTGCAGGATCCCGTGAAACTGGAGTTGTGGACAGTTGTTAGCTGCCATGTGGGTACTGGGAATTGAACCCAGATCCTCTACAAGAGCAGTCAGTGCTCTTAACCACTGAGCCATCTCTTTAGTCTCTGAATATGTTATTAGATTGTTTGCCACTGTTTTACTGGGAAATTTTGTGTGTATGTTCATAAGGAATATGGTTTATAGTTTTCTTGTGATATCTTTGGTTTTAGTATCAAGGAACCAAAAGATGTATCATGTTTCTATAGAATTTTATTACGTGGCCTTCTCTATCTCAGCATATGGAAAATTCTGCAAGAGCTCAAAACAGCTGTGGTAATGGTAGCCCTAAGGTGAGGAGTGTCCCCTGATGACTTATGGCTAAAAACTCAGGGCCAGTGCGACCTCCTATGTGGACCAGTGAAGAATCAGGAAGGGAACTTTGTTCTTGATGCCTTGGTAGGAAAGAATGCACTTCTTTTATTCCCCTTAAATTATAGATTAATCTGGATACTACTACTGTAGACTAATAAACCATGCATCTTTTTATTTTATTTTTATTTTTTTATGTGCACGAATGTACTGCCTGCATGTACGTTACCATAAATGGTAACCACTGCATAAAATGTGTGTCTTATTACTTAATCAGGAGTTACTTTTCAGTTTTCTTTTTTCTAGACCAGGTCTTGCTTTGTAGTCCAGGATGACATTGCATTTAGCAATTTTTAATTTTTAATTTTAATTTTTGGTCTTTTTGAGATAGGGTCTCCCTGTAGCCACTCCTATAGACCAATACAGCCTTGAATTCAGAGATCTGCCTGCCTCTGCCTCTGCCTCTGGAGTGCTGGGATTAAAGGGACTAAAGGCTTGCACTTGGCAATCTTTCCATTTCTCTGTCCCAAGGGTGGGGACTATCAGTGTGTAGGACCATGCTAGGCTCAGCATCTGTCTTGGCTCATTTACTTGTGATTAAATTCTAAGGGTCTGATCATTAGTTTTCCTGGTGTACTTTTTGATCCATGATTTTTTTTTCCTTGTTAGTTTATTTAAAAAATGAGTTGAAGCTGGGCATGGTGGCACACACCTTCAATCCTAACAGGTGGATGGATCTCTGTGAGTTCAATGCCAGCCTGGTCTACAGAGTGAGATCCAGGCCAGCTGGGGCTACAGGGAGACCCTGTCTCAAAGATACGCCCCCCCCCAAAAAGACTTGAAATTTACCCTTTCATTTTAAAGAGTATTAGGAAATTTAAGTTCGTATTTCTATCTTTTTTAAATTTAATTTTATTTCTTTTTTATTTTTTAATTAAAAAAATTTTATTTATTTCTGTATGTGTATGAATGTACTGTCTGCATGCAAGTCTGTGCACCCGTGTCGTGCAATGCCGCGGAGGTCAGAAGAGGGTGTCGGATTCCCCTGGAACTGGAGTTCTCCTGGAATTGGAGTTTCAGACGGTTCTCAGCCACCATGTGGGTGCTGGGGATCGAACCCAGGTCCTCTGTAAGAATGGTCGGCGTTCTTAACCGCTAGGCCATCTCTCCAGCCCCTGGTCAGTACATTTTGAAAACATCTTTGCCTGTGCCTTAGAAAATTTTGGGAGGCAGAGGCAGGCGGATCTTTGTGAGTTCAAGGCCAGCCTGGTCTACAGAGTGAGTTCCAGGACAACTGGGGCCCCTGTCTCCTCTGTAAGAGCGGTCGGCGCTCTTAACCGCTAGGCCATCTCTCCAGCCCGATTTTTTATTTTTATTATTATTATTTTTTTTTTTTGGTCTTTTCGAGACAGGGTCTCCCTGTAGCCCCAGCTGTCCTGGAACTCACCTTGTAGACCAGGCTGGCCTTGAATTCACAAAGATCGCCTGTCTCTGCCTCCCAAGTGCTAGGATTAAAGGCGTGCGCCACCACGCCCGGCTTCTTTTTTTATTTTTTCTTTTTTTTTTAAATTTTATTTATTTTTTATGTGTATGAATGTACTGTCTGCATGTAGGTTTGTGCACCTGTGTGTTGTGCAGTGCTGCAGAGGTCAGAAGAGGGTGTTGGATTCCCCTGGAACTGGAGTTAAAGGTGTTCCTCAGCCACCATGTGGGTGCTGGGGATCGAACCCAGGTCCTCTGCAAGAGCAGTCGTCGTTCTTAACTGCTAGGCCATCTCTCCAGCCCTTCTGTCTTCTTAAAAGAACTTCATTGAGGGTAGAAAGATTATAAGAGCCAGGGCTGGTGCATGAACATAGGGAAGCCATGGCTTTCAGACTACTGGAAGCTTGCTCATGTGAACTTGTGGTGAAGTTGGCATCAGGCACAGGACCCATGCAGTTCAGATATGGTCCAAGAGTGGAAGAAGAGAAATGGGTGGTGGTCCAGCCCTGGACTGAGTACTACTGGAGACTGATTACTTCTGGGTGAGGAAGAGTATGCCTTAAGTAAGATTCCTTGATGTGCTCACTAGACTCCAGTGGATGGATTTGCACAGAAGGACATCTGGGTTCAAAAGCTTGCCTGGAGCTGGGTGCAATGACTCACGCCTTTAATCCTAGCACTTGGGAGGCAGGTGGATCTTTGTGAGTTCAAGACCAACCTAGTCTACAGAGTGAGTTCCAGGACAGCTGGGGCTACAGGGAGACCCTGTCTCGAAAAGACAAAAAAAAAAAAAGCTTGCCTGGATAGGACTTATCATGGATGGTGTAATACATGAGTTCTGATGGGGGTTGGGGACATGGGAGGGCTGCATTTGATTAGGAACCATTGTTTGTAATATATGAATGCTCAGTAAAAGATTTAAATATTAAAAAAAAGCTTAATTGAGAAAATATTAGCCAGCTTACATAGCCTAAATTTCCTTTCGTTTATCTAGATCATTCTAGTGGATTCTTTTTTTTTTAATATTATTTATGTGTATGAATGTACTGTTTGCATGTAGGTTTGTACACCTGTGTTGTGCAATGCTACGGAGGTCAAAAGAGGGCATCAGATTCCCCTGGAACTGGAGTTAAAGATGGTTCTCAGCCGCCATGTGGGTGCTGGGAATCAAACCTGGGTCCTCTGCAAGAGCAGTAGGTGCTCTTCACTGCTAGGCCAACTCTCTATCCCTCTAGTGGATTCTTTAAAGACTTGTTAGAATAACCTTGTGGCTCTTTTTGTATAAAGGTATGAGGTAGTTGAATATGTATCAGCTCTGTGGTGGAAACCTCCTTTTCTGTGACTCTTGCCTTCTCGGACTGTCTTAGCTGATGGTTGCAATATTATCTGAGCAGGGGCAATGTGATATCATAGGGCCTGAGGGAGTAGATTTAAATAATGGAGCCTTAGTGTATTGGAACCAATGAGGGAGGAGTCATGTGTGCTTGGACATGCAGAGAGTTTCCATGTTTCTGGTGAAGTCTCCAGTGCTGTTTTGTGTTTCCTATGCAAGTTGCCTTTAGGCACCTGACCTTCAGCACAAAAGGCAGGAATGAGGAGCATGTTCTACACTAGAATGACTACTGGGACTGATGTGTGGAATTGTAGGAAACCCTGGGTACTTGCTCTTTCCTTCTCGTGACTCCTGAGGTCAAGAACTTCTGGTCTATATGGTCTGAGATCTCTTCCCACAGTAAAGTTATAAATGTATGTTTTGAATACGGGTGCCCTGTCTTTAAAAAAAAAAACCCTCAAAATTTGATAGTCTTTGGAATATCACAAGGGACAAGATATTTGCCCTCTGTAAGCCCCTCGCCTGCTTTTTTAAACACCACTTACTTTCCTCATTTGCTGTTACTTTCAGGATTTTCTGTACTGCAGTATGGTGACTGTGGCCCAGGGCTGACCAGTCTGGGAGCCAAAGTTAGGTAATTAGTTTTGAGGTCTGGGGAGGGTGGTAACTGAGGTGCAAGAACAACATTTCACAGTTCATGTCCTGTTCTTTTTGTGTGTTTGTGGTTTTTTTTTTTTTTTTTTTGGTTTTTTTGAGACAGGCTCTCCCTGTAGCCCCAGCTGTCCTGGAACTCACTCTGTAGACCAGGCTGGCCTTGAACTCACAAAGATCCCCCTGCCTCTGCCTCCCAAGTGCTAGGATTAAAGGCGTGCGCCACCACTCCCGGCAATGTATGTTTGTGTTTTTGAGACAGGGTCTCAACTATAGCCCCGGCTTGCCTCGAACTCACTATGTAGACCAGGCTGGCTTTGAACTCAGAGATCTGCCTGCCTCTGCCTCCTAAGTGCTGGGAATAAAGGCATGCACCACCATGCCTGGCCTTCATGTCCTGTTCTTAGCCTGTCATTTTTGAATTCTGGTTTTGACCACATGGTATGGCCTTGTCTTTTTAATATAGTTAACCTTTCATTTTTTTCCCCTAGGGTTCTTAGCAACTTATGCTTAGAGTAGAACTTATCCTGTAAAAAACCATTTGAGAAGTATCTTTATTGAGCTTTGAGGCCCCCCCCCATATATATTATAGCCAAGTGCTACTAAAACTTTGGCCTTTTGTTACTTTAGGGTATGACTTTTTTGGGGGGGTGTCTTGATTTATAATTTGTAATTTTTTTGAAAATATTTTATTTATTTTTTATGTGTATGAATGTAATGTCTGCATGTAGGTCTGTGCACCCGTGTTGTGCAATGCTGCAGAGGTCAGAAGAGGGTATCGGATTCTTCTGGAACTGGAGTTCTCCTGGAATTAAGTTAAAGACGGTTCTCAGCTGCCATGTGGGTGCTGGGGATCGAACCCAGGTCCTCTTCAAGAGCAGTCGGGGCTCTTAACCACTAGGCCATCTCTCCAGCCCTATAATTTGTAATTTTTTTTTTTTATGCGTATGAGTATACTGTCTGCATGTAGGTTTGTGCACCCGTGTTGTGCAATGTGGCGGAGGTCAGAAGAGGGTCTCGGATTCCCCTGGAACTGGAGTTCTCCTGGAATTGGAGTTACAGACTGTTCTCAGCCGCCATGTGGGTGCTGGGGATCGAACCCAGGTCCTCTGCAAGAGCAGTCGATGCTCTTAACTGTTAGGCTATCTCTCCAGCCCATCATTTGTAATTTTTTTGAGACTCATTAAGCCCAGGCTGGTCTTGAACTCAGATGCCTTCATCTTCCTTCCTCTATCTCCCAAGTGCTGGGATTACACACATCTGCTAGTAGGCCCAGCCTCTTTTATTTGTAGTGCTGAAGATGGAACTCGGGGCCTTGTACTTGCTAAGGAAGCGCCCTGCTACTGAGCTACATCCCTAGCAAGGCCGAACGTATGTAGTGGACCTGTTTCTGAATGCTTCAGTGTTGGACATTGAGTAAGCAGCAGCTGGAAAGTTGGGGTATGATTGTTACTCTTCACTGTCAACCCAACTGCATTTAGAATTACCTAGGAAACATGCCTTCAGGGGTCTGTGTGGGAGTTTTCAGAGAGGGTTAACTGAGGAGGGCACATCCGCCTGGAGTGTGGGTGGTGCCATCACATGGGCTGGATCTCGGACTGAATGAAAAGGAGAAAAGGAGGAGCTAGCTGAGTATCACACTCTTCTTTTGTTTCCTGACTGTGGGTTCAGTGTGGCTGGCCCTGTCAAATTCTGTCTTCCTTAATTTTTTTGCCAGGCCTTTGGTCACAATAGTGAGAAATGTTGCTAATGCTAGGACCTAGTGCTTTCTTGCCCAATGAGACTGCTTGGTAAAGGGATAAGAATCAAGGAGAAAAGAGGTCAGCAGCTTGGATGCCACCTGTTTTTGTGACCTTGAGCGATTCAACCCCTGTTGGAAGCCATTTTCTTGGAACGACAGGAAGACTTGGCCTTTAGTGTGGCATGTCTAGATGAGTGCCACAGTTACTGTGAAAGTGAAATAATGAGTTCCATAAATGAGTTTAGCACAAAAATGAAGAACGATATAGAAGGTTAAAGTCATACTTTTCAGCTCAGAGAATACTGGTTATATCCACCAAACATTTATAGTAAAACATTACATGTATTATATATTACATATTAATCTACTGAGTTTAGAATACTGTTTTTATGTAGGAGTCAATGGAATAGGAACAAAAGAAGCCCAGATCATAAGATAAGCTTGCAAGCTAGAGTCTAGATCAGAATAAGGTTCCTTTTCAGACTGTATGAGGAATTTTACCAAACAAGCTTCATCAGGGAACTGGTGTTGGGGTAGGAATTGGGCCAGAGTCCACCTAGGGTACAGCAGGAATGACCTGAGACTGGGTGTGAAGACCATGGTTAGTTTGGACTATGGGAAGCAGAGTTAAGTAGGGTGACAGCATTGGTGGCAGATCAGCTGTTGGGAAGGCTCGGTCAGGCTAGGTTTGGGAGAAGCTGGCTGGATCAACCAAAGGTCCAACTTCATTTGTGAATGGAGTTGGAAAATCCATTCTTTCTTTCACCAGTGTATGTCGGTTATGTCCATAATGTAACAACAGCATAAATACTACAACTTCTTTCTCATAGTCTTCTGCTAAATATTTGTTCCTGTTAGCAGTCAGGTGCATCATTGTCTCTTGGCTTCACATTTATGTGCCTAGGATTCTGAATCCCAACATTACCTTAAAAACTCTCAGGGCTGGGCGTGGTGGTTCATGCCTTTAATCCCAGCACTTGGGAGGCAGAGGAAGGTGGATCTCTGTGAGTGAGGCCAGCCAGAGCTACAGGGAGACCCGGTCTCAAAAAGACCAAAAAAACCCCAACCAACCAAACAAAAAAACCAACCTCTCAGAAATAGCTGGGTGTGGTGGTGTACACTTTTAATCCTAGCACTTGGGAAGCAGAGGCAGGTGGATCTCTGTGAGTTCAAGGCCAGCCTGGTCTACATAGTGAGTTCCAGAACACAGCTGGAGCTACAGGGAGACCATTGTCTCAAAAAGACAACAAAACACCTCTCAGAAATAACCACAAAACTGTGGACCCTGCCCCACATCATTTCTATCTGGCAAGATCCCAGAAATATGAGTTTAGTAGCTCTTTAAGCTAGGCATGGTGCCATATACTTATCATTGTGTATGTGGTATTGAGGATTGAACCTAGAGTCTTGTGCATGCTAGGCAAGTACCACTGGGGTACATCCCCAGCCCCCGTCCCTGTAGTACTATCTATCATTCAAGAGGTAAAAGGAAGAAGATTGTGAGTTTGAGGTCAGCCTGGGCTACATTGTGAGATACTGTTTATAAAAAATACTGTTTTAAAAGAGTTCCCAAGGGTTTGTTGCTCAGCCAGGGCTAACAGTCTTTGTTGTAATGAAGAGCCTTCTTTTGGTCTCTAAGAAATGCAGAGGTCCAGGCTCTACTGACCCACAGTTTGCATTTCAGCAGCTGTGTGCACTTAAGTGTAAGAAACACTTTATCCCCTTTGGGTGGTGGGAGAGTCAAGTCCTGCCTTCCTGCCTTCCTTCCTTCCCAGCTTTCTTCCTACAGTGCATGGATTTGAATGAGTTACTGACTTTCCTTACCCTCTAGCACTTGCTCACAAAATGAGTGTGATAATTCAGGCATTCACGTCTTCAGCCATAATTTTGAAAATGCTAGAACCTTGGAAAATGCAATGATTTTTTTTTCATAGGTTTGTACTGTCTGACCTGAAGTTACATGATGCTACTTGGACACTCTCTGTTCACTTTATATGAATCATGTGGATATTCCTTATTTCCCTGCAGAATGCTAGTATGTTTTCTCCTGGGTGCTATCCCAGGCTTTCCTGGGAGTGCTATGCAAAGGACAACATAGTCTTTCTTTTTAAAAATCAAAACCATTCTGAAATCTGAAACATGTCTGGTATGCATCCATTGGATAAGAAGCTGACTGGTGCTGAGATGCCCAGCTTAGTGAGTTAGTAGAGCTCATGTTAATATATCTGTGTGAAGGTCCAGGCAGTTAGAAGGCGCCCACCCAGGCGGCTGCTGAGACGCTTGTGATTCCTCCATTTGCACATCTGTGTTTTCCTGGTTGACTCCTCGTTTTCCCAGCACATTTATATTTGGTGTCCCAGGCATTATCTTTTAGATAATGTGATCTTTTTCTTTAAATCAGAAGTAAATTGAACCTGAAAATGTGTATCTGTTATCTAGTCTGTGCAGGTCGCTGGGCTAGATATCATGGGAAGTAAAAATGTCATATAACATGATACCTGTCAGCAAAAACCTTGGAAACTAGTTCTAGAAAGAAAAAAATACATTGAGTGTGGTGGTGTACGCCTTTAATCCCAGCACTTGAGAGGCAGAGGCAGAGTCAGAGTCAGGTGGATCTCTGTGAGTTTAAGGCCAGTCTGGTCTACACAGTGAGTTTCAGGACAGCTGGGGCTACAGGGAGACCCTGTCTCAAAACCAGACAAACAAAAAAGAAAAAAATATATAAATATGTGGAAAGTGCCCCCTTCTGGAAACCACATAGTGACATTTAAGGCAGGAAGAAAAGACATGTTAGAAGATGGCCTAGGCTCCAGATAGTGTCGTCGTCCCCTGTCCCCCCCCCCCCCGCCCCAAAAATGGTATCCTCATCTGTGGATGGATATGCTAGTGCCAATACCCAGTTGTAAGTATTTCTTGTGTTGGGGCCCCTAAGCTTTTGTCCAAAGCACGTTGGGGGCGTTTTAATGCAATTTTGGGAACAAAACAACCAACAACAAAAGAAAAAGAACCTGCAATCAAAGAACTGACTGAAACCGTGAAATTGCTCAAAACAGTCAAACTTCCCCATGGAAAAATATTGAGAAAAGACTAAGAGATAAAAAGCATGTTTGGGAGAATGCATGGCCGCTTCTAGGTGGGGGTGTGGGGGGACATGGGCCGGGGAAACAACGGGTGTAGATTGGTAGATTTGTTTTTATTTTTACACACATTCCCCTTACTTCTTCCTTAATTCCTTACAACAAAAAAACAACACCCCACACCAGAGGTATTTTGAGGTTTTTTCTCCCCCTGTTCAGATTCCCTGGAAAACTGGAGTTCGTTACAAAGGAACAGTTCCTAGCCGCCCACACTGTGGGTCTAGAATCCAAACCCAGGGTCCTCTTGCAAAAGAAGAGGCAAGTTGGAGAGTCTCTTAAACCACTGATAAAAGCCTTTCTCCAGCCCCCCGAGTTTGGGACCATTAACTTTTTTTCATCATTCTTCAATGCAATAAAAATGTCCCAATTATGCTCTCAGCCCAGGCCAACCACTAAGAATCTGAAAAACACTCCAGAGAACTAAGATCCCAAGTCTCTATAGAGAAAAATCAGTAAAGGTTGGGTCTGTTTGTAAAGACAGATTACATATAAATCCTACTATTATTTTTCAATTAACTCCTTTTTAGTGAACCTCATATGGTCACCCCCTCAAAGGCACAAA
>VZQC01005781.1:447788-488660 GCA_009823505.1 Rhizomys pruinosus | reverse complement strand
TGCTGCTTTGCAAAGGACCTGGTTTTGATTCCTAGCACCCACATGGCGGCTAGGAACTGTCTTTAAACTCCAGTTCCAGGGGAATCTGACGCCCTCTTTTTTTTTTTTTAATTAATTAATTAATTAATTAATTAATTTAACAAATCTACACCCGTGTTCCCCGCCCATTCCCCCACCCCACTAAAGCTCATGCATTCTGCCAAACATGTTTTTCATCTCTTTAGTCTTTCTCAATATTTTCCCATGGGGAAGTTGACTGTTTTGAGCAGAAGTTTCACTGTTTCAGTCAGTTCTTTGATGCAGTCTTTTCTGTTGTTGTTGTTGTTTGCCAAAATGCATTACGCCCAACTGCTTTGTACAAAAGCTCATGGGGGCCCACACAAGAAAATACTTACAACTGGGTAATTGGCACTAGCATCCACAGATGAGGGATACCATTCGTCGGGGTTTTCGTCGTTTGTTTTTCTGGGACTGTGTTACTTCACTCAGCATGATGTCCTCTAGCTCCAGCCATTTTCCTGCAAAGCTCGTGATGTCGTCTTTCTTTACTGCTGCATAGAACTCCATTGTGTAGATGTACCACATTTTCTCTATCCACTCGTCAGTTGAGGGGCATTTAGGTTGGTTCCAGCTCCTTGCTATTGTGAAGAGAGCTGCAATAAACATGGCCGTGCATGTATCTCTGTGGTGGCGTAAGTCTTGAGGGTACATGCCCAGGAGTGGTATGGCTGGGTCGGATGGCAAGTTCATTCCAAGTCTTCCAAGGGTTCTCCACACTGCTTTCCATAGTGGCTGTACAAGTTTACATTGCCACCAGCAGTGGATGAGTGTTCCCCTTTCCCCACAACCTCTCCAGCACTTGGTATCATTTGTTTTCTTGATCCTAGCCAGTCTTATTGGAGCCCTCTTATGACCTCCACAGCATTGCACAACACGGGTGCACAGACCTGCATGCAGACAGTACGTTTATACACATAAAAATAATTATTTTTTTTAATCTTTAAAATTTTTTTTTTATTCTTTATGTGTACAAGTGTACTATCTGCATGCAGGTCTGTGCACCCATGTTGTGCAATACCGCGGAGGTCAGAAGAGGGTGTCGGATTCCCCTGGAACTAGAGTTAAAGATGGTTCTCAGCCGCCATATGGGTGCTAGGAATCAAACCCAGGTCCTCTGCAAGAGCAGTCGGCGCTCTTAACCGCTAGGCCATCTCTCTAGCCCCCAAAATAAATAATTATATAAAAAAAAGTATGTCTCAAACTACCCCCCACTCCCCTGTGGGGAGCTCCTAGTGACTGAAGAGAATAGACATGTGAGGTATTCTCTTTCAGAGGGCTGAGAACTCAACATTCTGAAGTAGCCTATTCTTAACACCAGGTTTTATGGACCGTGTTATTTAAAACTATGAATTTTACATTCTGATGTATAGTGTGTATTTCTACTGTTAACAATGTCTAAAAATCTTCCAGTGTACTGAAGTTGAACTTTCAGGACAGGAAAATGTACAGCCGGTTTCTATGGCCCTTTACATCCTGCCCTTTGACAAGCACTAGGAAAGGTTTTGACCTTCCTTGAGCACAGAAGATTCTGCACTGTGATTGATACTCTAATTTCTTAAGTATTTGTCTCCAGTTTTCCTTTGGCCCTAAGGGGAGTATTTACTCTACATGCATATTGCCTTTTTAAAAAAAATTTATTTATTTATTTTTTATGTGTATGAATGTACTGTCTGCATGTAGGTTTGTGCACCTGTGTCGTGCAATGCCGCAGAGGTCAGAAGAGGGTGTCGGATTCCCCTGGAACTGGAGTTCTCCTGGAATTAGAGTTACAGACAGTTCTCAGCCGCCATGTGGGTGGTGGGGATCGAACCCATGTCCTCTACAAGAGCAGTCAATGCTCTTAGCTGCTAGGCTATCTCTCCAGCCCCGAATATTGCCTTTTGGTTTAGATAATTTAGATAATTGGCATCTAGTTTTGGTCTCATCAGAAATTTCAGTCTAGACACTACCATCAGTAGTCCACCCAGGGGGAATGTTGGAAGACCAAGAGAATTGCTGGTGCTTGGTTTGTGAGTGCTCTTCTTAGACAGGGGAGGGAAAGCTAAAACCTTAAAGAGTAAACTGGGCTGGAGAGATAGCCTAGTGGTTAAGAGTGCCGACTGCTCTTGCAGAGGACCCTGGTTTGATCCCCAGCACCCACATGGTGGCTGAGAACCGTCTTTAGCTCCAGTTCAGGGGAATCCAACACCCTCTTCTGACCTCTGTGGCATTGCATGACATGGGTGCACAAACCTGCATTCAGACAGTACATTCATAAAAAAAAAAAGAAAAGAAATTTAGATTAAAAAAAAGTAAACTGGTGTGGGCATCTGATGCTATAGATGTCTTGAGTGATTTCAAGTGTGTTAAAGATAGCCTTTTTTGCCGGGCGTGGTGGTGCACACCTTTAATCCTAGCACTTGGGAGGCAGAGGCAGGCGGATCTTTGTGAGTTCAAGGCCAGCCTGGTCTACAGAGTGAGTTCCAGGACAGCTGGAGCTACAGGGAGACCCTGTCTCAAAAAGACCAAAAAAAAAAAAGATAGCCTTTTTTGTAGCTAGTGGTATTCATAGAAACAGTGGCAGGGAGAGCAGAGTGCCCATGTGAGACTCACTGCTCTTGGTCCATGGGTTCTGGGGCACTAACTACAGACAGATGCCCTTTGGGGATTGTGTTGGGCCTAAATGTATAGTTGCTTGAGACCTCTGTTGAACTGGTAAGCCAGCATGCCTCAGAGATACTAAGAAGGACTGCTGTGATGGTTAATCCTGGGTGTCAACTTGACTGGACTAAGGAACAAATAAGAGAAGGGTCTTCTGATTGGACCGACCTCAACCCGATTGGCCCACTCCAAATGTTGGGGTTACCTTCTGCCAGGCAGTATTTAAGGCCACAGCAGCGGGAGCGTGGTCCTTTTATTTCCTCCTGCGGCTTGCTTTTCTCATCTGGTGGAGTTTGTCTTGCTGCTGTGAATCAACAAGCTTTTCGGTCCTCAGTGTACTGAGACGGCAGATTCCTGGAATCCTTCGGGCCTTCAGCACTAGACTGGGACTCCTAGAGACATCCAGCCTTGCGGGACTGAGCGGTTCCCTGGATTCCCGGCCTCTCCAGTTCGGCTACTGTTGAGCTCCGTCAGTGAGCAAATCAATAAATTGTATATAGCTATTATATAACTCATCCTTTGCTTACTGTTCCTTTAGAGGACCCTGACTAATACAGTTTTGGTACCCAAGAAGTGGTTCTAAGAGAAACAGACATTGAAAAGGTATAATTTCTTTAGTGGGTTTGTAGCCTCTGGAGCCAGCTCTCCAACCCAATGAAGCCTTAGGGTTACTGAAGGCTTCCTGGTGGCATGAAGAGGAATGATTATCCTTGTGGGCAGACTATTTGATCTAATTATGGTAAGATAGATCCATTTGACTCACCTATCACCTCTTGTGAGGAAGCAAGGAATTTAGCGACTCTATATATAAAACAGGTCGAGAAATTGCGGAAAAAATCAGGAAATAATGATGTCTCCTTGTTGCTCCTAGCATGTCTGAGTAAACTGATAGAGGAAAATATGGGGCTAGGTGATAAAAATGACCAGCTCGGATTTGAAACAACAGTTTAAAGGTTTCCAAAGTGTGCTCTGGAAGAGAATCTTCCTCTCAGCAGCAAAGGAGCAAAAGCAGCAAAAATCAAGCTGGAGCTCTTGTATACGGTTGGCTGATTTACAACGGCAAATTTAATTCCCAACCACGAAAAGTTGTCAGGCAGTTAAAGTGAGAGCATGGTGGGGAAAGGGTGGAACCCTGAAACTTGGGATGGGAGATGTGTGGGAGAACCATGATGATGAGGATTTTGACCCTCGGATTCTGAGGGATTTCTTTATCTTGAGGATTTAATCTCCCCAGCTCAGCAGAGAATCCACGACCTCTGCAGATCCCCTCCTCCCCCCGATAGCTAAGCCTTATGAAACATATGTCTAGGACTATCTCCCCTGCCCAGTGAGGAGCTAATGTCGCAAGGGCCCAACAATTGTTGCTTCTAGACCTATAACCAGATTGAATAAGCAATCCCCTCAAGGTGAGATAGAAGTGTGGTCCACGAGGAGGTGCATATACCACTAAAGAATTAATGAGTTTGCGATTCATTCCGGCAGAGCCTAAGGAATAGTGTGGGAATGGATTTTAAGGTGTGGGATAATGGTGGAAGTAATATAAAATTGGATCATACTGATTTATCGATATGACCCCACTGAGTAGAGATTCTAGGTTTAATTGGAAGCTCGAGCAGTTAAAAAAGGTTTAAAAGTTTATTTGAATGTTTGGCCTGAATGTATTATTAAAACAATGGCCTACTAACAGCGAGTTGAGATGCTGATATTCCTTTGGCTAGTATTGATGAAGGCGATTGTGAGGGTAGGCAGTTGGGCTGCTCGAGTGGATTCATAGTGTAAAACCACATTCTCACTAATATGAGGGACCCAGAGGACATGCCTTTACTGAAGTTATAAGATGGAAAAGTACTTGATGAGATGACCAGAACATTTGAAGAGCTTTGTTTTTGCTCTATTTCTTATGCCAGATCTTACAGTTAGAGAAGTTGTGGCTCGCTGCATAATTTAAATGTACATGTAATAGGTCTAAACAGGACCTCGGGTAGGCGTCAGGTTGGCAGCACGGAATCGCAGAAGGCCGATGAGCGTAGTTACCTGTATATTATCAATATGGTGGCAAAGAGCAAAACAAACCTATAATGGCATGACCCGAAATGATCTTTTGGAACTGGCTAATTAATCAGGCGTTCCCAGGAACCAAATACATAAGAAACTACTAAGTTTTATTTGATCTGTATAAGCAGAAAGCTCTAGAAAAAATGAATAGAAAGCCAACATTTGATTTTAGGAGTAGCTAATCCCTTCAGTTGACCAGTTTCCAGACTTGAGACAGTTCACAGACCCAGAACTCCTTGAATGAAGGGTGGCCGGGTTCCAGTGAGGAAGGACCTTGTCACAATACCAAAGAGTTATGCTGTTTGCCTTCCTCCTGTCCTTCCCCAGAGGGACCTGAGGCCTTTTACTAGGGTAATGTACACTGGGGAAAAGGAAATAATCAGACTTTTCGAGGCCTATTGGATACTGGTTCTGAGTTGACACTGATCCAGCAGACCCTAAAAAGCATTGTGGCCTCCGGTTAAAGTAGGGGCCTATGGAGGTCAGGTATAAATGGAGTTTTGGCTGAAGTCCGACTCACGGTTGGCCCAGTGGGTCCCAGAACTCATCCTGTGGTTATTTCCCCAGTCCCAGAATGTTTAATTGGGATAGATATAATTATGGAAATTGGCAGAATCCCCACATTGGTTCCCTGATCTGTGGAGTGAGGGCTATTAGGTTGGAAAGGCCAAATGGAAACCATTGGTGTTGCCTTTACCAGGGAAAATAGTGAACAAAACAGTATTGTATCCCTGGAGGGATTGCAGAGATTATGCCACTATCAAGGATTTGAAAGATGCAGGGTGGTGATTCCTACCACATCTCCATTTAACTCTCCAATTTGGCCTGTAAAAGACAGATGGATCATGGAGAATGACAGTTGACTATCGAAAACTCAACCAAGTAGTGACACCAATTGCAGCCGCTGTACCAGATGTGGTGTCCTTACTCGAGCAGATTAATATGTCTCCTGGTACCTGGTATGCAGCTATTGATCTGGCCAATGCTTTCTTCCTCAATACCGGTTCATAATGACCACCAGAAGCAATTTGCTTTCAGCTGGCAAGGCCAACAGTATACCTTTACTGTCTTACCTCAGGGGTATGTTAACTCTCCAGCGTTGTGCCATAAAACTTAGTTAGAAGGGATCTTGATCGCACCTGACTCTTCCACCAAAAATTAATCACACTGTTCCACTATATTGTGATGTTATGTTGATTGGACCCAGTGAACAGGAAGTAGCAGCTGACTAGACTTGTTGGTAAAGCATATGCGCATGAGAGGATGTGGAAATAAAATCCAACTAAAATTCAAGGGCCATCTACCTTGGTGAAGTTCTAGGAGTTCAGTGGTGTGTGAAGCATGCAGAGACATTCCTTCTAAGGTAAAGAATAAGTTGTTGCACCTGGCCCCTCCTTCACCAGAAAGAAGCACAATGTTTGGTGGTCTTTTTGGATTCTGGAGGCAGCACATTCTTCACCTGGGTGTGTTTACTACAACCCATATATCAGGTGCTTGCGAAGGCAGCAAACTTTGAGTGGGGCTTGGAACAGGAAAAGGCTCTTCAACAAGGTCCAGGCTGCAGTGCAGGCTATTCTGCCCCTAGGGCCATATGATCCAGCAGACCCAATGGTGCTTGAGTATCAGTGACAGATAGAGATGCTGTCTGGAGTCTGTGGCAGGCTCCCATAGGGGAATCACAGCGGAGCCCTTGGGATTTTGGAGCAAGGCTCTACCTTAATCTGCAAACAACTATTCTCCTTTTGAGAGACAGCTCTTAGCCTGCTATTGGGCCTTAGTGGAAACTGAACGTTTGACAATGGGCCACCAAGTCACCATGCGACTGAGCTGCCCATCATGAGCTGGGTGTTATCTGACCACCAGACCATAAAGTAGGACAGTGCACAGCAACAGTCCATTGTCAAATGGAAGTGGTACATACGGGGCAGGGCCGGGCAGGCCCTGAGGGCACAAGCAAGCTACATGAAGAAGTTGCCCAAATGCCTATGGTTCCCACTCCTGTTACAATGTCTCCTGGGCTTAAGCATGCACCTATGGCTGCATGGGGTTTGCCTCCTATGATCAGTTGACTGAGGAAGAGAAGACTAGGGCCTGTTTACTGATGGTTCTGTAGCTATGCAGGCACCACCCAGAAGGTGGACAGCTGCAGCATTACAAGCCAATTTCTGAAACAACCCTAAAGGAACTGTGAAGGAAAGTCTTCACAGTGGGCAGAACTTCGGGCAGTGCACATGGTTGTGCATTTTGCCTGCAGGAGAAATGGCCAGAGGTCGATTATATACTGATTCATGGCTGTAGCCAATGGTTTGGCTGGATGGTCAGGGACTTGGAAGGAGCATGACTGGAAAATTGGTGAGAAAGACATTGGGGAAGAAGTATGTGGATAGAGCCTCTGAATGGTCAAAGGATGTGAAGATACTTGTGTCTCATGTAATGCTCATCAAAAGGTGATCTCAGCAGAGGATGAGTTTTAATAATCAAGTAGATCGGATGACTCGTTTTGTGGATTGTCAGCCTCTTTCTCAGCTATCCCTGTTGTTGCTCAATGGGCCCACGAACTAAGTGGTCATGGTGGCAGAGTGGAGGTTATGCATGGGCTCGCAGCATGGATTCCACTCACTAAGGCTGATCTGGCTACAGCTGCTGCCAGAGTGCCAGATTTGCCAACAGCAGAGACCAACATTGAGCCCCTGATATGGTGCTATTCCCGGGGTGACCAGCCAGCAACCTGGTGGCAGGTTGACTACATTTGGACCACTTCCATCATGGAGGGGACAGCGTTTTGTTCTTACAGGAATAGATACTTATTCTGGTTATGGATTTGCTTTCCTGCATGTAATGCTTCTGCCAAAAACTACCATCCAGGGACTTACGGAATGCCTTATCCACCGTCATGGTATTCCTCACAGCATTGCTTCTGACCAAGGAACTCACTTCACAGCCAAAGAAGTGCGCTGTGGGCCCATGGTCATGTATCCACTGGTCTTACCATGTTCCCCACCACCCAGAAGCAGCTGGCTTGATAGAACGATGGAATGGCCTCTTTGAAGACACAGTTACAGTGCAATTAGGTAGCAATACCCTGGAGGGCTGGGGCAAGGTTCTCCAGCAAGCAGTCTATGCTTTGAATCAGTGTCCACTATTATGGTACTGTTTCTCCTATAGCCAGAATTCATGGGTCCAGGAAAAACCGGAGTGGAAGTGGAATGATTCCACTCACTATCACCCCTAGTGACCCAGTAGGAAAAATTTTTGCTTCCTGTACCCACGACCTTGCGTTCTGCTGGTCTAGATGTTTTGGCTCCAATGGGGGGAGTGTTTTTGCCAGGAGATACAGCAAACGTTCCAATTGAACTGGAAGCTAAGACTTCCCCTGGCCACTTCGGGCTTCGACTGCCTTTAAGCCAACAGGCTAAGGAAGGAATAACAGTAGTAGGAGAGTGATTGATCCAGACTACCATGGGGAAATTGGACTTTTTCTCCACAATGGGGGCAAGGAAGATATGTCTGGAAGGCAGGAGATGCTGTAGGGTGCCTTCTGTGCTACTGCATGGCACGAATCGCTTCTTGGAATTAAGGTCAATGGAAACTCCAACAACCCAAACCAGACAGGACAATAAATGGCCCAGACCCTTCAGGATGAAGGTATGGTCACTCCTCCAGGAAAAGAAGCCAAGACCTGCAGAAGGTGCTTCTGATGGTGGATGAGAGGAAATACAGAATGAGGTAGTGAAAAGAAGGTAGTCATAAAATATCAGCTGAAGCCACTGGACCAATTGAAGTGTGATTATAATAGATTAATTAACTTTGTCCTATTTGGTTAAGAATGTGCTTATGCTTATATATGTGTTATATATATATATATATATATAATTATTATGTATATTAGTGGATACTTGTGTTCCCTTTTGAATGTGCAACTGAGATATGAGTTAAGTGTTGTCTATTTAGGTTATTAGATATCTGAAGGACTAATATTCTCTCAAGGACATTACCACCTACTCTAAGATATAATGCTTTGCTATTGCACATGAGATATTATAACATGTTAGATGGAATTATGAACCCTGCCATCGTTTTGCAATTGACATTTAAGCAGATGCATATTTTTATTGGTGTCAAGTTGACAAGGGTGGACTTGTGATGGTTAATCTGGGTGTCTAACTTGACTGGACTAAGGAACAAAATAAGAGAAAGGGTCTTCTGATTGGACCACCTCAACCAGATGGCCACCACCCCAAATGTGGGTGTTACCTTCTGCCTGGCAGGCAGTATTTAAGGCCACCAGCAGTGGGAGCTGGTCCTTTTTCTCCTGCTGGTTCTTTCATCTGGTGAGTTTGTCTTGCTGCTGTGATCAACTTTTCGGATCCCAGCGTGTACTGGACTGGCAGATCTCCTGGAATCCATTGGGCCTTCAGCACTAGACTGACTAGCTGAGACATCCAGCCTTGCGGACTGAGCGGTTCCCTGGATTCCCGGCCTCTCCAATTCCGCGCTACTGTTGAGCTCCATCGTGAGCAAATCAATAAATGGTATATAGTTATATATACTCATCCTGTTGCTTCTGTTTCTTTAGAAAACCCTGACTAATACAACTGCCATCTCTGACTCCACCAGTGTTACCTGTGGAAAAAAGGATCTTCAGGGCCCGCTTTCCTGTGCCTGCCTTAAGGGGCTGTAGTCAGCCAGGTGCTTTATTTGTGGATCTTCATGTTGTAGAAGCAAAGAGGCCAGGTGGGCTGGGCAACTTTAGTGTCAGCTTGACACACCTGGGTGGACAGAACCTCAGTTGGGGAATTGCCTCCATTGGACTTGCCCGGGGACCAAGTCTGTGGAGTATTGTCCTGATTGTTAAGTGATGTGGGAGGGCCCAGCCCACTGTGGGTGGGGCCTCCCTGAGCAGGTTGTTATGTACAGTATAAGAAAGCAGGCTGGGGGCGCTGGAGAGATGGCCTAGTGGTTAAGAGCACCGACTGCTCTTGCAGAGGACCTGGGTTCGATCCCAGCACCCACGTGGTGGCTGAGAACCGTCTTTAACTCCAGTTCCAGGGGAATCCGACACCCTCTTCTGACCTCCGCGGCTTTGCACGACATGGGTGCACAAACCTGCATGCAGACAGTACATTCATACTATAATTAAAAAAAAAAAAAAAAAGAGAGAAAGAAAGCAGGCTGGGCATGGGCCAGGGGAGCAAGCCAATAAGCAGCACTCCTCTATGGCCTGTGCCTCGTCTCCTGCCTCCAGGTTCCTGCCCTGAGTTCCTACCTTGGGCTCCCTCAGTGATGAACTGTGACCCATGAGATGTTAGCTGACACCCTTCCCTCCCCAAGTTGGTGTTGGTCAGAGTGTTTTGTCACAGCAACGGAAAAGCGAACTAGAACACCAGGTAATGTGTTTCCTCTTATGACCTCACCTCAGACCTGCTCTTCATTCAGAGAAAATGTCAGCATTTCTGATGTCATGGCCCCACCTCACTGGGATGGTGTGCACACTTTTCACTTTCATCAGAGGCTACAGTACAGCTAGTTTTTGAAGTTGTTTTGTTGTTGTTGTAGTCCAGGCTGCCCTGAACTCACTAAATAATGGAACTAACTTTAAACTCCTGATCCACACGCCTCCCCCTCCCAACTGCTCAGCTTAAAATTTAACTGAGTGGGTCCCTGTTTCTGTAGTTAGATTTAATAAAAGATTGCTTGGGGGATTAGGGATGTAGTTCAGTTGGTAGAATGCTTGCCTAGCATGTACAAAGCCCTGGTTCTATTTCTAACATTGCATAAACCAAGAGTAGTGGCCCACACCTTCAATACCAGGACTTAGGAGGTGGAGGCAGGAATACCAGAAGTTCAAGGTCATCCTTAGATACTCTGCAAGTTTGAGGCCATCCTGGAACCTGCCTCAAAAAAAAAATTTACTTGATCTAGTTATTCTTACCAGGAAGTTGGGAGGTTGGGACAGGGTATCCTGAATTCCATATTATGGTTGGTAGTATTTGAGAACTTTGTAAAGCAGGAGAGATGCTCCTGGCAGCTAGTAGGAGACCAAGGATGCTGCAATACCTACAATCCATGCTCAGCCCCATCCAACTTACATGGCCCAAAATGTCAATATTGAGAAACCTTGTTCAAAGATAACCCTTTTCTTGATTTGTATTAAGTGTATGGCTATTCAGGTTTAATTTTTATGAGGTGAAGTGCTTCTTACAGAAATTTGATCTTCAGTCATTAAATGGCTTCAGAATTTAAAATATTTTTAATAAGGTTCTAGTAAGAATATGTATCAGGGCTGGAGAGATAGCTCAGCAGTTAAGAGCACTGACTGCTCTTGCAGAGGACCCGGGTTCCATTCCCAGCATCCACATGGCGGCGGCTAACAATTGTCTGTTCATAACTCCAGGTCCAGGGGATCTAACACCCTCTTCTGACCTTTGCAGGCATTGCACAACATGGGTGTGCACCCTCCAACTAAATGTCAAACAATACACCTCCTTTTTTTGGTTTCATTACCCAAACACTCCATCAAATAATAAAGAAATTTTCTTTTTCTTTTTGCGGTGCTTAGCCTCAGCCTTTAACAGCTGCACTATCCCTGGCTCAGCGGTAAAGAGCACCAACTGCTCCTGCAGAGTACTGGGGTTCGATTCCCAGCACCCACATGGCAGCTAAGAACCGTCTTTAACTCCAGTTTCAGGGGAATCTGACTCCCTCTTCTGACCTCGGGCATTGCATGACACGGGTGCACCAACTTATAGACAGTACACTCATACACATAAAAAATAAAGAATATATTAAAATTAGTATGGGGAGGAGGGATGGAGAGACTCGTCAGTGCTTAAGAGCACTTACTAGAAGACTGAAGTTCAGTTCCTAGCACCCATATTGGGCTGCTCACAGCCACCTGTAACTGCAGATACAAGGGATAGCCAACACCTCTGGGCTCAGGGCACCTGTACCTGTGCACATAGACACACATATATACACATAATTTAAAGAAATCTTAAAAACAAGCCAGGTGTGGTGGTGCACATTTTTTATCCCAGCACTCAGGAGGCAGAGGCAGGCAGATCTCTGTGAATTCAAGGTCAGCCTGGGCTGTATAGTGAGTTCCAGGACAGCTGTGGTTACAGGGAGACCCTGTCTCAAAAAGACAAAATAAAAATAAAATTTGTTGAGGGAATTGGTAGGATAGAATGTTTGATATAGAAGCTCAAATGTCTGTCAGGCTCATGGACATACCCTTCCTAAGATTCTGTCATCTATAGCAAAACTTAGGTAATAGGATGGGAATTTTTGTTAGGTACCATTAGAAAAATAAAATAAATTTCCAGCTGTGGTTCAGAGTTCCCCAAATGTATGTCTTTAACTTGTACTTCTGAGTTTTGGCATTGGACTTGTATATTTGACTAATCTGAGAGTACCAGGTACCATCCTAAGTGGAGAAAATGCAGGAGCCATGTGGCCAGCCTGTTGCCGTCACGGAGAGAAAGCCCAGCTGCTCACACTGGAATGTAGAGAGGGAGATTGGCAGGGCTGGGACAAATTGGATGGGGCACTGCAGATAGTTGACTGAGAAGAGCCAGCTGACCAGGATCTGCAGGAGGTGTTTCATCTGGCCAACTGAGCCTACTTGTGTTTTCACTTGATCTTCACCTAGAACCCCTTCCCTCCCTCCCTCCCTCCCTCCCTCCCTCCCTCCCTCCCTTCCTCTCTCCCTCCCTCCCTCCCTCCCTCTCTCCCTCCCTCTGGTCCCACATCTCAGCCCAGCCTTTCTGCCATGCTGATGCTTTCCATTTCACCTTAGTCCTACTGTATTATCTACACATGGTGTCCCTCCTGCCCAGAACACCATTTCCAGCCTACTGAACACCTCCATGTCTGCCCTACCCATGGCTTCACCCCTTCCTATGATGGGCCTGCACCTGTACTGAGGCCTGCTGATCTGTTTGCTGCAGGTGTCCCTCAGACCCCCCAGTGCTGTACTCCTTGCTGTTGGTCTCTTCAAACATGAAGCCACTCACCTGTGCCACCTTTCACTAGAAGAGGAGGGTTGATTCACAGGGCCCCACCCTCCTTCCCGCAAAGTTGGGGTTTTTGCATAGGGGATTTTTCTGTCAGCTATTTTTTCCTCACCTTTTGGAGTATGAAAAGTACTGAGGCTTAAGTAATGAGATGGGGGTGGGGAGGGGGGATGATGACCACACCTCCAAGGGAATGTTTTGATCCCTACAACTGACTGACTTATAGTCCACCCTCTCTTCAAAAGGGGGAGCTGTGTGCTGTTAGAAAGCTTTTTTTAAAAATATATTTTATTATTATTACTTTTATGTGTATGAATGTACTATCTGCATGTAGGTTTGTGCACCCATGTCGTGCAGTGCTGCGGAGGTCAGAAGAGGGTGTCAGATTCCTCTGGAACTGGAGTCAAAGACGGCTCTTAACCGCCATGTGGGTGCTGGGGATCGAACCCGGGTCCTCTGCAAGAGCAGTCGGTGCTCTTAACCGCTAGGCCATCTCTCCAGCCCAAGAAAGCTTTTTTTTTTTTTTTGTCTTTTCGAGACAGGATCTCCCTGTAGCCCCATCTGTCCTGGAATTCCCTCTGTAGACCAGGCTGGCCTTGAACTCACAAAGATCCGCCTGCTTCTGCCTCCCAAGTGCTAGGATTAAAGACATGCACCACCATGCCCGGCTTAGAAACCTTTTTACACTTTTTCTTTTTTTTTTTTTTGGTATTTTTGAGACAGGGTCTCCCTTTTAGTAGCAGGTGTCCTGAAGCTCACTCTGTAGACCAGGCTGGCCTTGAACCCACAGAGATCCACCTATCTCTGCCTCCTGTGCTCCACAACGCCCGGCAGGCTTAGAAAGCTTTTAAAGTTGACCTTTCTCATTATCAACAAGGAAATGGAAAACTCTGTATGACTCTGTATTGCCATAATTACTCCAGCATGCAAATTGCTGCTGCATGAAAGTTGAGGTAGTGTACTTACATGCTCTGCTGATCCCTAAGTCATGTCTAAAATGCATGTCTATACAAGGAAGCACTGCTGTCTTGTGCATATAGGGGGCATGCTCCCCAGCCTGCTGCAGGACTGTCCCTTCCCATGTGTTCTAGTTTGTCTTCAATTGCTGTGACAAAACACTCTGACCGACACCAACTTGGGGAGGAAAGGGTTTATTCAGCTTACATCTCCTGGGTCACAGTTCATCACTCAGGGAGCCCAAGGCAGGAACTCAGGACAGGAACCTGGAGGCAGGAGCTGGAGCACAGGCCATGGAGGAGTGCTGCTTACTGGGTTGCTCCCCTGGCCCATGCCCAGCCTGCCCTCTTTAAAAAAAAAAAATTTTTTTTTATTATTTATTTTTATGTGTATGAATGTACTGTCTGCTTGTAGGTTTGTGCACCCATGTCGTGCAATGCTGTAGAGGTCAGAAGAGGGTGTTGGATTCCCCTAGAACTGGAGTTCTCCTGGAATTGGAGTTATAGACGGTTCTCAATCGCCATGTGGGTGCTGGGGATCGAACTTGGGTCCTCTGCAAGAGCAGTCGGTGCTCTTAACTGTTAGGCCATCTCTCCAGCCCCCCCAGCCTGCCCTCTTATATGGTACACATCAACCTGCCCAGGGTGGCACCACCCATAGTGGGCTGGGCCCTCCCACATTGCTCAACAGTGCCCAGTCCAATGGAGCCAATGCCCCAATTGAGGCTCCCTCAACCCAGGTGTGTCAAGTTGACACTAAAGCTATCCAGCACAATTGACCCCTTGTCAACCTGACATGCAAAACACATCACTATTAAACCACCACCTTTCCAGTTCTCATCTCCAAGGTATGATGTTAACAATCACAACTTAAGACAGTACAACCTTAAAAGCCCCACAGTCCTTAAAACGTCCAAACACTTAAAAGTTCAGTCTGTTAAAAGTCTCTTAACTGTGGGCTGCTGTAAAATCCAAAGCAAGTACTGTCTTATTTCAAAGGGAAGAATCAGGCACACTCAAACAAAACCTAAGTCCAGCAAAGTATCTCAAGGCTGGACACCTGGGACTCACTCACGATCTTCTGGGCTCCAAAGGGTTTCGGCAGCTCTCCTTCTCTGACTTTGCCATCTGTGGCACACACAGCTCATCTCATAGGCTCAGGCCGGCTCCATTTCACACCTACTGCTGCTCTCGGTGGTTGTCCCATGGTTCCGGCATCTCCGAAAGTTGGGGTCACCACTGAAACTGAGGTTGCTTCTCACCTCTCCTGATGCAAAACCTCAGCTTCTCTTCCTGACCCCTGGAATCCTGGGGTCTTCACTGCAATCAAGGCCGCACTCTGACCAGTGGCCTTCCCTGGCCTCTCATAGTGCCAGGCCTCAGCTGCTCTCTGTGACCCCTTCATGCTTTCAACACCGGAACCATATAGGAGACTCGTACACATTACCAAGTCCTGCTTCTGGCTTGACATGGAGGCTCGGGCCCCTTCTGGAACATAGCTTCTGTGTGCTGACCCTGAAGAAATTCTTCCCAGAAGATTTCACCACAGTGATGCTGGTCTCTTGTTACTTACAGCTGATTTTTCAGCCCCAGCTAACCAGCATCAGTTGTCCCAGTAAAGCAAAGGGTTCACTTCAGGTTCTGGTCTCTTGTTACAGTTGATTCTTCAGCCCCAGCTGATGAGAGCCCATAGATTAAACAGTCCTGATGATTTCTGCTTCCCTTTGAAACTTGACAAGCCAGGCCTCCATCTTCTACAACTCTTTCAGCATAACTGTTCCAAGTTCCACAGCAATGATCTTTAGGCATTCAATGATTTTTCTAGCCCAAAGGTCCACACGCTTCCACAATCCTTCCCCAAAACACCAAGGTGAGGTCTGTCACAGCAATAGCCCACTTTCTGGTACCAATTTCTGTTCTGGTTTGTCTTCCATTGCTGTGACAAAACACTCTGACCGACACCAACTTGGGGAGGAAAGGGTTTATTCAGCTTACATCTCCTGGGTCACAGTTCATCACTTAGGGAGCCCAAGGCAGGAACTCAGGGCAGGAACCTGGAGGCAGGAGCTGAAGCACAGGCCATGGAGGAATGCTGTTCACTGGCTTGCTCCCCTGGCTCATGCCCAGACTGCCCTTTCTTTTTTTTTTTTAATTTTAATTTATTTGATTTTGTATGTTAATCTCTGTGTTTGTTGTGCAATGCCACGGAAGTCAGAAGAGGGCGTTCGGATTCCCCTGGAACTGGAGTTCTCCTGGAATTGGAGTTATAGGTGGTTCTTAGCTGCCATGTGGTCCTGGGGATCAAACCCAGGTCCTCTGCAAGAGCAGTCGGTGCTCTTAACCACTAGGTCATCTCTCCAGCCCTAGCCTGCCCTCTTATACAGTACACAACAACCTGCCCAGGGTGGCACCACCCATAGTGGGCTGGGCCCTCCCACATTGCTTAACAATCAAGACAATACTCCACAGATGTGGCCTCAGGCCAGTCCGATGGAGCCAATTCCCCAATTGAGGCTCCCTCAACCCAGGTGTGTAAAGTTGAAACTAAAGCTATCAAGCACACCATGTACCACACCTAGTCAGATCTATTCTTTGTACTATGTGGTTCCCCTCTTTTTTTTTTTTTTTTTTTTTTGAGAACAGGGTCTCCCTGTAGCTCTGGCTTGTCCTGGAACTCACTCTGTAGACCAGGCTGGCCCCTGAACTCACAAAGATCCTTGTGCCTCTGCCTCCCAAGTGCTAGGATTAAAGGCGTGCGCCACCACGCCGGCATTTTTTATTTCTATATGTGTATCAACGTACTGTCTGCATGCAAGTTTGTGCACCCGTGCCGTGCATTGCCGCGGAGTCAGAAGAGGGTTCTCGGATTCCCCTGGAACTGGATTCTCCTGGATTTGGAGTTCAGACGGTTCTCAGCCGCCATGTGGGTGCTGGGGATCGAACCCGGGTCCTCTGTAAGAGCGGTCGGACGCTTAATCGCTAGGCCATCTCTCAGCCCTCATCGGTCCCTCTTTATCCAGTCCACTTGCAGCATCTCTGTCCTTGAACACCCCCTCCCTTCTCAGATTGTTTCTTTTTTCTTTTTTCTTTTTTTTTTATTGATGCTTTGTGCATTTCATACATTATTTTCCAATTCAGTTCAGGCACATTTCCCTTTCCCTTCCCCCCCCACCCCCACCCCATCCCAGATCATGCATTCTGCCATAACTGTCCTGCATCTTTCTCTCAGTTTTTTTTTCATTTTTTAGCTATAAGTGATAATCCATGAGTACAAGCATCCTTCAGGCAGATTGTTTCTATACAGGTTGGGTATCCTTCAGCCACCCTAAATTTTATTTTATTTTATTTTATTTTATTTGGTCTTTTCGAGACAGGGTCTCCCTGTAGCCCCAGCTGTCCTGGAACTCACTTTGTAGACCAGGCTGGCCTTGAACTCACAAAGATCCGCCTGCCTCTGCCTCCCAAGTGCTAGGATTAAAGGCGTGCGCCACCACGCCTGGCTGCCACTCTAAATTTTAAAAATCAAACCTTATTAATACTGTTTTTCCTACTTGAAGCATCTCTAAGTCCTCCATATATTGTTCTGTATAGCGATTCTGACTAAAATAAAGGTGTGCTATATGCTACAGGAAAAAAAAAAATAAATGCATGTCTAAAAGTCTCACTGGGTTAGAGGGAGAATGCACAGGCCAGGTGTTCATATGTGAATAATGGTGCTCGTATTGGGCTCAGTGTTGGGATGGGCATGATGTGGGAAGGGCCTTAGTAGAGGGTCACTTTGGTTTCTGGCAGGCGAATGTTGGGCCATTCTGAACTTTCCAAAGGAGAAGGATGAGGATGGTCAGGTGGTTTAGGTATCCCAACAGTCCTCAGAAGGAAGGAACTCTGTGAGAAATTTAAGATGACTTGTTGATGACAGAGATATTTCCAAATTGGTCTAGGAGTCAACACACATTTTATAAAGGGAGCTGGAAATTCTGAAGGTGCATTTTCCTAAGGAGGAAAAATATATCCTCCAAGACTAATGGTTGACTGCTGTTTCTAGAAAAATTCTAGTCCTTGTCTTATTTAATTTTGGAGGGAGAGAGTCTTATGTATCCCAGGCAAACCTCAAATTCACCTTGTGGTGGGTGTGGTGGTAAATGCCTTTAATCCCAGCTCTAGGGAGGAAGAGATGTGGCAGCTTTGTGAGATTGAGCCCAGCCTGGTCCTCCAGGCTAGCTGGGCTATAAAATAGGTAGACCCTGTTAAAAAAAAAAATTGCCTTATAGCTAAAGTCAGCTTTGAACTTCTGATCCTCTTGCTTTGTCTTTCAAGTCCTAAAATTGTACCATGCTCCACTATACCCAGTTTTGCTCCTAATTTTTTTATTATTTTTATTTTATGTGTATGTGTGTATTGTTTGTATATATGTAAGTGCACCCATGTTGTATGATCCCTGGGGAGGACAGAAGGGGTTGGATCCCTTGGAACTGGAGTTACGAACAATTTTTAGCTGCCAAGTGGGTGCTGAGATTCGAACCCAGGTCTTCTGTAAGAACAGCCAGTGCTCTTAACTACTGAGCTATCTCTCGTCCCAGTTTTGGTCCTAATCATTGTTTTCAAGCTTGCTGATACGAAATTGGTCCCCTCCTCCTTTTTTTTTTTTTTCTGGTGGTGCTGGGATTTATGGTTGGGCTTCATGCATGCTAGGTATGGATATCCAGCTCCAGCCCTGACCTTTTATTTTATTTATTTGTTTTTATTATTTTTGGTCCTTTTGAGACAGGGTTTTCCTGTAGTCCCAGCTGCCTGGAACTCGCTATGTAGACCAGGCTGGCCTTGAACTCACAGAGATCCACCTCCCTCTGCCTCCCAAGCACTGGGACTAAGGCTTGTGCTACCATGCCTGGCTTTATTTACTATTTTTATTTTTATTTATTTTTTAATTTTTTAATTTATTTCTGTATGTGTATGAATGTACTGTCTGCATGCAGGTCTGTGCACCTGTGTCGTGCAATGCCGCAGAGGTCAGAAGAGGGCGTCAAATTCCCCTGGAACTGGAGTTAAAGACGTTCTCAGCCGCCGTGTGGGTGCTGGGGATCGAACCCAGGTCATCTGCAAGAGCAGTCAGCGCTCTTAACAGCTAGGCCATCTCTTCAGCCCCTATTTATTATTTTTTATGTGTATGAGTGTACTGTTCTGCATGTAGGTTGGTGCACCCGTGTCGTGCAATGCCAAGGAGGTCAGAAGAGGGTCTCGGATTACCCTGGAACTGGAGTTCTCTTGGAATTACAGGATGTTACAGATGGTTCTTAGCTGCCATGTGGGTGCTGGGGATCGAACCCGGGTCCTCTGCAAGAGCAGTTGGCACTCTTAACCGCTAGGCCATCTCTCCAGCCCCTAGAATATTTGTTTTAGAATTTTAGGATTGTTATTACTTCTGAGAAGCCCCTTCCTTAATCCTTAGCCATCACCTCCTGGCTCTCTCCTCCAGCCCTTGGGGCCCATTAGTCCTCTGTGTTTGTTAGCCTGCCGTTTCTGAAGTTTTCCTGTAAATGGAATGATGGTCTAGGTAGTCTTTTGTGGCTGACTTGTCACAGTGTGAGGTTTGGAAGGTTCAGCCATGTTGCATCCTAAACCTGTATCATCAGTTTGTTTGTTCTTTTTTGTTTGAGATAGGATCTCAGCTCTGTAGCCCAAACTAACTTGGAACTAACATGTAGCCCAAAATGGCCTTGAACTCAAAGCAGTCCTCCTGCCTCAGCCTCCCAGGTGCTGAGATTGCAGGTGTGAGCCACCACAGTCACTTGACATCATTCTTCATTTTAGACAAATAATATTTCCTTGGGTGTGTAATGCTGTATCTTGTTTATCTGTCCACTGTTTGGTAGACACCAACTTGGGCCCCCTTTGAATATTATAAATGATATAATAATTATAGTAACTGTGCTAACATTCTCCAGAGCAGCTGAAAGCATCTGCATTGCGAGCAGCACTGCACCAGAGCCCCGGTTCTCCATCTCCACTGACACTTGTTACGTACTTTTGATTTTGGACATTTCTAGTGGGTGTGGATCCAGTGATTGTGATTTATATTTACCTAAGGCTTCTGATGTTGAACATATTTTTAATCACTTTATTGGCTATTTATAAATCTTTACTATAAAAATGCTTAAATCCTTTGACCATTTAAAAATTGGATTGTCTGGGGCTGGAGAGATGGCCTAGTGGTTAAGAGCACCGACTGCTCTTGCAGAGGACCTGGGTTCGATCCCCAGCACCCACATGGCGGCTGAGAACGTCTTTAACTCCAGTTCCAGGGGAATCTGATGTCCTCTTCTGACCTCCTCGGCATTGCACAACACGGGTGCACAAACCTACATGCAGACAGTACATTCATACACATAAAAAATAAAAAAAAATTAGATTGTCTTTTGCTTAGCTATGAGCTCCTTACATATTCTGGCCTCAATTTTGTGTGTGCCGCGCGTGCGTGTGTGTCCCCATGCTCATGCATGTGTGTGGTATATGCAAGTGTGTGCACCCATGGATGCGAATGTGGAGGGCAGAGGAGGACATAAGGCACCTTCTTCTCTCGGTATCTACCTTATTCCCTTAGACAATCTCCCTGAGCTGGAGAGTCTCCATTTTTGGATATGCTGGCTGGCTAGAGAGCTTCCCTGTGTCCACTTGTCTGCCTGCTATTGCTGGGTTCAGGCATGTGGGGCATGTCTGGCTTTTATGTGGTGCTGGAATTCAAACTCAGGTCCTTGCACTCACATAGTGAGTGCTCTTACCCAGTGAATTGTCTCCCCTGCCCTGGGTGCAGTGTTTTTCATAATAATACAACTTGTAAATATTTTCTCCCATTTTCTAGGTTATTCTGTTCCTGCTGCCACCATTATTTTTTTCTTTTTCTTTGTTTGAAACAAGGTCTCCCTGTATAGCCCAGGCTGCCCTGGGGGTAGGTTAGGCTGGCCTTGAACTCACTAGCCTCCTGCCTTAGCATCTCTAGCTTTGAGAATATAGGCATATGTCAACATGTCTGGCTGAAAGTTTTTAATTTGATCAAGTCCAGTTAGTGTGTTTTGTTTGTTGGTTGGTTATTTAGCCTTGGAGAGTCTTCATTTATCCAATAAACTATTGCCTGGTTAAAGAGCATAAAGGTTTATACCCATTTTGGTCTAAGACTTAGTTTAGTTATTTCTTTTATTTTGTGATCCACTTAGAGTTAATTTTGGTGTATGGTTTTAGGTTTCTCTGGGTGTTGGTATTTAATTGTCTATTTGTGGAAGAGACCATTCTCTTGAAGAGTCTTGATGCCCTTGCCATAAACTGAACATAAAAATCAACTGACTGCAGGAGGCTGGAGAGATGGCTCATTGGTTAAGAGCCCTGGCAGCCCTTGCAATAGGACCTGGGTTCTCACCCACATGGTAGCTAGAGTTGTTCTTAACTCCAGTTCCAGGGGATCTAGTACCCTATTCTGGCCTCCATGGGCATTGCATGCACGTGGTGCACTAATGTACATGCAGGCAAAACACTCATACATATAAAAAGAAACAGTTGCGGGCATGGTGGCGCACGCCTATCCTGGGAAACAATTTAAAAATTAACTGACTATAAATGTAAGACTGACTTCTGGATCTGAAATTTTACTCTTTAGGTATGTATGTATCACATCAGTATTTTGATTACTAAGCTTTATAGTCAGTTTTGAAATTGTCAATTAATTTTGAGCCCAGATTCGTTCTTTTTCAATATAGCTTGCTTTCTTCTGGGGTCTTGGAATTCTTTTTTTTTTTTGAGACAGGGTTTCCCTATAGCCCCAGCTGGCCTGGAACTCACTCTGTAGACTGGGCTGGCCTTGAACTCACAGAGCTTGGCCTGCCTCTGGAGTGCTAGGATTAAAGGCATCTGCCACCATGCCTGGCTATATTTGAATTTTTTTTTTTAAACCATTAATTGTGAATTTATTCCAACTTTCTACCTTATCTTATATGGTTGATAGCATAGGCATTTTTTTTATTTTTATTTTTTTTTATATTTTAAAGGGATTCACAGTGTTAAAGCACAGTTGTTTTTAGATCACATTGAAGTTGCTCAGTTGTCATACAATATATTTGCAATTTCTTTTTTTTTTTTTTTTTTTTTTTGTATGTGATGAATGTACTGTCTGCATGAGGGTTTGTGCACCCATGTTGTGGAATGCTCACAGAGGTTGGAAGTGGTTGTTGGATTCCCCTGGATCTGTAGTTCTGGAATTGGAGTTACCGAAGGTTCTCAGCTGCCATGGGGGTGTGTGGGGATCGAACCGCGGTCCTCTGCAAGATCCGTTGGTGCTCTTAACCTTTAGGCCGTCTCTCCAGCCCATGAAATTCTTTTTTTTTTTTTTTTTTTTTTTTTTTGGTCTTTTCGGAGACCAGGGTCTCCCTGTACCCAAGCGTCCTGGAACTCACTCTGTAGGCCCGTCTGGCCTTGAAACTCAAAAAGAGATCCGCCTGCCTCTGCCTCCAAGGCTGGATTAAAGGCTGCGGCCACCCTTGCCTTCTGTGCTCCAATCTATTTGAATTCTTAAGGTGTCCTAGGATCAGCATGCTGGTTGGTTTCTTGAAAAGCATACTTGCTTTTTTTCTCTTATGATTTTCCTCTTTTTTTATAGGGAGCTATAGAGTGGCCATAACCCCAAATGTGGAGCACCTGAAATGTGGCCAGCTTCTATTGCAATGTGGCATAACGTATAAATTTGTATCCTAGGTTTAAAGACTAGGTGCGGAAAAAGAATTACACAATAGGCTCTTTACTGCTTTTTTTTTTTTGGGTCTTTTCGCGACAGGGTCTCCCTGTAAACACAACTAACCTGCAACTCTTTATGTAGCCCAGGATAACCCCAAACATTCAATTATCCTGCCTCAGCCTCCCAAGGTCTAGGATTAAAGGCAGGCGCCAACACACCCGGCTATTTACTGAGTGGTAGTAGGCATTAAACTATAGAATTTCCCAGTCATTTTGGGAGATGGAGAGCAGGAGGATGCTGTAAAGTAGGCCAGGCCTGGGTTACAAATGAGTTACTAGGCGCCTCTAGCAAGACTTTTATCACCCCCCCCGACAAAAAAACATTGTATAAATATCTGTTGTTGATAAGAGGTTAAGATTTGGGGGCTGGAGAGATGGATCCGTGGTTTGAGAGCATTGGGATGCTCTTGCAGCGGGACCCCAGGTTCGATTCCAGCACCTAAATGTTGCAGGACCCAGCTCAGGCCTCGGTGTGGTGGCGCACACATTTAAAAAAACAAACAAAAAGAAACGATAAAATTTGCAGTAGGAATGGTGCACATTTGTAATTTAGTATTCTGGAAGCTGAGGCAGGAAGCGACTGAGAGAAATGGAACGCCGCCTGGTTACAGGGAAAACACGTCTCAAAAAAAAAAAAAAAAAAAAAAAAAGCAAAAAGATAATAATATTTTATATTGAGTTACACAATATGTATTGAATAATCTTGTATTATTTTCTTGTGATTTTATCAGGTCAGTGAGATGGCTCAGTAGATATTGGTGTTCTTTGTGTAAGCCTGGTGACCTGAGTTCAGTCTCCAGAACCCATGTAAAGGGAGAGGGAAAGAACTGATTCCTGACTTACACACATGTGTGCATGCCCCTCCCCAATGTGTGCAGGTGATAAATAAAATAAAAAATTATGTGATTTCCAATTTTTTTTTTAATTTTTTTTTATTAATTTTTATTTATTTTTGTATGTGTATGAATGTACTGTCTACATGCAAGTTTGTGCACCCGTGTCGTGCAATGCCGCGGAGGTCAGAAGAGGGTCCCGGATTCCCCTGGAACTGGAGTTCTCCCGGAATTGGAGTCTCAGACGGCTTTCGGCCGCCATGTGGGTGCTGGGGATCGAACCCGGGTCCTCTGCAAGAGCGGTCGGCGCTCTTAACCGCCAGGCCATCTCTCCAGCCCGTGATTTCCAATTTTTAATTTTATTTCTTTTTTACCTTATGAGTGTGTAGTCTGCATGTATGTAAGTTTACTCATGTCATGCAGTGCCCATGGAGGTCAGAAGAGGACATCGGATGGCCTGGAGTTACAGATGGTTGTTAGCCACTTGTCAGTTGCCATGTGGTACTGGGAGCTGAACCCAGGCCCTCCGCAAAAGCAGCCAGCTCTTAACCACTGAACCATCTTTTTTTTCTTTTGAGACTGGGTTTCCTTCCCTATGTAGCCCTGGCTGGCTGGCCTGGAATTCAATGTGTAGACCAGACTGGCCTCCAACTCAAGAGATTTGCCTGCTGAGTGTTGGGATTAAAGACATGTGCCACCATGTCTTCTTTTTGTGTGTGTGGGGGAAAGGTGTTTTTGAGACAGGGTCTCCCTGTAGCCCCAGCTGGCCTGGAATTAGCCCTGTAGACCAGGCTGGCCTTGAACTAGCAGAGATCCACCTGCCTCTGCCTCCTGAGTGCTGGGATTAAAGGCACGCGTCACCACACCCAGCTTAAAGATGGTTCGTAGCCGCCATGTGGGTGCTGGGAATCAAACTTGGGTCCTCTGCAAAAGCAGTCAGTGTTCTTGTCTCTCCAGCTGCTGTTTGTTTGTTTGTTTGTTTGTTTATTTATTTATTTATTTATTTATTTATTTATTTATTTATTTATTTAATCTTTTCAAGACAGGGTCTCCCCGTAGCCCCAGCTGTCCTGGAACTCACTTTGTAGACCAGGCTGGCCTTGAACTCACAAAGATCTGCCTGTCTCTGCCTGTTTATTTTTAAACACAGTGTGCCTCTCCCCCTCCCGGTGTTGGAAATGGAACTCAGGTCTTTGTGCATGCTAGAAAGTGAGTGCTATAGTACTGAGCTACAGTCCAGGCTTTTTCTGGTAACATGGTTGATTATGTAATGATTGTCTCATGGTTTCTTGATTCAGTTCTGTATTGTTGGACATTTAGGTTGTTTCCAATTTTCTCTACTTGACACAGTGCTGTGGTCTTCTGAACTCTTATGACTGCTACCACTGCATAAACATGTTTGTGTACTCCTAAGTCTACGTCATGCAGACTTTTATAATATGAAGTTGTTGAATGAGTGTTTTGATTTTAACCAAAAATTTATTTATTTATTTTTTGGTCTTTTCGAGACAGGGTCTCCCTATAGCCCCAGTTGTCTTGGAACTCGGTCTGTAGACCAGGCTGGCCTTGAAACTCACAAAGATCTGCCTGCTTCTGCCTCCCAAGTGTTATGATTAAAGGCATGCGCCACCATGACCAGCTTACCAAAAATTGATTTTTTAAAATTTGTTTATTATTTTTTTAAGGGATTCACAATATAAGAGCACAGTTGTTTTCAGATCACATTGACGTTGCTCAGTTTGCCATACAATTAGGTAATTGGCACTAGCATCCACAGATGAGGGATACTATTCATCGTTTGCTTTTCTGGGACTGTGTTATTTCACTCAACATGATATCTTCTAGCTCCAGCCATTTACCTGCAAAGCTCATGATGTCATCTTTCTTTACCGCTGCATAGAACTCCATTGTGTAGATGTACCACATTTTCTCTATCCACTCGTCAGTTGAAGGGCACTTGGGTTGGTTCCACCTCCTTGCTATTGTGAAGAGAGCTGCAATAAACAAGGCTGTGCATGTATCTCTGCGATAAGATGAGTCTTGTGGGTACATGCCCAGGAGTGGTATGGCTGGGTCAGGTGGCAAGTTCATTCCAAGTCTTCCAAGAGTTCTCCACACTGCTTTCCATAGTGGCTGTACGAGTTTACATTGCCACCAGCAGTGGATGAGTGTTCCCCTTTCCCCACAACCTCTCCATCACTTGGTATCATTTGTTTTCTTGATCCTAGCCAGTCTTATTTGGGTAAGATGATATCTTAAAGTGGTTTTTTTTTTTTTTTCTTTTTTTTTTTCTTTTTTTTTTCCTTTTATTTACATTTACTTATGTGTATATCTGTACTGTCTGCATGTAAGTATGTGCACACCGTCTGTTGTGTTCAATAGAAAGGTCTAGTAAAGGTCATTCGGAATTCCCCTGAACTTGGAGTTACAGACAGTTCCTCAGCCACCATGTGGGATGCTTGGGGTATGAAACTCCAGTCCCTCTGCAAGAACAGTGCATCGCTCTTTAATTGCCAAGGCTCCATCTCTTCTCAGCCGCCCTAGAAACGGGTCTTAAACTAAAACCTGTTTGATAAGAGTTAGATAACACATATAAAAAAGTAGGAAAATCAATGGTTTAGAAAAAGCATATCTTCCACGACACTGTCTTAGGTAGAAAGTCAAAGACAAACTTAGCCTAAGCAAAATCACATACTGTGTTGTTACAGAGATTCCAATCCTTGTCCTTCATCAAGTACAAGTTTCACTTGCTTAGTTAATTCTTACCTCAAGAACATATTAAAATATAAAACCAACCATGTACCATCAAACCTCATAACCTTTGATTTTGTGTTGCTGAGATTTTATAATCAGTTCTACATTTCACTAGTATATTTTCAAACAATTATTTGGACAGTTCCTCCAAACTATTGCTCCAAAATTAAGACAGTTGCTATCCTTGATTTCAGAAATATCTAAATGATTTTGCCTACTTAAATACAAAGGAGAAATTAAGCATCAAGCAACAATGTCTTCTAATGTTACTGAGCTATGAGTTCTCCTGGTGTTCATAAACCATGGTAGAAAGTTCATTTCATGCTTGTCTACTCTGATAAAACTCATGACAGAATTGTTTGAAAATGCTAGAAACAGAGAATGATTACAGCAATGCCCATAAGTATGGGTCACAATGGAATCAAAGTAGATCAACAAGCAACCAGAGTGTTCACCTATGTTACTATTTCAACTTGCCAGAATAGTTTCAACCTTGAATATAGCACATAGTTTACCTAAAATAATTGCTAATATATTAGATAAACAGTAGGAAACTTAACACTAGCAGATACCAATAAGGATAAGCATACAAATAAGATATTTGTGGGTTTTATTTTTTTTATGGTCTTTTTTTGAGACAGGTCTCTTTGTAGCCCCAGCTACCCTGTAGCCCCAGCTGTCCTGGAACTCACATCTGTAAGACCAGGTTGGGCCTTGAACTCACAAAGAAGTACTGCTGCTTGCCCCCCAAGTTTTGGATAGGATTGAAAGGCATGTACCACCATGCATTGGCTTAATTTGTATGGTTAATTAACCAAAGCGGATATCTCCTGAGCCCAGCGGAAAGGAAGAGGGAGAGACTGGTAGGAACTGGGTGCCTAGGCGAGCTGATTGTTGATCCTTTGGTCCTGTTTGGTTTGATTGGCCTTTGTGCTGTGAGGTTGGAGTTATCCTCCAGCTGGGAATTAGGTGTGGTCTTTGGCTTGATTGGAATTTTGTGGCTGTGGGGGAAGAAGTTATTCTCTCAGCTGGTATTAAAGGCAGGCTTTTGTGTGACTCTTGCAGATTTGAGATCTCCTGAGCCCAAACCCCCCCCCCCCACCCCGAGCCAACTGGGATTACGAAGAAGCATCTGAAGGAGGCAAGCAAAGCAGCCTTCAACAACAGTGAAGAGGCATTTAGGACTCACCATGGAATACAAAGGTAAGGAGAAGCCCATATTCCAGGATCACGAAGAAGAGACAATAAGGCTGGATTATGGGGCAGGATAAATCCCACCCACCCCAAAAGCTTTACCAACCCTATGTTGAAGACTCCTGCAGTGGGATCCCTCTGGGGATGCCTCCACGACACAGACATCAGAACACAATTGGGAACATATATTTAAAGAACTACAGAGATCATAAATGAACAAATTAAAGAACTAAGTAAAAGAGAATGAGGAAAATCAAGAAGGACCGAGAGAGAGAATGACAAGCTCTGGAAAGAAGCAGAAACACTGAAAAGAATCCTATGCTGAAAAGAAAAAAAACAACCAGCGACAACAAAAGAGCTACTAAAGAGATCATGAGAAGCTCCAAAAAGAAATAAAAACACTAAAGAAATCCAGAGAGGAATGAAAAGGAAATCAAAACACTCATACCCATTCAAAAGAGGAAAGGAAAATGAAAAAAAGCCTCAGAAGGCAGAATGGACGAAGCAGAAGAAATGAATATCAGACCTGGAAGATAACACGAAACACTGAAAAACCTCAAGGGAAGATTATGTAAAAATTTAAAAAATACACCAAAAAATGGAACAGGGGCCAGGAGCTATTGGACGGGACTATGAAAAGATCAAACCTTTCCGCATCAATAGGAATAGAGAAAGAGTAAGAATTCCCAAGAGAATGGTATTTGATCAGATCTTCAACAGAATTTTAGATGAAAAACTTCCACCAAACTACAAAAAGGACAAACCAATACCAACAAGAAGACATAGACTACCAAATAAGTCATTGACAAGATCAAGTAAAAAGAAATTCTCTGCCCATACATCATAGTTAAAATGTTAAAAACCAAGAACAAAGACAAAATCTTTAAAGCAACAAGAGAAAAAAAGTGCGCCTTATAAGGGGGGAACCTATCTAGAATTACTATACTTACTTCTCAACGCGAGGCTCACTATGAGCAAGGAGAACGTGGAGGAAAGCATTTCCCAGTGTTAAAGGACAAAAAATGCCAAGCCAGGTTACTACACCCAGCAAAAAAAAAAAAAAAAAAAAAAAAAAAAAAAAAATCTTCCATGACATAAATGAACTTGAAAGAATACATGTCCGGGCACCAACCCTTCAGAGAATACTTGAAAGCAATTTCAAAAAAAAGAGAGACCACGCGGTATCCCAGGCAACGCTAGAAGGAGAAATCAATAGCATCAACTGCAGAAGTTAGTGAAAAGACGTCTAAGAGTTCTTAAACCCGGCAGATCGGTATAGAGAGCAGTTAACTTAGGGAAGCCATATCATAGAACCTGTTGTGGTATGGATTCGCTGTTATGGGTTTTGGAACACTGGTTATATATTTAAGGCTCTGACTTGTGAGGTATTGTTGGTTTTTGGTGACGTTTATAAATTCCCGTCCCAGTCAGTGTGCTGTCTGTTTTTTTGTATATTAGTTTTTCTCTGTGTTGCTTGATATTGTTTCTTATAATAGACAGTATTTTGATTTTTACTTTTTTTTTGTGTTTGATGGGATATATTCTTCTGGGATGGTTAGGTGACTACTGTAAAGCTCTAGGATGATCTCGAGATCCGATATATACCTGCTGTTGCATTATTGGTGTCAAGAAACACATCTATTTGGATCCTGTCTCTTTTCAAGGGACAGCACTGACCGTGGGCTACGGTCTGGTGCTCTTCACACGCCTCTTATAGTGAAGGGATGGAAAAAATATTCCAAGAAAAATGGTACCGCGGTTTTGGGTTGTTCGCTGGTTTTTTCGTTTTTATGTGTTGGTTTCGTTGGTTTTTTTTTTTCTGGAGCTGTGTTACTTCAATGTTATGTGGTTGGTTTTGTTCTGTTGGTGTTTGATTCCATCTGACTTCCAGTGTGGCTACCTGTTTTTTCTGTATTTTTGTAGGCATTGGCTTGTTGCATTTCCAAACAAAGACACAACAAGTGCAGATGGTGTTTGTTTGTACTTGTGTGTTGTATGTGTGGTGTGTGGTGGCGTTTTAATATCCAGATAAATAGTACTTTCTGTTGTGTTTATTATTCCAAAGTAAGAATAAATCAGAAAGGTGCGGCATCGGGTACTAAGAAGGATTTTTACATTTTTTCATACCAAAGGAACATTGCCACCGCGTGTCGCCCCACTGACAGAAGATTTTTCATCTTGGCATGGTCTGCCTCATATTGCCGCTAAGAGACGGTCTATGGCTAGATAAATGGGGATTGGGCCATAGGAGTCCGCGGGCGTAGGATGAGATTTATTTTATAATCGCTGCTCAAAGCGATCGTGAAGAACAGTTGTGTGGCAGAAAGTGGCACCCTCAGGTAGGCGCCATCGCGACAGTGGTAGGATGCGCTGTTCTACGTTGCTAGTAGACAAATGACTGTGGTGATGGTCTGAGATAACACTCAGTCGATGTGAACCATTGGATCGCGCCTGAGGACAGCAGAAGGAGATGTGCGGTAATCTAGATAGTACAAGGATGATGATAAACCTCCGTTGGAGTTCATTGTTGGACTAGGTAATTTTGAGGAGCCATGTAAATTCTCAGTTAGAGATGCTGACCTGGTAATTGGATATACCAGTCTGGAAATTATAGGGGAGGTGGGCTTGGTACATTTGGGAGCTATAAAAGGCTATTTGGGGTGGCGCAAGCCCTTAATCCTAGCACTCGGGAGGCAGAGGCAGGCAGATCTTTGTGAGTTCAAGGCCAGCCTGGTCTAGAGGTTGAGTTCCAGGAAGCTGGGAGGCTCAGGGAGACCCTGACTCAAAGACAAAAAAAAAAAAAAAGAAAGAAGAAGAAAGAGAGTTTATTTTTGTCACCTTTAAGTATCATCTTACCCAAATCAACTGCGTCGGAATCAGAACCCACAAAATTATACCCAAGTGATGAGTGAGGTTGGGGGAAGGGAAAGGGGAGAACATCATCACCAACTGCTGGTGGAAGATTAAACCGTACAGCCACTGTGGAAACCGTGGTGGAGAACACTTGGAAACTTGGCATGAACTTGCCACCTGCCCAGACATACACATCCTGGGCATGTACCCAAAGACTCTTATCCAGCAACAGATACATGCACATCTTGTTTTAGCAGCTCTCTTAAGTAGTAAGGAGGCTGGAACCCAACCCAAGTGTCCCTCAACGATTACGTGGATAGAGAAACTGGACAGCTCAACAATGGAGTTCTATGCAGCGCCAAAGAAATGAAACTAAGAAGATGACATCCTAGAGCTTTGCAGGTAAATGCTGAGTCTAGAATAATACATGTTTGAGTGAAATAACAAACAACCTATCCAGAAAGATCAGAACGATGAATAGTTAATCCCTCATCTGTGGATGTCTAGAAGGCAATTTCCTATTGTTGGCCAAACGAGCAACGTCAATGCTGATCTGAAAAAGCAACTGTTGCTCTTATATTGTGAATCCATTAAGATAAAAAATATAACAAATGTTTAAAATAAAAAATCAATTTGGTAAGCTGGTAAAGTGTTTGCGGCATCCTTTAATCATAACACTTGTGAGGCAAGAAGCAGTGCAGGATCTGATTTAGTTTCAAGCTCCAGCCTGGCTACAGACCGGCTAGTTAACCAAGACAGACTGGGGGCATAGGGGACCCTGTCTCAGAAAAATACCGAACCAAAAATAAATAAATAAATTTGGTTTTTGCAAAATCAACAACACTCATTCAAGCAACTTCATATTATAAGTCTGCATGACGTAGCTTAGGAGTACCCACAAACATGTTTATGCAGTGGTAGCAGTCATAAGAGTTCAAAGACACAGACTGTGTAAAGTAAGAAAATTGGCAAACAACCTAAATGTCCAACAATACAGAAACTAATCAAAAAGAAAACCATGAGACAATCATTACATAATCAACCAGTGTACACAAAAAAGCCTGGACGTAGCTCAGTACTATAGCACTCACTTTCTACATGCACAAAGACCTGGGTCCATTTCCAAAACCGGGGAGGGGGAGAGGCACACTGTGTTTAAATAAGACAGAGACAGAGACCAGGCATATCTTTGTGAGATGCAAGGCCGCCTGGTCTACACAAGAGAGTAGGGGCCAGGACAGCTGGGGGCTACGGGAAGACCCGTCTGAATGATTAAATAATATAAATAAAATAAATAAAAGATTAAATAAATAAAAAACAAACAAACAAACAAACAAACAGCAGCTGGAGAGAGCCAGGTTAAATCACATGCTGCTTTTACGAGGACCCAGTTTGATCCCCAGCATCTCATAATGGCGGCTACGAACCTTCTTTAGCTGAGGTGGATGACCGTGCCTTAAATAATCCCAGCTACTCAGGAGGCAAAGGCAGGTGAAATCTCGCTCGATTCAAGGCCAGCTGGTCTAACGGTGATATGTCCATTCAGGCCAGCTGGGCTACAGGGGACCCTGTTCAGAAAGAACACACTTCCACACACACAAAAAAGAAGACATGGTGGCAAAACATGCTTTATGAATCCCCAAACTCGAGGCAAATCTCTTGAGTTGGAGGCCAGTGGGCGACACATGAAAGCCAGCTAGCCAGCCAGGGACATAGGGAGGAAACCCCAGCTCAAAAGAAAAAATACAGAGGGGGGCAGGGGGAAGAGCTGGTGGCAGGGGGCGGGATTGGGCCGGGGGGCAGCGCACCTGGAACCATCCGGGCACCCGGGACAAGGGGGAAACATTTACCAGCGGTGAACGCAGGCAGCGAGGGCCGGCGGACCGCAGGGGCACCGGCAGGGACAGGAGGAAAACGGACGACATGCAGAGCGACACACGTCTAGAAGGGGCCAAAAAAGACAGAAAAGGAAAAAGNGTTGTTTTTTTTGTAGGCTTTTTAAATTTTTTAGTGTATTTTTCATTGTATGAATGTACTATCTGCATGCAGTCTGTGCATCTCTGGTCGGGCAATGCCGTCGGAGGTCAGAAGAGGGTGTCGGTTCCCGAGTGGAGTCTGAGAGTTAAAGGACGGTCGGGAACTGGAGTAAAAGACGGTTCTACAGGCGCCATTGTGGGTGCTGGGGATCAACCTGGGTCCTCATGCAAGAGCAGTCTGGTGTGCTTTTTTTTTTATTTATTTCTTGTATGTGTTATGAATGTACTGTCTGCATGGCAAGTTTGTGTGCCACCCGTGTCGGCAATGCCGCCGGAGGTCAGAAAGAGGGTACTCCCGGGATTCCCCTGGAACCGGGATGTTTCTCTGGAATTGGAGTTTCAGCGGTTCTAGCCCCACCACATGGGGTTTGTCGGGGAATCGAACAACCGGGCTACTCTGTAAGAGCGGTCGGCGTTCCCTTAACCGCTATGGCATCTCTCCGCCCACCCCCTTTTTTTTTTTTTTTTTTTTTTTTGCAGTCAGGTGGCTCTCTTAACCGATCTAGCCATTGGTCCTCAACCCAATATCTTAAGTGGTTTTAAATTTGCATTTCCTTATCTCAGTGATGTTGGAACACTTCTTTTTAAAAAATTATTTGATCGGGACGCTGGAGAGTGCCTATCGCGTTAGGAGCGCGACCGCTCATCTTACAGAAGGACCCTGCTGGTTCGATCCCCAGCACCCATATGGCGGCCGGAACCGTCTGACAACTCCAATTCGCAGAGAACTCCGCAGTTCCCGAGTTGATCCGAGACCCTCTTCTTTTTTTTTGATCCTCGCGGATTGCCGACACGGGTGCACAGACTTGCATGCAGACAGTACATTCATACACATACAGAATAAATATAGAGCAATAAAATAAAAAAATAAAAATATTATGAAAAAAATTATGTTTTATTATTTATTTATTTATCTTTTATGTGTGGAATGTACTTATCTGCATGCAAGTCTGTCATCTTTGTGTGTGCGAATTGCCGCGCAGGTCAGAAGGGGTGTGTCGGATTTTCCCTGGAAACTGGAGTAAGAGGTTCGGAAACTGGAGTTAAAAGACGGTTCTCATGCCGCCATGTGGGTGCTGGGGGATCAAACCTGGGTCCTCGACAAGAGCAGTCGGTGCTTCTAACCGCTTAGGCCATACTCTCCAGCCCCAATATCATTATAAGTGGTTTTTTTGCTTTTCTAATCTCGTTTTTTTTTTTTTTTTTTTTTTTTTACTTCTTTTTAAAATTATTTATTTATTTATTTATTATTTATTATGTATCTTTATGTGTATGAATGTACTGTCTGTATGCAGGTTTGTGCATCCGTTTCGTGTAATGCCGCAGAGGTCAGAAGAGGGTGTTGGGCCGGGCGTGGTGGTGTATGCCTTTAACTAGCACTTGGGGCAGAGGCAGGGGGATCTTTGTGAGTTCAAGGACCAGCCTGGTCTACAGAGTGAGTTCCAGGACATCTGGGACTACAGGGAGACCCGTCCAAAAAGACCAAAAAAAAAAAAGAAGAGGGGTGGATTCCTGGAACTGGAGCTGAAAGACGGTTCTCAGCCGCCATGTAGGTGCTGGGGATTGAACCCAGGTCCTCATGCAAGAGCAGTTGGTGCTCTTAACCACAGGCCATCTCTCCAGCCCATTGAAACCATTCTTAAGATTTCTCAGCCATCTCTAATTCCTCCTTGTGAAGTCTCTCTTAGCTCTTTGCTGTCTTTCGAGAGTGGCCATTGTTTTCTTTCTTTGTTTTTTTGAGTAGTTTATATAGGCTGGAAATCAATGCTTTGTCCGATGTATCTGTGGTGAAGGTTTCCGTCCCACTCTGTGGGGTTTTTCTCTTTCACTCCTTGATTGTTCTTTTGATGTTACAGAAGCTTTTGAGTTTAATGAGGGTCCATTGTCAATTGCGATCTTATTCTGCTTGCGCAGCTGCTGTCTGATTTAGGAAGTCTTGGCTTCCTAACCTTAGCTTGTAGTCTGCTGCCAACTTTGTCTTCTATCATCGCCTTCAGAGTTTGGGGTTTCACATTGAGGTCTTTATCTTCCAAAATGATTTTTTTTTTTTTAATTTTTTTTTTTGGTCTTTGTTTTTCGAGACAGGGTCTCCCTGAGCCTCAGGCTGTCCTGGAACTCACTCGTAGACTAGGCTGGCCTTGAACTCACAAGATCTGCCTGCCTCTGTCTCCTGAGTGCTAGGATTAAAGGCTGCGCCACCACGCCAGGCTCCAAAAATTGATTTTTAAAATAAGGCTATCCATAGAATCATTCAGCAAACACTGACTCCGTATGGGAGTTGAGTTCTGTTCTGAGGGATGAGCTGGGAACAAGACTGATGAATCCCAATTCTGGTCCTCATAAAGCTGATGTATTAGTGAAGGAAAGACTAATCAATAAAGAGTCAGTTAATGCTCAAGAAACTAGTACTTAGGAAAGGGAAAGGAAACGGCTCGGAGGTCAGGCTACTGGGTAGAGTGCCACCTTGGTGCATTTGCCAGGGAAGGTCTTTTCTTCCTGAACAAGTGGCATTTGAATCAGGACTAAAAGACTCAAGGGAAGGGGAGCCACATGAAGACCTGGAAGCAGAGTGCTTTGGGTAGAGAAGACTCCATAAGCATGAAAGCCTTGAAGTGGGCTTGTGCTTGGAATGTTTGTTTTTTGGTTTTGAGGAAGGGTTCCCTTTTTACCCTGAGCAATTATATGGTACTGTTTACCGGGCCAGAGAGTACTAGAGGTAGATGGGAGGGAAGAGGATATGGAGTTCATTGTTGGACTAGGTAATTTTGAGGAGCCATGTATTTCTCATTTAGAGATGCTGACCTGGTAATTGGTAACTCCCATTCTGGAAATTATAGGGGAGGTGGGCTTGTTACATTTGGGAGCTATAAAGGCTATTTGGGGTGCGCACAGCCCTAATCCTAGCACTCGGGAGCAGATCGAAAAAAAAAAAAAAAAAGAAAGAAAGAAAGAAAGAAAGAGTTATTTTTGGGGCTAGAGAGATGGCCTAGCGGTTAAGAGCACCGACCGCTCTTACAGAGGACCCAGGTTTGATCCCCAGCACCCACATGGCGGCTGAGAACCATCTGTAATTCCAATTCCAGGAGAATCCAGTTCCAGAGGAATCCGACACCCTCTTATGACCTCCGCGGCATTGCACGACACGGGTGCACAAACCTACATGCAGACAGTACATTCATACACATACAGAAATAAATAAAAATTAAAAAAAATTTTAAAAAGGCTATTTGGTGTTTTGACCATTGGTTTTGGTAATGTGCAGATCTGAGACCTGAGGAAGAGGAAACAGTAACCATGTAGGGAGGTGATGTGAGGTGTGCATTAACTGCTTCAAAGAGTTTGGTTTTAAAAGGGTCAGAAAGCTGGAAGGTGGGGATGTTGACTCAGTGCCACAGTGGAGGGTGGTTTTGCTCCTGGCATGTAAAGGACTTAGAGCAAGCTTGCATTTGACAGCCAGGGGGAGGGAAGGAAGAAAACTTCCCATTGCCTCAAAAGAGAGGTAAGAATGACGGGGAGGGGTCTTGAGGGACTGCGTCTCAGTTAAATGTAAAATGTGCATGAATTTTTAATACAGAGCATGAGGATTCACATCAGTGGAATAGTTCCAAAGTACTTCCCCTACTGGTTCTCCTGTGCCTTCAGGGATGCTTTGGTGGAAAAGTTTGAGAAGTCACTTCATTATTATAGTCTATTATTGTATTGTTAAATCTTACCCTAGTGAGTGTTTAACCTTAAAGAGTTTGAGATTTCACTTACCCATTTTGTTATCTCTAATAGAGCTTTTGCAACTGCTCCAAATATCACTCCATTTGTGCCTCTTAATTTTTTGTCTGGCAAGTCCCTTCATTCTGCACTGGGGATGCCCTGCATGGCAAGCCAGTGTAGGGCCTGCAGAGATCCCCTCTCCCTTTCAGGATAAGGATGTGTTGGAGATGGGCTTGTTGAAGCTCCAGAATGTGTTGCCCTCTAGGAATATCTCAGGAATATTTTTTTCCCCATGTTCTTACAGCACCCAGCAGAGATGCTGCTGCTTTTAATTCCTGCAGGGGTTTGAGTGAGCCAAGTACATTGCTATTAGCCATTTACATTACTTAATAGTCAGCAGTGACTAGTTGTTGACATAGCCTGCTTTTTTTCTTTCTATACAGTTAGTGTGAGTAATTTCCCAGGCCATTGAAGTTCTGCAGTCTAGCCTGGTGTGGTGTACATGCCTGTAACCCCAGTACTTGTGAGGTTACAGAAGGAGGATTTAGAATTTAAGATTATATAGCGAGATCCTTTTTTTTTTTTTTTTTAGATTTTATTTTATGAATTAAAAAATATTTTTTAAATTTTATTTATTTTTGTATGTGTATGGATGTACTGTCTGCGTGTAGGTTTGTGCACCCGTGTCATGCAATGCCGTGGAGGTCAGAAGGGGGTCTCGGATTTCCCTGGAACTGGAGTTAAAGATGATTCTCAGCTGCCATGTGGGTGTTAGGGATTGAATATGGGTCCTCTGCAAGAGCAGTCAGCGCTCCCACAGCTAGGCCATCTCTCTAGCCCCATGTTTAAAAATATTTTTACTGATTCTAGAATTTCATACGATATATTTTGGTTATACTCAGACCACCTTCCCTCTTCCCCATTCCCACCTTATTACTCCCCTCAACTTCCAGTCCTCTACTATTCGTCTTTTTTTTTTAATTTTTTAATTTTTTTAAGGCCTATTGAGCCTAGTCTGTGTTTTCAAAATACTCTTGGCTTTGGGTCTAACCTTTGGAGTCTGGGCAACCTGCCAGGTGTCACACTGCTAAGTAAAACTGATTCTCCCTCTCTGAGACCCTGTCTTTTAACGGGGGTGGGGAGGGGTGTGTGTCTATAGTACCTAGCAGGGGAGATAACCATGATCATGCAAGTAGTTCCCTCAAGGTGACGCTGATCTATGGCACCTCAGGTGTGCTAACCCTGTGATTTCCCTAAATATGGGGAAATTTGACCATATCACTTGTGGTCGTAAGGGCCTGTGTTCACACTTTCTTCTGTTACTAAAATAAATTCTTCAGTTTTCATAGTAGAAAATACCATGAACAGTTTGAGTTAGCCACAGAAATTTCTTCATTGAATGGAAGCATTTGAGTCAGATTCTTAAGACAATAAGGCTGGTCTGGCACTCCAGATCCTTCTGCCTCTACCCTCCTCCTGAGTGGGAGGGACACAGTGAGCCCAGCTACTACATCAGCTTTGTCCTTCCATTTGACAGATAATGTGACTGAGGCCTAGAGGGAATTTGATTTGTAATTAGTAGTCTATATATGCCTGGCTGGGTCAAGTAGCCCTTTGCTTCTGTAGTACTTAAATCCCAACTCTAACTGAAACTTTGTGTCCTTTGATCTCAGCCCCTGGGAACCACCACTCTGCCCCTGCTTTAACTTTTTTAGAGTCTGCATATGAGTGGGATTGGACAGGATTTGTGTTTTTGTATTTTATTCTGCATAATGTCCTTGAGGTTCATTCTTGACCATGGTTAAGTAGTAGTGTATATTCCCAGTTGCTAAAAGAGGTAATCTCAAGTGTTTTTAGCACACACACAAAAGTTAGGTGAGATGATGGATCTGTCAATCAGCTTGATCTGTTTATAGTGAGAATATATACCAAGACATCATTTTGAATCCATAAATATATCTTGTTAGTGGAGCGGAATCCATTCCTGTAAGCTCAGCACTCAGGAGAGGAAGATAGGAGGATCCCAAGGTTAAGGCTAGCCTGGGTTCCATAGTGAGCCCTTATCTCTTAAAAAAAAAAAAAAAAAAGAAAAAGAAACCTGCTGGGCATGGTGATGTATGCCTGTAATCCCAGCACTTGAGAGGCAGAGGCAGGCAGATCTCTGTGAGTTCAAGGCCTGCCTGGTCTACAGAGTGAGCTCTAGGCTACCTGGGACTAAAGGGAGACCCTGTCTCAAAAATACCAAAAATGCCAAAAATATACCAAAAACCCCCAAACAAACCCAATTGTCTCCTTCTCCACCCCAAGTGCCCTGGGCTGAGCTGTAATGTATATCCAGACTGTGTAGAGCAGGAGTAACATGCTCTGGCACACCCTAGCAGACCCTGCACCTAACAGTAGTCAGGCAGCCTGCACAGGGTTCTCTTTGTCTTCACTCACTGGCCACAGCTGTGCTTGCTGAAGGAGACAGGGTCTCCATTCAGGGTCTCTCCAACCAGGCTGGGATTGCAGTATGCCGTCCCAGTTGTACAGCTTACCAGGTACATTCCATACATGTGCTTGGGATTGTGGAATAAACACATGTGCCAACATAGACTGCTGCTGTCTCCTTGCCAGTAAAGGGTACTTTCTCCTTTTGTCAATTGGGGGGTCTCTGTGGGTCACATCTCAGCAAGGTTTGTCCTGCTCTCATTGAACCCATAGGACCACAGTCAAAATGTGAAATTCTCAAGTCTGAACAAAATTAGTGAATGTAACATGTTTTGTAGAGTATCCTAGATCACACCTTGTCTTTAAAAACATCACAATTTTGTGGGCTGGAGAGATGGCCTAGCGGTTAAGAGCGCTGACTGCTCTTGCAGAGGACCCGAGTTCGATCCCCAGCACCCACATGGCGGCTGAAAACCGTCTTTGACTCCAGCTCCAGGGGAAGCTGATGCCCACTTCTGACCTCCAATACATTACATGACACGGGTGCACAGACCTACATGCAGACAGTACATTCATACACATAATAAAATAAAATAAATTAAAAAAACCACAATTTTGGCCGGGCATGGTGGCGCACACCTGCTTTTAATCCTAGCACTCGGGAGGCAACGGGAGGCTGATCTCTGTGAGTTCAAGGCCAGCCTGGTCTACAGAGCGCGTTCCAGGACATCTAGAGCTACAGGGAGACCCTGTCTCAAAAAGACCAAAAAAACCCCAAACCCATCACAATTTTGGTAACAAATATACAAGTGTTCACATTGCATGGGGCAGACCGAGGCTATGAGAGCACTCATATCAGATTAGAGTAGCACATCATGACCACCTTCAGTGGTCAGGGCTCTGTGGACTGCAGAGTCACAGATAGGGATGTGGACCTGGTTCCTCAAAAGATTTTCCAGGCATTATTCGCTGTGCCACAGAGAGAAGGAGTGCTCACTGCACCTGCTTGACTGTGTGGAAGATGAGTGGTCTGCGTACGTGGGGGTATGTGGAAGATGAGTGGTCTTAGTATGTCGGGGTAGGTGGAAGATGAGTGGTCCACGCACGTGGGGATATGTGGAAGATGAGTGGTCTGTGTATGTGGTGGTATGTGGAAGATAAGCGGTCCGCATACGTGGGGATATGTGGAAGATGAGTGGTCTGCGTATGTGGGGGTATGTGGAAGATGAGTGGTCTGCGTACGTGGGGGTATGTGGAAGATGAGTGGTCTGCGTACGTGGGGGCATGTGGAAGATGAGTGGTCTGCGTATGGGGGGGCATGTGGAAGATGAGTGGTCTGCATACGTGGGGGTATGTGGAAGATGAGTGGTCTGCGTATGCGGGGGCATGTGGAAGATGAGTGGTCTGCGTATGCGGGAACATGTGGAAGATGAGTGGGTATGTGGAAGATGAGTGGTCTGCATATGCGGGGGCATGTGGAAGATGAGTGGTCTGCGTATGCGGGGACATGTGGAAGATGAGTGGGTATGTGGAAGATGAGTGGTCTGCGTATGCGGGGGCATGTGGAAGATGAGTGGTCTGTGTATGCGGGGGCATGTGGAAGATGAGTGGTCTGCGTACGTGGGGGCATGTGGAAGATGAGTGGTCTGCGTACGTGGGGGTATGTGGAAGATGAGTGGTCTGCGTACGTGGGGGTATGTGGAAGATGAGTGGTCTGCGTACATGGGGGTATATGGAAGATGAGTGGTCTGCATATGTGGGGGTATGTAGAAGATGAGTGGTCTGCGTACGTGGGGGTATGTGGCAACTGCCTGTGCTGCAGAGGCACTGCTCACAGTTGCCGCTGGTAGTTGCTGTCACCTTTTCTTTTCAGGGGAGTACTGCTTCAGGTGAGCCATGTGGGGTTGCTAGAAGGGGCCCTTTTTGTGATGTAATGAATATCAAACCTGCTTCCCTCAGGATGTAGGAAGCCACTGTTTTGGATTCTTTTGGGTCTGAATCCCTGGGACCCATCTGAGAGCTTTAGAGAGTGGAGAGACTTAAAACAATGTTCAAGGTGCTGGGGTCGCTGGATCTCTGCACATTTCTTCTGCTGAGAGACAATCTGTAATTTATTTGTAACTCTTTGCTGTTGGTGGCTATATAATGAGGCCATTGTAAAGGGGGGTGGTTAATTGCCATGGTGCAGGAAATTATCCCTTTAGAATTAGAAAATGGACTTCAAATAAGTCTAAATAATGCAGTTTAAGTATGTAAGAGGGATGAAATAATGTGCTCCTGAAATAGATGATTCTGCAGCATTCCTATGTATTTATTTTTACATTTTCTGTGGTCTTTGATAAATTATATAGAATATATTGTCTCACTTGAAAATGTCTATTAAAGATTGCTTTTTTTTTTTCTTTTTTTTCTTTTTTGGAGACAGGGTCTTACTATGTAGCCTAGGCTGTACTCAAGCTGGGTTCAAACTCTCAGTAGTCTTCCTGTCTCATCCTAAGTACTGGGATAACAGGTATGCATCATTATATATAACCTGAAAGATTCTTTTTTTTTTTTTTTTTTT